>JAVIAB010000091.1:17239522-17444522 GCA_032433765.1 Megaustenia siamemsis | reverse complement strand
TATCATTCTTGGTGTCTCATTCATATACTGTCCCCTCATTCTTGGTGTCTCATTCATATCTGTACTCTCATTCTTGGTGTCTCATTCATATCTGTCCCCTCATTCTTGGTGTCTCATTCATACTGTCCCCTCATTCTTGGTGTCTCATTCATATCTGTACTCTCATTCTTGGTGTCTCATTCATATCTGTACTCTCAATCTTGGTGTCTCATTCAGAACTGCACTCTCATCCTTTTTGTCTCATTCACATCTGTACTCTCATTCTTGGTGTCTCATTCATATCTGTCCCCTCATTCTTGTGTCTCATTCATAACTGTCCCCTCATTCTTGGTGTCTCATTCATATATGTCCCCTCATTCTTGGCGTCTTATTCATAACTGTCTCCTCATTCTTGGTGTCTCATTCATATCTGTCCCTCATTGTTGGTGTCTCATTCATAACTGTCTCCTCATTCTTGTGTCTCGTTCATATCTGAGTCGAAGGCGCGCCTCCCAGCACCAGAGCTGGATGTTGTCAGCGACAAACAGCTGATGGCTTGCGCCAGGATCGGTGACCAAAACCATCCAGACCTGCTCCACCTCTCCGTGGTGCCTCCAGTAACAGACCAACCTGTCTAGTCTGGCCAATCGTGCAGAGATCGAAGAGGGAAGACAACCCGGTACTCAAAAATGCCCTGCTGAAGTCGGATGTGTTGGGCCGAAAGGCGCAAATATCACAGTTATACTGCAAACCACAACACAACACAGACACGTCCCCTTAACGTCCTTTTAAGGGCGGATGACGAAGAGGAATTCTACAGTCTACGAATAATCTAGAATACTTTAGTCATCGGCGAACGCAACCAACTAACCACCATTCACAACTGCACTCTCATTATTGATGTTTCATTCACATATGTCCTCTCATTCTTGATGTTTCATTCACATCTGTCCTCTCATTCTTGGTGTCTAATTCACATTTGTCCTATCATTCTTGGTGTCTAATTGACATATGTACACTCATTCTTGGTGCCTCATTCACATCTGTACCCTCATTCTTGGTGCCTCACTCATATATGTACCCTCATTCTTGGTGCCTCACTCATATCTGTACCCTCATTCTGGTGCCTCACTCATATTTGTACAATTTTTAATTTTTAGAGCGTCGCAAGTGTACCTTCGTCAAAGTCACAAGTTTCATCATCAAAGTTTCATAAAGTTATCCTAAACAAAGCCTCAATGAGTTATCTTTAAAAGCCTCATAAAGTTATCCTAAACAAAGCCTCAATGAGTTATCTTTAAAAGCCTCATAAAGTTATCCTAAACAAAGCCTCAATGAGTTATCTTTAAAAAGCCTCATAAAGTTATCCTAAACAAAGCCTCAATGAGTTATCTTTAAAAAGCCTCATAAAGTTATCCTAAACAAAGCCTCAATGAGTTATCTTTAAAAAGCCTCATAAAGTTATCCTAAACAAAGCCTCAATGAGTTATCTTTAAAAAGCCTCATAAAGTTATCCTAAACAAAGCCTCAATGAGTTATCTTTAAAAAGCATCATAAAGTTATCCTAAACAAAGCCTCAATGAGTTATCTTTAAAAAGCCTCATAAAGTTATCCTAAACAAAGCCTCAATGAGTTATCTTTAAAAAGCCTCATAAAGTTATCCTAAACAAAGCCTCAATGAGTTATCTTAAAAAAGCCTCATAAATTTATCCTAAACAAAGCCTCAAAGGAGTTATCTTTAAAAAGCCTCATAGAGTTATCCTACACAAAGCCATAAAGAGTTATCATAAAAACCGACTAATAGAGTTACCCCCATCAAAGCCTCAGTTATCTTCATTAAAGAATCATAGAGTTACTCACATCAAAGAATCATAGAATTACTCACATCAATGAATCATAGAATTACTCACATCAAAGACTCATATAATTACTCACATCAAAGAATCATAGAATTACTCACATCAAAAACTCATAGAGTTACTCACATCAAAGACTCATATAATTACTCACATCAAAGACTCAGAGTTACTCACATCAAAGACTCATATAATTACTCACATCAAAGACTCACATAACTACTCACATCAAAGACTCATATAATTACTCACATCAAAGAATCATATAGTTACTCACATCAAAGACTCAGAGTTACTCACTTCAAAGACTCATATAATTACTCGCATCAAAGACTCATATAATTACTAACATCAAAGATTCATATAATTACTCACATCAAAGAATCATATAGTTACTCACATCAAAGAAACATATAGTTACTCACATCAAAGACTCATAGAGTTACTCACATCAAAGAAACACAGAGTTACTCACATCAAAGAAACAAAGAGTTACTCACATCAAAGACTCATAGAGTTACTCACATCAAGAAACATAGAGTTACTCACATCAAAGAAACATAGAGTTACTCACATCAAAGAAACATAGAGTTATTCACATCAAAGAAACATAGAGTTACTCACATCAAAGAAACATAGAGTTACTCACATCAAAGAATCATAGAGTTACTCACATCAATGAATCATAGAGTTACTCACATCAAAGAATCATATAGTTACTCACATCAAGAAACATAGAGTTACTCACATCAAAGACTCAGAGTTACTCACATCAAAGAAACATAGAGTTACTCACATCAAAGACTCAGAGTTACTCACATCAAAGACTCATAGAGTTACTCACATCAAAGACTCGAGTTACTCACATCAAAGAAGCATAGAGTTACTCACATCAAAGACTCATAGAATTACTCACATCAAAAACTCATAGAACTACTCACATCAAAGAATCATAGAGTTACTCACATCAAAAACTCATAGAATTACTCACATCAAAGAAACATAGAGTTACTCACATCAAGACTCATAGAATTACTCACATCAAAAACTCATAGAATTACTCACATCAAAGAATCATAGAATTACTCACATCAAAGGAATCATAGAATTACTCACATCAAAGAACAGCTCCTCTACCATTGTCTGTGTCAGCTCCTCTACCATTGTCTGTGTCAGCTCCTCTACCATTGTCTGTGTCAGCTCCTCTACCATTGTCTGCGTCAGCTCCTCTACCATTGTCTGTGTCAGCTCCTCTACCATTGTCTGTGTCAGCTCCTCTACCATTGTCTGTGTCAGCTCCTCTACCATTGTCTGTGTCAGCTCCTCTACCATTGTCTGTGTCAGCTCCTCTACCATTGTCTGTGTCAGCTCCTCTACCATTGTCTGTGTCAGCTCCTCTACCATTGTCTGTGTCAGCTCCTCTATTATTGTCTGTGTCAGCTCCTCTACCATTGTCTGTGTCACCTCCCCTACTATTGTATGTGTCAGCATCTCTATCACTGTCTGAGTCAGCTCCTTACATTACTCTCTATCATTGTCTGCGTCTGCTCCTTACATTGCCCTTTATCATTGTCTGAGTCAGCTCCTTACATTGCCTCTATCACTGTCTGCGTCTGATCCTTACATTGCCCTGTATCATTGTCTGAGTCAGCTCATTACATTGCCCTCTATCATTGTCTGCGTCAACTCCTTACATTACTCTCTATCATTGTCTGCGTCTGCTCCTTACATTGCCCTTTATCATTGTCTGAGTCAGCTCCTTACATTGCCCTCTATCACTGTCTGCGTCTGATCCTTACATTGCCCTGTATCATTGTCTGAGTCATCTCCTTACATTGCCCTCTATCATTGTCTGCGTCAACTCCTTACATTACTCTCTATCATTGTCTGAGTCAGCTCATTACATTGCCCTCTATCACTGTCTGAGTCATCTCCTTACATTGCCCTCTATCATTGTCTGCGTCAACTCCTTACATTGCCCTATATCATTACGAGCTCTCAGAGTCTCACCGCTGAGCTTTGGCTTGAAGGTACATTTAAGAATAATTGAGGAGAATGAAGGTACAATTCAGGTACTCTCTGAACGATACAATTATAAGACAAATAGTCGTACTACAGTTTGCTATAGCATGGTTGACGCCATCATGCCATCTAATCTTCCATCAGTAAAAGAAGTAACAGAGAAAATGAAGAATTGATTAATAATTATAATATGGAAGAGAAAAGAAGAGAAGAGAAGAGTAAGAGAAGAGATGAGAAGAAAAAAAGAGAAGAGAAGAGAAGGGAAGAGAAGAGAAAAAGAAGAGAAGAGAAAGAGAAGAGAAAGAGAAGAGAAAGAAGAGAAAAGAAAGAGAAGAGAAGAAAAAATAGAAGAAAGAAAAAAGAAGAGAAAAAGAAAGAGAAAGAAAAGAGAAGAGAAGAGAAGAGAAGAGAATAGAAGAGAAGAGAAGAGAAGAGAAGAGAGAGAAGAGAAGAGAAGAGAAGAGAAGAGAAAGAGAAAAGAAGAAGAAAAAAAGAGAAGAGAAGAGAAGAGAAGAGAAGAGAGAGAAGAGAAGAGAAGAGAAGAGAAGAAGAAAGTCTTTTTAAAAGTATTTTAAACTTGTGTGAGACACGACGATTTATCTTCTAGTTTACATTACATTGGATCCTTCTTGTCTTGTTGGGTTGTCGTGTTTTTTTTTATTTAAATTTGTATGCGTATGTGGTTTATTAACTGTTCTTTGGTGGCTATAGAAGACCTGACTTAGGTCTACAGAGATGTGGCTATAGAAGACACCTGACTTAGGTCTACAGAGATGTGCTATAGAAGACACCTGACTCAGGTCTACAGAGATGTGGCTATAGAAGACACCTGACTCAGGTCTACAGAGATGTGGCTATAGAGACACCTGACTCAGGTCTACAGAGATGTGGCTATAGAAGACACCTGACTCAGGTCTACAGAGATGTGGCTATAGAAGACTACTGACTCTGGTCTACAGAGATGTGGCTATAGAAGACTCCTGACTCTGGTCTACAGAGATGTGGCTATAGAAGACACCTGATTCAGGTCTACAGAGATGTGGCTATAGAAGACACCTGACTCAGGTCTACCAGATGTGGCTATAGAAGACACATGACTCAGGTCTACAGAGATGTGACTATAGAAGACACCTGACTCAGTTCTACAGAGATGTGGCTATAGAAGACACCTGACTCAGGTCTACAGAGATGTGACTATAGAAGACACCTGACTCAGGTCTACAGAGATGTGGCTATAGAAGACTCCTGACTCAGGTCTACAGAGATGTGGCTATAGAAGACTCCTGACTCAGGTCTACAGAGATGTGGCTATAGAAGACTCCTGACTCAGGTCTACAGAGATGTGGCTATAGAAGACTCCTGACTCAGGTCTACAGAGATGTGGCTATAGAAGACTCCTGACTCAGGTCTACAGATATGTGGCTATAGAAGACACCTAACTCAGGTCTACAGAGATGTGGCTATAGAAGACCCCTAACTCAGTTAAACAGAGATGTGGCTATAGAAGACACCTGACTCAGGTCTACAGAGATGTGGCTATAGAAGACACCTGACTCAGGTCTACAGAGATGTGGCTATAGAAGACACCTAACTTAGGTCTACAGAGATGTGGCTATAGAAGACACCTAACTTAGGTCTACAGAGATGTGGCTATAGAAGACACCTGACTTAGGTCTACAGAGATGTGGCTATAGAAGACACCTACTCAGTTCTACAGAGATGTGGCTATAGAAGACACCTGACTCAGGTCTACAGAGATGTGGCTATAGAAGACACCTAACTCAGGTCTACAGAGATGTGGCTATAGAAGACACCTGACTCAGGTCTACAGAGATGTGGCTATAGAAGACTCCTGACTCAGTTCTACAGAGATGTGGCTATAGAAGACACCTGACTCAGGTCTACAGAGATGTGGCTATAGAAGACACCTAACTCAGGTCTACAGAGATGTGGCTATAGAAGACACCTGACTCAGTCTACAGAGATGTGGCTATAGAAGGCACCTGACTCAGGTCTACAGAGATGTGGCTATAGAAGACACCTAACTCATGTCTACAGAGATGTGGCTATAGAAGACACCTAACTTAGGTCTACAGAGATGTGGCTATAGAAGACACCTAACTCAGGTCTACAGAGATGTGGCTATAGAAGACCCCTAACTCAGTCTACAGAGATGTGGCTATAGAAGACACCTAACTCAGGTCTACAGAGATGTGGCTATAGAAGACACCTGACTCAGGTCTACAGAGATGTGGCTATAGAAGACTCCTGACTTAGGTCTACAGAGATGTGGCTATAGAAGACACCTAACTCAGGTCTACAGAGATGTGGCTATAGAAGACACCTGACTCAGTTCTACAGAGATGTGGCTATAGAAGCCACCTGACTCAGGTCTACAGAGATGTGGCTATAGAAGACCTGACTCAGTTCTACAGAGAAGTGGCTATAGAAGACACCTGACTCAGGTCTACATAGATGTGGCTATAGAAGACACCTGACTCAGTTCTACAGAGATGTGGCTATAGAAGACACCTGACTTAGGTCTACAGAGATGTGGCTATAGAAGACTCCTGACTCAGGTCTACAGAGATGTGGCTATAGAAGACTCCTGACTCAGGTCTACAGAGATGTGGCTATAGAAGACTCCTGACTCAGGTCTACAGATATGTGGCTATAGAAGACACCTAACTCAGGTCTACAGAGATGTGGCTATAGAAGACCCCTAACTCAGTTAACAGAGATGTGGCTATAGAAGACACCTGACTCAGGTCTACAGAGATGTGGCTATAGAAGACACCTGACTCAGGTCTACAGAGATGTGGCTATAGAAGACACCTAACTTAGGTCTACAGAGATGTGGCTATAGAAGACACCTAACTTAGGTCTACAGAGATGTGGCTATAGAAGACACCTGACTTAGGTCTACAGAGATGTGGCTATAGAAGACACCTAACTCAGTTCTACACAGATGTGGCTATAGAAGACACCTGACTCAGGTCTACAGAGATGTGGCTATAGAAGACACCTAACTCAGGTCTACAGAGATGTGGCTATAGAAGACACCTGACTCAGGTCTACAGAGATGTGGCTATAGAAGACTCCTGACTCAGTCTACAGAGATGTGGCTATAGAAGACACCTGACTCAGGTCTACAGAGATGTGGCTATAGAAGACACCTAACTCAGGTCTACAGAGATGTGGCTATAGAAGACACCTGACTCAGGTCTACAGAGATGTGGCTATAGAAGGCACCTGACTCAGGTCTACAGAGATGTGGCTATAGAAGACACCTAACTCATGTCTACAGAGATGTGGCTATAGAAGACACCTAACTTAGTCTACAGAGATGTGGCTATAGAAGACACCTAACTCAGGTCTACAGAGATGTGGCTATAGAAGACCCTAACTCAGGTCTACAGAGATGTGGCTATAGAAGACACCTAACTCAGGTCTACAGAGATGTGGCTATAAAAGACACCTGACTCAGGTCTACAGAGATGTGGCTATAGAAGACTCCTGACTTAGGTCTACAGAGATGTGGCTATAGAAGACACCTAACTCAGGTCTACAGAGATGTGGCTATAGAAACACCTGACTCAGTTCTACAGAGATGTGGCTATAGAAGCCACCTGACTCAGGTCTACAGAGATGTGGCTATAGAAGACACCTGACTCAGTTCTACAGAGAAGTGGCTATAGAAGACACCTGACTCAGGTCTACATAGATGTGGCTATAGAAGACACCTGACTCAGTTCTACAGAGATGTGGCTATAGAAGACACCTGACTTAGGTCTACAGAGATGTGGCTATAGAAGACACCTGACTCAGGTCTACAGAGATGTGGCTATAGAAGACACCTGACTCAGGTCTACAGAGATGTGGCTATAGAAGACACCTGACACAGGTCTGCAGAGATGTGGCTATAGAAGACTCCTGACTCAGGTCTACAGAGATGTGGCTATAGAAGACACCTAACTCAGGTCTACAGAGATGTGGCTATAGAAGACACCTAACTCAGTTTCTACAGAGATGTGGCTATAGAAAACACCTAACTCAGTTCTACAGAGATGTGGCTATAGAAGACACCTGACTCAGGTCTACAGAGATGTAGCTATAGAAGATACCTGACTCAGGTCTACAGTTGTGGCTATAGAAGACACCGACTCAGTTCTACAGAGATGTGGCTATAGAAGACACCTGACTCAGGTCTACAGAGATGTGGCTATAGAAGACACCTGACTCAGGCCTACAGAGATGTGGCTATAGAAGACACCTGACTCAGGTCTACAGAGATGTGGCTATAGAAGACACCAGACTCAGGTCTACAGAGATGTGGCTATAGAAGACTCCTGACTCAGTTCTACAGAGATGTGGCTATAGAAGACACCTGACTCAGGTCTACAGAGATGTGGCTATAGAAGACTCCTGACTCAGGTCTACAGAGATGTGACTATAGAAGACACCTGACTTAGTTCTACAGAGATGTGGCTATAGAAGACACCTGACTTAGGTCTACAGAGATGTGGCCATAGAAGACACCTGACTCAGGTCTACAGAGATGTGGCTATAGAAGACACCTGACTCAGGTCTACAGAGATGTGGCTATAGAAGACTCCTGACTCAGTTCTACAGAGATGTGGCTATAGAAGACTCCTGACTCAGTTCTACAGAGATGTGGCTATAGAAGACACCTGACTCAGGTCTACATAGATGTGGCTATAGAAGACACCTGACTCAGGTCTACAGTGATGTGGCTATAGAAGACACCTGACCTAGGTCTACAGAAATATGGCTATAGAAGACACCTGACTTAGGTCTACAGAGATGTGGCTATAGAAGACACCTAACTTAGGTCTACAGAGATGTGGCTATAGAAGACACCTAACTTAGGTCTACAGAGATGTGGCTATAGAAGACACCAGACTTAGGTCTACAGAGATGTGGCTATAGAAGACACCTAACTTAGGTCTACAGAGATGTGGCTATAGAAGACCCCTAACTCAGTTAAACAGAGATGTGGCTATAGAAGACACCTGACTCAGGTCTACAGAGATGTGGCTATAGAAGACACCTGACTCAGGTCTACAGAGATGTGGCTATAGAAGACACCTAACTTAGGTCTACAGAGATGTGGCTATAGAAGACACCTAACTTAGGTCTACAGAGATATGGCTATAGAAGACACCTGACTTAGGTCTACAGAGATGTGGCTATAGAAGACACCTAACTCAGTTCTACAGAGATGTGGCTATAGAAGACACCTGACTCAGGTCTACAGAGATGTGGCTATAGAAGACACCTAACTCAGGTCTACAGAGATGTGGCTATAGAAGACACCTGACTCAGGTCTACAGAGATGTGGCTATAGAAGACTCCTGACTCAGTTCTACAGAGATGTGGCTATAGAAGACACCTGACTCAGGTCTACAGAGATGTGGCTATAGAAGACACCTAACTCAGGTCTACAGAGATGTGGCTATAGAAGACACCTGACTCAGGTCTACAGAGATGTGGCTATAGAAGGCACCTGACTCAGGTCTACAGAGATGTGGCTATAGAAGACACCTAACTCATGTCTACAGAGATGTGGCTATAGAAGACACCTAACTTAGGTCTACAGAGATGTGGCTATAGAAGACACCTAACTCAGGTCTACAGAGATGTGGCTATAGAAGACCCTAACTCAGGTCTACAGAGATGTGGCTATAGAAGACACCTAACTCAGGTCTACAGAGATGTGGCTATAAAAGACACCTGACTCAGGTCTACAGAGATGTGGCTATAGAAGACTCCTGACTTAGTCTACAGAGATGTGGCTATAGAAGACACCTAACTCAGGTCTACAGAGATGTGGCTATAGAAGACACCTGACTCAGTTCTACAGAGATGTGGCTATAGAAGCCACCTGACTCAGGTCTACAGAGATGTGGCTATAGAAGACACCTGACTCAGTTCTACAGAGAAGTGGCTATAGAAGACACCTGACTCAGGTCTACATAGATGTGGCTATAGAAGACACCTGACTCAGTTCTACAGAGATGTGGCTATAGAAGACACCTGACTTAGGTCTACAGAGATGTGGCTATAGAAGACACCTGACTCAGGTCTACAGAGATGTGGCTATAGAAGACACCTGACTCAGGTCTACAGAGATGTGGCTATAGAAGACACCTGACACAGGTCTACAGAGATGTGGCTATAGAAGACTCCTGACTCAGGTCTACAGAGATGTGGCTATAGAAGACACCTAACTCAGGTCTACAGAGATGTGGCTATAGAAGACACCTAACTCAGTTCTACAGAGATGTGGCTATAGAAAACACCTAACTCAGTTCTACAGAGATGTGGCTATAGAAGACACCTGACTCAGGTCTACAGAGATGTAGCTATAGAAGATACCTGACTCAGGTCTACAGAGTTGTGGCTATAGAAGACACCTGACTCAGTTCTACAGAGATGTGGCTATAGAAGACACCTGACTCAGGTCTACAGAGATGTGGCTATAGAAGACACCTGACTCAGGCCTACAGAGATGTGGCTATAGAAGACACCTGACTCAGGTCTACAGAGATGTGGCTATAGAAGACACCAGACTCAGGTCTACAGAGATGTGGCTATAGAAGACTCCTGACTCAGTTTCTACAGAGATGTGGCTATAGAAGACACCTGACTCAGGTCTACAGAGATGTGGCTATAGAAGACTCCTGACTCAGGTCTACAGAGATGTGACTATAGAAGACACCTGACTTAGTTCTACAGAGATGTGGCTATAGAAGACACCTGACTTAGGTCTACAGAGATGTGGCCATAGAAGACACCTGACTCAGGTCTACAGAGATGTGGCTATAGAAGACACCTGACTCAGGTCTACAGAGATGTGGCTATAGAAGACTCCTGACTCAGTTCTACAGAGATGTGGCTATAGAAGACTCCTGACTCAGTTCTACAGAGATGTGGCTATAGAAGACACCTGACTCAGGTCTACATAGATGTAGCTATAGAAGACACCTGACTCAGGTCTACAGTGATGTGGCTATAGAAGACACCTGACCTAGTCTACAGAAATATGGCTATAGAAGACACCTGACTTAGGTCTACAGAGATGTGGCTATAGAAGACACCTAACTTAGGTCTACAGAGATGTGGCTATAGAAGACACCTAACTTAGGTCTACAGAGATGTGGCTATAGAAGACACCGACTTAGGTCTACAGAGATGTGGCTATAGAAGACACCTGACTTAGGTCTACAGAGATGTGGCTATAGAAGACACCTAACTTAGGTCTACAGAGATGTGGCTATAGAAGACACCTAACTTAGGTCTACAGAGATGTGGCTATAGAAACACCTAACTTAGGTCTACAGAGATGTGGCTATAGAAGACACTTAACTTAGGTCTACAGAGATGTGGCTATAGAAGACACCTAACTCAGGTCTACAGAGATGTGGCTATAGAAGACACCTAACTTAGGTCTACAGAGATGTGGCTATAGAAGACACCTAACTCAAGTCTACAGATATGTGGCTATAGAAGACTCCTGACTCAGTTCTACAGAGATGTGGCTATAGAAGACTCCTGACTCAGGTCTACAGAGATGTGGCTATAGAAGACACCTGACTCAGGTCTACAGAGATGTGGCTATAGAAGACTCCTGACTCAGTTCTACAGAGATGTGGCTATAGAAGACACCTGACTCAGGTCTACAGAGATGTGGCTATAGAAGACACCTGACTCAGGTCTACAGAGATATTGGCTATAGAAGACACCTGACTCAGGTCTACAGAGATGTGGCTATAGAAGACACCTTACTTAGGTCTACAGAGATGTGGCTATAGAAGACACCTAACTTAGGTCTACAGAGATGTGGCTATAGAAGACACCTAACTTAGGTCTACAGAGATGTGGCTATAGAAGACACCTGACACAGGTCCTACAGAGATGTGGCTATAGAAGACACCTAACTTAGGTCTACAGAGATGTGGCTATAGAAGACACCTGACTTAGGTCTACAGAGATGTAGCTATAGAAAACACCTAACTTAGGTCTACAGAGATGTGGCTATAGAAGACACATAACTTAGGTCTACAGAGATGTGGCTATAGAAGACACCTAACTCAGGTCTACAGAGATGTGGCTATAGAAGACACCTAACTTATGTCTACAGAGATGTGGCTATAGAAGACTCCTGACTCAGTTCTACAGAGATGTGGCTATAGAAGACACCTGACTCAGGTCTACAGAGATGTGGCTATAGAAGACACCTGACTCAGGTCTACAGAGATGTGGCTATAGAAGACACCTGACTCATTTCTACAGAGATGTGGCTATAGAAGACACCTAACTTAGGCCTACAGAGATGTGGCTATAGAAGACACATAACTTAGGTCTACAGAGATGTGGCTATAGAAGACACCTGACTTAGGTCTACAGAGATGTGGCTATAGAAGACACCTGACTTAGGCCTATAGAGATGTGGCTATAGAAGACACCTAACATAGGTCTACAGAGATGTGGCTATAGAAGACAAATAACTTAGGTCTACAGAGATGTGGCTATAGAAGACACCTGACTTAGGTCTACAGAGATGTGGCTATAGAAGACACCTAACTTAGGTCTACAGAGATGTGGCTATAGAAGACACCTGACTTAGGTGTACAGAGATGTGGCTATAGAAAACACCTAACTTAGGTCTACAGAGATGTGGCTATAGAAGACACATAACTTAGGTCTACAGAGATGTGGCTATAGAAGACACCTAACATAGGTCTACAGAGATGTGGCTATAGAAGACACCTGACTCAGGTCTACAGAGATGTGGCTATAGAAGACACCTGACTCAGGTCTACAGAGATGTGGCTATAGAAGACACCTGACTCAGGTCTACAGAGATGTGGCTATAGAAGACTCCTGACTCAGGTCTACAGAGATGTGGCTATAGAAGATACCTGACTCAGGTCTACAGAGTTGTGGCTATAGAAGACACCTGACTCAGTTCTACAGAGATGTGGCTATAGAAGACACCTGACTCAGGTCTACAGAGATGTGGCTATAGAAGACACCTGACTCAGGCCTACAGAGATGTGGCTATAGAAGACACCTGACTCAGGTCTACAGAGATGTGGCTATAGAAGACACCAGACTCAGGTCTACAGAGATGTGGCTATAGAAGACTCCTGACTCAGTTCTACAGAGATGTGGCTATAGAAGACACCTGACTCAGGTCTACAGAGATGTGGCTATAGAAGACTCCTGACTCAGGTCTACAGAGATGTGACTATAGAAGACACCTGACTTAGTTCTACAGAGATGTGGCTATAGAAGACACCTGACTTAGGTCTACAGAGATGTGGCCATAGAAGACACCTGACTCAGGTCTACAGAGATGTGGCTATAGAAGACACCTGACTCAGGTCTACAGAGATGTGGCTATAGAAGACTCCTGACTCAGTTCTACAGAGATGTGGCTATAGAAGACTCCTGACTCAGTTCTACAGAGATGTGGCTATAGAAGACACCTGACTCAGGTCTACATAGATGTGGCTATAGAAGACACCTGACTCAGGTCTACAGTGATGTGGCTATAGAAGACACCTGACCTAGGTCTACAGAAATATGGCTATAGAAGACACCTGACTTAGGTCTACAGAGATGTGGCTATAGAAGACACCTAACTTAGGTCTACAGAGATGTGGCTATAGAAGACACCTAACTTAGGTCTACAGAGATGTGGCTATAGAAGACACCAGACTTAGGTCTACAGAGATGTGGCTATAGAAGACACCTGACTTAGGTCTACAGAGATGTGGCTATAGAAGACCCCTAACTCAGTTAAACAGAGATGTGGCTATAGAAGACACCTGACTCAGGTCTACAGAGATGTGGCTATAGAAGACACCTGACTCAGGTCTACAGAGATGTGGCTATAGAAGACACCTAACTTAGGTCTACAGAGATGTGGCTATAGAAGACACCTAACTTAGGTCTACAGAGATGTGGCTATAGAAGACACCTGACTTAGGTCTACAGAGATGTGGCTATAGAAGACACCTAACTCAGTTCTACAGAGATGTGGCTATAGAAGACACCTGACTCAGGTCTACAGAGATGTGGCTATAGAAGACACCTAACTCAGGTCTACAGAGATGTGGCTATAGAAGACACCTGACTCAGGTCTACAGAGATGTGGCTATAGAAGACTCCTGACTCAGTTCTACAGAGATGTGGCTATAGAAGACACCTGACTCAGGTCTACAGAGATGTGGCTATAGAAGACACCTAACTCAGGTCTACAGAGATGTGGCTATAGAAGACACCTGACTCAGGTCTACAGAGATGTGGCTATAGAAGGCACCTGACTCAGGTCTACAGAGATGTGGCTATAGAAGACACCTAACTCATGTCTACAGAGATGTGGCTATAGAAGACACCTAACTTAGGTCTACAGAGATGTGGCTATAGAAGACACCTAACTCAGGTCTACAGAGATGTGGCTATAGAAGACCCTAACTCAGGTCTACAGAGATGTGGCTATAGAAGACACCTAACTCAGGTCTACAGAGATGTGGCTATAAAGACACCTGACTCAGGTCTACAGAGATGTGGCTATAGAAGACTCCTGACTTAGGTCTACAGAGATGTGGCTATAGAAGACACCTAACTCAGGTCTACAGAGATGTGGCTATAGAAGACACCTGACTCAGTTCTACAGAGATGTGGCTATAGAAGCCACCTGACTCAGGTCTACAGAGATGTGGCTATAGAAGACACCTGACTCAGTTCTACAGAGAAGTGGCTATAGAAGACACCTGACTCAGGTCTACATAGATGTGGCTATAGAAGACACCTGACTCAGTTCTACAGAGATGTGGCTATAGAAGACACCTGACTTAGGTCTACAGAGATGTGGCTATAGAAGACACCTGACTCAGGTCTACAGAGATGTGGCTATAGAAGACACCTGACTCAGGTCTACAGAGATGTGGCTATAGAAGACACCTGACACAGGTCTACAGAGATGTGGCTATAGAAGACTCCTGACTCAGGTCTACAGAGATGTGGCTATAGAAGACACCTAACTCAGGTCTACAGAGATGTGGCTATAGAAGACACCTAACTCAGTTCTACAGAGATGTGGCTATAGAAAACACCTAACTCAGTTCTACAGAGATGTGGCTATAGAAGACACCTGACTCAGGTCTACAGAGATGTAGCTATAGAAGATACCTGACTCAGGTCTACAGAGTTGTGGCTATAGAAGACACCTGACTCAGTTCTACAGAGATGTGGCTATAGAAGACACCTGACTCAGGTCTACAGAGATGTGGCTATAGAAGACACCTGACTCAGGCCTACAGAGATGTGGCTATAGAAGACACCTGACTCAGGTCTACAGAGATGTGGCTATAGAAGACACCAGACTCAGGTCTACAGAGATGTGGCTATAGAAGACTCCTGACTCAGTTCTACAGAGATGTGGCTATAGAAGACACCTGACTCAGGTCTACAGAGATGTGGCTATAGAAGACTCCTGACTCAGGTCTACAGAGATGTGACTATAGAAGACACCTGACTTAGTTCTACAGAGATGTGGCTATAGAAGACACCTGACTTAGGTCTACAGAGATGTGGCCATAGAAGACACCTGACTCAGGTCTACAGAGATGTGGCTATAGAAGACACCTGACTCAGGTCTACAGAGATGTGGCTATAGAAGACTCCTGACTCAGTTCTACAGAGATGTGGCTATAGAAGACTCCTGACTCAGTTCTACAGAGATGTGGCTATAGAAGACACCTGACTCAGGTCTACATAGATGTAGCTATAGAAGACACCTGACTCAGGTCTACAGTGATGTGGCTATAGAAGACACCTGACCTAGGTCTACAGAAATATGGCTATAGAAGACACCTGACTTAGGTCTACAGAGATGTGGCTATAGAAGACACCTAACTTAGGTCTACAGAGATGTGGCTATAGAAGACACCTAACTTAGGTCTACAGAGATGTGGCTATAGAAGACACCAGACTTAGGTCTACAGAGATGTGGCTATAGAAGACACCTGACTTAGGTCTACAGAGATGTGGCTATAGAAGACACCTAACTTAGGTCTACAGAGATGTGGCTATAGAAGACACCTAACTTAGGTCTACAGAGATGTGGCTATAGAAAACACCTAACTTAGGTCTACAGAGATGTGGCTATAGAAGACACTTAACTTAGGTCTACAGAGATGTGGCTATAGAAGACACCTAACTCAGGTCTACAGAGATGTGGCTATAGAAGACACCTAACTTAGGTCTACAGAGATGTGGCTATAGAAGACACCTAACTCAAGTCTACAGATATGTGGCTATAGAAGACTCCTGACTCAGTTCTACAGAGATGTGGCTATAGAAGACTCCTGACTCAGGTCTACAGAGATGTGGCTATAGAAGACACCTGACTCAGGTCTACAGAGATGTGGCTATAGAAGACTCCTGACTCAGTTCTACAGAGATGTGGCTATAGAAGACACCTGACTCAGGTCTACAGAGATGTGGCTATAGAAGACACCTGACTCAGGTCTACAGAGATATTGGCTATAGAAGACACCTGACTCAGGTCTACAGAGATGTGGCTATAGAAGACACCTTACTTAGGTCTACAGAGATGTGGCTATAGAAGACACCTAACTTAGGTCTACAGAGATGTGGCTATAGAAGACACCTAACTTAGGTCTACAGAGATGTGGCTATAGAAGACACCTGACACAGGTCTACAGAGATGTGGCTATAGAAGACACCTAACTTAGGTCTACAGAGATGTGGCTATAGAAGACACCTGACTTAGGTCTACAGAGATGTAGCTATAGAAAACACCTAACTTAGGTCTACAGAGATGTGGCTATAGAAGACACATAACTTAGGTCTACAGAGATGTGGCTATAGAAGACACCTAACTCAGGTCTACAGAGATGTGGCTATAGAAGACACCTAACTTATGTCTACAGAGATGTGGCTATAGAAGACTCCTGACTCAGTTCTACAGAGATGTGGCTATAGAAGACACCTGACTCAGGTCTACAGAGATGTGGCTATAGAAGACACCTGACTCAGGTCTACAGAGATGTGGCTATAGAAGACACCTGACTCATTTCTACAGAGATGTGGCTATAGAAGACACCTAACTTAGGCCTACAGAGATGTGGCTATAGAAGACACATAACTTAGGTCTACAGAGATGTGGCTATAGAAGACACCTGACTTAGGTCTACAGAGATGTGGCTATAGAAGACACCTGACTTAGGCCTATAGAGATGTGGCTATAGAAGACACCTAACATAGGTCTACAGAGATGTGGCTATAGAAGACAAATAACTTAGGTCTACAGAGATGTGGCTATAGAAGACACCTGACTTAGGTCTACAGAGATGTGGCTATAGAAGACACCTAACTTAGGTCTACAGAGATGTGGCTATAGAAGACACCTGACTTAGGTGTACAGAGATGTGGCTATAGAAAACACCTAACTTAGGTCTACAGAGATGTGGCTATAGAAGACACATAACTTAGGTCTACAGAGATGTGGCTATAGAAGACACCTAACATAGGTCTACAGAGATGTGGCTATAGAAGACACCTGACTCAGGTCTACAGAGATGTGGCTATAGAAGACACCTGACTCAGGTCTACAGAGATGTGGCTATAGAAGACACCTGACTCAGGTCTACAGAGATGTGGCTATAGAAGACTCCTGACTCAGGTCTACAGAGATGTGGCTATAGAAGACTCCTGACTCAGTTCTACAGAGATGTGGCTATAGAAGACACCTGACTCAGGTCTACAGAGATGTGGCTATAGAAGACTCATGACTCAGGTCTACAGAGATGTGACTATAGAAGACACCTGACTTAGGTCTACAGAGATATTGGCTATAGAAGACACCTGACTCAGGTCTACAGAAATGTTGCTATAGAAGACACCTGACTCAGGTCTACAGAGATGTGGCTATAGAAGACACCTGACTCAGGTCTACAGATATGTGGCTATAGAAGACACCTGACTCAGGTCTACAGAGAAGTGGCTATAGAAGACACCTGACTCAGGTCTACATAGATGTGGCTATAGAAGACACCTGACTCAGTTCTACAGAGATGTGGCTATAGAAGACACCTGACTTAGGTCTACAGAGATGTGGCTATAGAAGACACCTGACTCAGGTCTACAAAGATGTGGCTATAGAAGACACCTGACTCAGGTCTACAGAGATGTGGCTATAGAAGACACCTGACACAGGTCTACAGAGATGTGGCTATAGAAGACTCCTGACTCAGGTCTACAAGATGTGGCTATAGAAGACACCTAACTCAGTTCTACAGAGATGTGGCTATAGAAAACACCTAACTCAGTTCTACAGAGATGTGGCTATAGAAGACACCTGACTCAGGTCTACAGAGATGTAGCTATAGAAGATACCTGACTCAGGTCTACAGAGATGTGGCTATAGAAGACACCTGACTCAGTTCTACAGAGATGTGGCTATAGAAGACACCTGACTCAGGTCTACAGAGATGTGGCTATAGAAGACACCTGACTCAGGCCTACAGAGATGTGGCTATAGAAGACACCTGACTCAGGTCTACAGAGATGTGGCTATAGAAGACACCAGACTCAGGTCTACAGAGATGTGGCTATAGAAAACACCTAACTCAGTTCTACAGAGATGTGGCTATAGAAGACACCTGACTCAGGTCTACAGAGATGTAGCTATAGAAGATACCTGACTCAGGTCTACAGAGATGTGGCTATAGAAGACACCTGACTCAGTTCTACAGAGATGTGGCTATAGAAGACACCTGACTCAGGTCTACAGAGATGTGGCTATAGAAGACACCTGACTCAGGCCTACAGAGATGTGGCTATAGAAGACACCTGACTCAGGTCTACAGAGATGTGGCTATAGAAGACACCAGACTCAGGTCTACAGAGATGTGGCTATAGAAGACTCCTGACTCAGTTCTACAGAGATGTGGCTATAGAAGACACCTGACTCAGGTCTACAGAGATGTGGCTATAGAAGACTCCTGACTGAGGTCTACAGAGATGTGACTATAGAAGACACCTGACTTAGTTCTACAGAGATGTGGCTATAGAAGACACCTGACTTAGGTCTACAGAGATGTGGCCATAGAAGACACCTGACTCAGGTCTACAGAGATGTGGCTATAGAAGACACCTGACTCAGGTCTACAGAGATGTGGCTATAGAAGACTCCTGACTCAGTTCTACAGAGATGTGGCTATAGAAGACTCCTGACTCAGTTCTACAGAGATGTGGCTATAGAAGACACCTGACTCAGGTCTACATAGATGTGGCTATAGAAGACACCTGACTCAGGTCTACAGTGATGTGGCTATAGAAGACACCTGACCTAGGTCTACAGAGATGTGGCTATAGAAGACACCTAACTTAGGTCTACAGAGATGTGGCTATAGAAGACACCTGACTCAAGTCTACAGATATGTGGCTATAGAAGACACCTGACTCAGGTCTACAGAGATGTGGCTATAGAAGACTCCTGACTCAGTTCTACAGAGATGTGGCTATAGAAGACACCTGACTCAGGTCTACAGAGATGTGGCTATAGAAGACACCTGACTCAGGTCTACAGAGATGTGGCTATAGAAGACACCTGACTCAGGTCTACAGAGATGTGGCTATAGAAGACACCTTACTTAGGTCTACAGAGATGTGGCTATAGAAGACACCTAACTTAGGTCTACAGAGATGTGGCTATAGAAGACACCTAACTTAGGTCTACAGAGATGTGGCTATAGAAGACACCTGACACAGGTCTACAGAGATGTGGCTATAGAAGACACCTAACTTAGGTCTACAGAGATGTGGCTATAGAAGACACCTGACTTAGGTCTACAGAGATGTAGCTATAGAAAACACCTAACTTAGGTCTACAGAGATGTGGCTATAGAAGACACATAACTTAGGTCTACAGAGATGTGGCTATAGAAGACACCTAACTCAGGTCTACAGAGATGTGGCTATAGAAGACACCTAACTTATGTCTACAGAGATGTGGCTATAGAAGACACCTGACTCAGGTCTACAGAGATGTGGCTATAGAAGACACCTAACTTAGGTCTACAGAGATGTGGCTATAGAAGACACCTAACTCAGGTCTACAGAGATGTGGCTATAGAAGACTCCTGACTCAGTTCTACAGAGATGTGGCTATAGAAGACACCTGACTCAGGTCTACAGAGATGTGGCTATAGAAGACTCCTGACTCAGTTCTACAGAGATGTGGCTATAGAAGACACCTGACTCAGGTCTACAGAGATGTGGCTATAGAAGACACCTGACTCAGGTCTACAGAGATGTGGCTATAGAGACACCTGACTCATTTCTACAGAGATGTGGCTATAGAAGACACCTAACTTAGGCCTACAGAGATGTGGCTATAGAAGACACATAACTTAGGTCTACAGAGATGTGGCTATAGAAGACACCTGACTTAGGTCTACAGAGATGTGGCTATAGAAGACACCTGACTTAGGTCTATAGAGATGTGGCTATAGAAGACACCTAACATAGGTCTACAGAGATGTGCTATAGAAGACAAATAACTTAGGTCTACAGAGATGTGGCTATAGAAGACACCTGACTTAGGTCTACAGAGATGTGGCTATAGAAGACACCTAACTTAGGTCTACAGAGATGTGGCTATAGAAGACACCTGACTTAGGTGTACAGAGATGTGGCTATAGAAAACACCTAACTTAGGTCTACAGAGATGTGGCTATAGAAGACACCTAACTTAGGTCTACAGAGATGTGGCTATAGAAGACACCTAACATAGGTCTACAGAGATGTGGCTATAGAAGACACCTGACTCAGGTCTACAGAGATGTGGCTATAGAAGACACCTGACTCAGGTCTACAGAGATGTGGCTATATAAGACACCTGACTCAGGTCTACAGAGATGTTGCTATAGAAGACACCTGACTCAGGTCTACACAGATGTGGCTATAGAAGACACCTGACTCAGGTCTACAGAGATGTGGCTATAGAAGACACCTGACTCAGGTCTACAGAGATGTGGCTATAGAAGACACCTGACTCAGGTCTACAGAGATGTGGCTATAGAAGACACCTGACTTAGTCTACAGAGATATTGGCTATAGAAGACACCTGACTCAGGTCTACAGAGATGTGGCTATAGAAGACACCTGACTCAGGTCTACAGAGATGTGGCTATAGAAGACTCCTGACTAAAGCTCACTATTTTTAACTGCCCATAAAATTACGAAGTGGTCCTCTCGGCCCCCACAATTATCTCCAGATCTATCCACATCCACAGGACCTATGACACGACACGTGACCAGGACACACAGAATGTCATCACGACCTGGAATGAAAGTCATCACGACTCGGATGAAGGTCTACTGCGCATGCCAGCCCTGGAAATCAGAAGAGGAAGAAGTAAGACTCATCTTTGTTCACAGTGATGAACTTTCACCTTGTCCTCTCACGCGTATGTACAGTCAGTGACTAATTTCATGAAACAAACACTTTCCCACAAAAATGAGATCACAAACTCATGGACACGCATTATGTCCGTGACTAACTCTACGTTTTATTTACAAACTTATCTCTGGTTTGGCTGCAGCACGGTCGGTCTGGTTACAAAATAACTGCGGAATTGTGTCTGCACGCTCTAGGCTGGGAATGCGAAACCATTAGCTGGCTTCATTGAGCAAGGTTCTGTTAAGATCACGTCGCGCAGGTAAACACAGCCATGTAGCATTTGTCTGTACAACAGCCAGGACTGAAGATTAATAGAGATAAGACCAACATTATGAGAATTAACGCAGTTGGAAATAACCAGATACAATTAGGAGAAATACTTCTACTAGACGTACAATCTTACATATATCTGGGTAGTAATATAGATAAAGAGGGAGGAACAGAAAATGATACCAAAATAAGGATATCAAAAGCAAGAGGAGCTTTCGTTGCACTGGGAAACATATGGAAATCCAAAGAAATTAGGTTAACTACAAAAATAAAAATTTTCGACTCAAATGTTAAGTCCGTCCTATTATATGGATGTAAAACATGGAGAACAACAAAATTGACAATCATGAATATACAGACTTTCATTAATAGATGCTTACGCAGAATAAAAGGATGGAAATGGCAGGACAAATTCACTAACGTGGAATTATGGAAATGTACCAGTCAAATACTAGTGGATAAAGAGATACAGAGAAGACGATGGCGCTGGATAGGACACTTACTACGGAAGCCAACTGAGAGTATTACACAACAGGCCCTTTTTTGGAATCCCCAGGGGAAAGACAAAATGAAAGACCAAAGAATTCTTGGAGAAGACAGATAGAAGCAGAGATGAAGATGATGGGGAAGACATCAAAAAGAATGGCAAGAAACAGAACGGCTTAGAAAGTGTTTGTTGAAGACCCATGCTCCACTGGGAGCTAAAAAAGGTAGCAGAAGAGAGCTTTAAGCTGGGAATGACAAACAATTAGCTGGCTTCGTCATTATCATCGTCATCATCAGCATCATCATAGTCATCACCATAGTCATCATCATCATAGTCATCATCATCATCATAGACATCATCATCATCATAGTCATCATCATCATCATAGTCATCATCATAGTCATCATCATCATCATAGTCATCATCATAGTCATCATCATCATCATAGTCATCATCATCATAGCCATCATCATCATCATAGCCATCATCATCATCATAGTCATCATCATCATCATAGTCAATCATCATAGTCATCATCATAGTCATCATCATAGTCATCATCATCATCATAGTCATCATCATAGTCATCATCATCATCATAGTCATCATCATAGTCATCATCATCATCATCATCAAAGTCATCATCATAGTCATCATCATCATCATCATCATAGTCATCATCATAGTCATCATCATAGTCATCATCATCATCATAGTCATTATCATAGTCATCATCATCATCATCGTCATCATCATAGTCATCATCATAGTCATCATCATCATCATCATCATAGTCATTATCATAGTCATCATCATCATCATAGTCATCATCATAGTCATCATCATAGTCATCATCATCATCATAGTCATCATCATCATAGTCATCATCATAGTCAGCATCATCATCATAGTCATCCTCATAGTCATCATCATCATCATCATAGTCATCATCATCATCATCATCATAGTCATCATCATAGTCCATCATCATTATAGTCATCATCATAGTCATCATCATAGTCATCATCATAGTCATCATCATAGTCATCATCATCATCATAGTCATCCTCATAGTCATCATCATAGTCATCATCATAGTCATCATCATCATCATAGTCATCATCATAGTCATCATCATCATCATAGTCATCCTCATAGTCATCATCATCATAGTCATCATCATAGTCATCATCATAGTCATCATCATAGTCATCATCATAGTCATTATCATAGTCATCATCATAGTCATCATCATAGTCATCATCATAGTCATCATCATCATAGTCAACATCATCATAGTCATCATCATAGTCATCATCATAGTCATCATCATAGTCATCATCATAGTCATCATGATCATCATAGTCATCTTCATAGTCATCATCATAGGTATCATCATCATCATAGTCATCATCATAGTCATCATCATAGTCATCATCATCATTATAGTCATCCTCATAGTCATCATCATCATCATAGTCATCATCATAGTCATCATCATCATCATAGTCATCATCATCATCATAGTCATCATCATAGTCATCATCATCATCATAGTCATCATCATAGTCATCATCATCATCATAGTCATCATCATCATCATAGTCATCCTCATAGTCATCATCATAGTCATCATCATCATCATAGTCATCATCATCATCATAGTCATCATCATAGTCATCATCTTAGTCATCATCATCATCATAGTCATCATCATAGTCATCATCATCATCATAGTCATCATCATCATCATAGTCATCATCATAGTCATCATCATCATCATAGTCATCATCATAGTCATCATCATAGTCATCATAGTCATCATCATCATCATAGTCATCATAATCATAGTCATCATCATAGTCATCATCATCATCATAGTCATCCTCATAGTCATCATCATCATCATCATAGTCATCATCATCATCATAGTCATCATCATCATCATAGTCATCATCATAGTCATCATCATTATAGTCATCATCATAGTCATCATCATCAGCATCATCATCATCATCATCATCATAGTCATCCTCATCATCATAGCCATCATTATAGTCATCATCATAGTCATCATCATAGTCATCATCATAGTCATCATCATAGTCATCATCATAGTCATCATCATCATCATAATCATCATCATAGTCATCATCATAGCCATCATCATTATCATCATCATCATCATCATAGCCATCATCATCATCATAGCCATCATCATCATCATCATAGTCATCATCATAGTCATCATCATCATCATCATCATCATAGTCATCATCATCATCATCATCATCATAGCCATCTTCATCATCATAGCCATCATCATCATCATAGCCATCATCATCATTATAGTCGTCATCATCATCATCATCATCATCATCATAGTCATCATCATCATCATAGCCATCATCATTAAGATCATCATCATCATCATAGCCATCACCATCATCATCATCATCATAGCCATCATCATCATCGTTGTCATCATCATCATCGTCGTCGTCATCATCATCATCATCATAGTCATCATCATCATAGTCATCATCATAGTCATCATCATCATAGCCATCATCATCATCGTTGTCATCATCATCATCGTCGTCGTCATCATCATCATCATCATAGTCATCATCATCATCATCATCATCATCATAGTCATCATCATCATAGTCATCATCATCATAGTCATCATCATCATTGTCATCATCATCATTGTCATCATCATCATAGTCATCATCATCAGTCATCATCATCATCATAGTCATCATCATCATCATCGTCGTCATCATCATCATCATAGTCATCATCATCATCGTCGTCATCATCATCATCATAGTCATCATCATCATCATCGTCGTCATCATCATCATCATCATCATCATCATCATCGTCATCATCATCATCATCATCATCATCATCATCATATCATCATCATCATCATAGTCATCATCATAGTCATCATCGTCATCAATGTCATCATCATAGTCATAGGCATCATCATCGTTGTCATTATCATAATCATAATCATCATCATCGTCATCATCATCATCATCATCATCATCATCATCAAGTACCGGGCCTGTTGGCGTAGGTGATCATGTCTCTCCACAATTTTCTATCTCGACAGTTATTTATCATTTCTGTTGTTGACCTTCTGCCAAGACATTCTCTTAAGCTGTCTGTTATCTTTTCTCGTTGCTTCCCTCTATCTCTTCGTCCTTCAATTTTGTCCATTTGTTACAATATATTCCAGTTGTTCCCTTCTCATAACATGGCCAAACAATGATGATTGTTTCTTCCTAATATTGGAAATTAACTCTCTTTTTTGCTTTGGCCTCTTTCAGAAAGTCTTCATTACTCTTCTTAGCTGTCCATGGTATTCTGAACATTCTTCTGTAAAACCACATTTCTACAGCATCCAGTGATTTTTTTGTCTGTTGTCCTATTGTCCATGATTCACATTATTTCTCTTTACTTACAATTTTATATCTCTACACTTCACCTATCCTCTAACATGTGACACATCTCTGTCTCGTCTCATTATACCATCTCTCATCTTTCTGTCCACCTCTCCCTAACTTCAACATCCGACATGCAGCTGTATATAGATATCTGTGCCTCACCGTTTGTTGTCATTGTCCCCGCCTTCTGAAGAAGGCCACCGGTCGTAACGTCAGTATTTTGTTGTATTCCTTTTTTTTTGTAAAGCTGTCACCCATACCATGGAATGTGCATCACACCCCACAAATGGCTCCATATTCCAGTTTCCCTCGCCTCCATCGTCCCTCCCTGCCCTCGTCCCAGCCTCACCTAATCCTCAGCCTCCCATGCTCGTCTAGACACATCTCCCGACCGGCTCTATCAAGAGACGACCGGCCGGACAACTCCACCCTCAGACCAGAAATTTCCGAGACCATTTAGCGTCAGTTCCAGGAAACGTCGAGGAGTCCAAATTTAAATTATTGCGTCGGCTGCAGACTCTCATTCTCCCGAAATATCGGTGAAATAGTCGTTTTGTTAGTGTGTGTCATTTCTTACTTTCAATCAATCTACACTCATTTTGTTCGTTCACAACCTCTGTTTCCAATACATATCTTTGACTATCTTATCTCTATCTCTGTTTCCAACACATATCTTTGACTATCTTATCTCTATCTCTGTTTCCAACACATATCTTGACTATGTTATCTCTATCTCTGTTTCCAACACATATCTTTGACTTTCTTCTCTCTCTCTCTCTCTCTCTATCTCTGTTTCCAACACATATCTTTGACTATCTTATCTCTATCTCTGTTTCCAACACATATCTTTGACTATCTTATCTCTATCTCTGTTTCCAACACATATCTTTGACTATCTTATCTCTATCTCTGTTTCCAACACATATCTTTGACTTTCTTCTCTCTCTCTCTCTCTCTGTTTCCAACACATATCTTTGACTATCTTATCTCTCTCTCTGTTTCCAACACATATCTTTGACTGTCTTATCTCTCTCTCCCTGTTTCCAACAAATATCTTTGACTGTCTTCTCTCTCTCTCTCTCTCTCTGTTTCCAACACATATCTTTGACTGTCTTATCTCTCTCTCTGTTTCCAAACATGTCTTTGACTATCGTCTGTCTCTGTTTCCAACACATATCTTTGACTGTCTTAACTCTCTCTCTCTTTTCTCTGTTTCCAACACATATCTTTGACTGTCTTATCTCTCTCTCTGTTTCCAACACATATCTTTGACTGTCTTATCTCGCTCTCTGCTTCCAACACATTCTTTAGCTATCTCCTCTCTCTCTCTCTCTCTCTGTTTCCAACACACCTCTTTGACTGTCTTCTCTCTCTCTCTCTCTCTGTTTCCAAAACACATGTTTGACTATTGTCTCTCTCTCTCTGTTTCCAACACACATCTTTGCTATCTTCTCTCTTCTCTCTGTTTCCAACACATATCTTTGATTATCTTCTCTCTCTTTCTCTCTCTGTTTCCAACACATATCTTTATTATCTTCTCTCTCTCTCTCTCTCTCTCTCTCTGTTTCCAACACATATCTTTGATTATCTTCTCTCTCTCTCTCTCTCTCTGTTTCCAACACATATCTTTGACTATTTTCTCTCTCTCTGTTTCCAACACATATCTTTGACTATTTTCTATCTCTCTGTTTCCAACACATATCTTTGATTATCTTCTCTCTCTCTCTCTCTCTCTCTCTCTCTGTTTCCAACACATATCTTTGACTATTTTCTCTCTCTCTCTGTTTCCAACACATATCTTTGACTATTTTCTCTCTCTCTGTTTCCAACACATATCTTTGACTATTTTCTCTCTCTGTTTCCAACACATATCTTTGACTATTTTCTCTCTCTCTGTTTCCAACACATATCTTTGACTATTTCTCTCTCTCTGTTTCCAACACATATCTTTTACTATTTCTCTCTCTCTGTTTCCAACACATATCTTTGACTATTTTCTCTCTCTCTCTGTTACCAACACATATCTTTGACTATTTTCTCTCTCTCTGTTTCCAACACATATCTTTGACTATCTTCTCTCTCTCTCTATTTCCAATACATATCTTTGACTATCTTCTCTCTCTCTCTATTTCCAATACATATCTTTGACTGTCTTCTCTCTCTCTCTCTCTCTGTGTTTCCAAAACATATCTTTAACTATCTTCTCTCTCTCTCTCTCTTTCCAATACATATCTTTGACTGTCTTCTCTCTCTCACTCTGTTTCCAATACATATCTTTTACTATCGTCTCTCTCTCTCTCTCTATTTGCAATACATATCTTTTACTATCTTCTCTCTCTCTCTCTATTTGCAATACATATCTTTGACTATCTTCTCTCTCTCTCTCTGTTTCCAATACATATCTTTGACTATCTTCTCTCTCTCCCTCTGTTTCCAATACATATCTTTGACTATCTTCTCTCTCTCCCTCTGTTTTCCAGTACATATCTTTGATTATCTTCTCTCTCTCCCTCTGTTTCCAATACATATCTTTGACTATCTTCTCTCTCTCCTTCTGTTTCCAATACATATCTTTGACTATCTTCTCTCTCTCTCTCTGTTTCCAATACATATCTTTGACTGTCTTCATTCTCTCCCTCTGTTTCCAATACATATCTTTGACTATCTTCTCTCTCTCCCTCTGTTTCCAATACATATCATTTACTATCGTCTCTCTCTCTCTCTCTCTCTCTATTTGCAATACACATCTTTTACTATCTTCTCTCTCTCTCTCTATTTGCAATACATATCTTTGACTATCTACTCTCTCTCTCTCTCTGTTTCCAACGTATATCTTTGACTGTCTCCTTTCTCACTCTTGCTCTTTATAACACATATCTTTGATTGTCTTCTCTCTCTGTTTGCAACATATATCTTTGACTGTCTTCTCTCTCTCTCTCTGTTTGCAACATATATCTTTGACTATCTTCTCTCTCTCTGTTTCCAATACATATATTTGACTGTCTTTTCTCTCTCTCTCTCTCTCTCTCTCTCTCTATCTCTGTTTCCAACACATATCTTTATCTGTCTTCTCTCTCTCCCTCTCGCTGTTTGCAACATATATCTTTGACTGTCACCTCTCGCTCTGTTTCCAACACATATCTTTGACTATTTTCTATCTCTCTGTTTCCAACACATATCTTTGACTATCGCCTCTCTTTCTCTCTCTGTTTCCAGCACATTTTTTTGACTATCGTCTCTCTCTCTCTCTGTTTCCAATACATATCTTTAACTGTATTCTCTCTCTGTGTGTTTCCAACACATATCTTTGACTATCGCCTCTCTCTCTCTCTCTCTCTCTGTTTCCAACACATATCTTTGACTATCTTCTCTCCTCTGTTTCCAATACATATCTTTGACACTCTTTTCTCTCGCTGTTTCCAACACATATCTTTGACTATCCTCTCTCTCTCTCTCTCTATTTGTTTCTAACACGTATCTTTGACTATCTTCTCTCTCTCCCTCTGTTTTCAACATATATTTCTGACTATCATCTCTCTCTCCCCCTCTGTTTCCAACACATATCTTTGACTATCTTCTCTCTCTCTCTCTCTTTCCAATACATATCTTTGACTATCTTCTCTCTCTGTGTTTCCAACACATATCTTTGACTATCCTCTCTCTCTCTCTCTCTCTCTCTCTGTTTCCAACACATATTTTGACTATCCTCTCTCTCTCTCTCTCTCTCTGTTTCCAACACATATCTTTGACTATCCTCTCTCTTTCTCTCTCTCTGTTTCCAACACATATCTTTGATTATCGTCTCTCTCTGTTTCCAACACATATCTTTGACTATCCTCTCTCTCTCTCTCTCTCTGTTTCCAACAGATATCTTTGATTATAGTCTTTCTCTCTCTCTCTCTGTTTCCAACACATATCTTTGACTATCTTCTCTCTCTCTCTCTCTCTTACAATACATATCTTTGATTATCTTCTCTCTCTCTTTTTACAATACATATCTTTGACTATCTTTTCTCTCGCTGTTTCCAACACATATCTTTGACTATCTTCTCTCTCCGTGTTTCTAATACATATCTTTGACTATCCACTCTCTCCCTCTGTTTCCAACACATATCTTTGATTATCGTCTCTCTCTCTCTCTGTTTCCAACACATATCTTTGACTATCTTCTCTCTCTCTCTCTCTCTCTCTGTTTCCAACACATATCTTTGACTATCTTCTCTCTCTCTGTTTCCAACACACATCTTAGACTATCTTCTCTCTCTCTGTTTCCAACACATATCTTTGATTATCGTCTCTCTCTCTCTCTCTCTCTGTTTCCAACACATATCTTTTACTATCTTATCTCTCTCTCTCTGTTTCCAACACATATCTTTGACTATCTTCTCTCTCTCTGTTTCCAACACATATCTTTGACTATCTTCTCTCTCTCTGTTTCCAATACATATCTTTGATTATCGTCTCTCTCTCTCTCTCTCTCTCTCTGTGTGTTTCCAACACATATCTTTGATTATCGTCTCTCTCTTTCTCTGTTTCCAACACATATCTTTGACTATCATATCACTCTCTCTCTCTCTCTGTTTCCAACACATATCTTTGACTATCGTATCTCTCTCTCTCTGTTTCCAGCACATATCTTTGACTATCGTCTCTCTCTCTCTGTTTCCAACACATATCTTTGACTATCGCCTCTCTCTCTGTTTCCAACACATATCTTTGACTATCGCCTCTCTCTCTGTTTCCAACACATATCTTTGACTATCGTCTCTCTCTCTGTTTCCAACACATATCTTTGACTATCGCCTCTCTCTCTGTTTCCAACACATATCTTTGACTATCGCCTCTCTCTCTGTTTCCAACACATATCTTTGACTATCGCCTCTCTCTCTGTTTCCAACACATATCTTTGACTATCGCCTCTCTCTCTGTTTCCAACACATATCTTTGACTATCGCCTCTCTCTCTGTTTCCAACACATATCTTTGACTATCGCCTCTCTCTCTGTTTCCAACACATATCTTTGACTATCGCCTCTCTCTCTGTTTCCAACACATATCTTTGACTATCGCCTCTCTCTCTGTTTCCAACACATATCTTTGACTATCGCCTCTCTCTCTGTTTCCAACACATATCTTTGACTATCGCCTCTCTCTCTGTTTCCAACACATATCTTTGACTATCGCCTCTCTCTCTGGCAAGCACCATCTACAAAAAGTTTAGAGTTGGCCTCAGCTCTACTCGTCCTTGACTTCAGGTGCCATCTACAAAATGTTAAAGTTGGCCCCAGATATACTTGTCCTTGACCTCACGTATAGTTCATATTCAAGGTCAAACACTCAACCCTCTTCATAAAAATCGCCATAACCTTGACATTACTGTAGAGTTCAAGGTTTCCCAAAAAATGAGCAGCACATGAACCTTGACACGATAAATGGCCCCGCCCATGTCGCGTGCACAGCTTGACGTCGTAACGCCCATATCTTGTCAATTAATCATAATGAACTCAAGGAGGCGGAATTCAATCATTCTATCAGACAAGATGTACTTTCAATGATTGAAGTTCTACGATCTGTGAAAGACGATCAGTTTCATCAATCCAGACTGTCTCGGCTCTACCGTGTTATCAGTTCAGAATGAGAATTCAATCGATCCCTGGCACAAAGAGAAACACCGAATTAATTCAGAGGAAGATCTATGTTACAGCACTTGGAAAAAATGATAAATAATCAACAACAGAAGAAAAAAAACCAAGAACAATATATGGACCGCAGCAGGATCGAACCTATACTCAATGGCACAGCGCCTTGCTACGAAAAGACAAACGCTAGGGAACATTGCCACTCAGCTAACTATAAATTATAGTACTAACTATATAGTTACCGGGGAGCCGCGACAGCTCAGTGGTTAGTGAACTGGACTACAAAGGACAAGGGGTAGGGTTCGATCCCAACCGACGGCTTCCAGTTTCACCCAGCCTTAAATGGGTACCGGATTTTTTTTTCTGGGAAAGTAAAGCAGCATAGGCGTAATACCGACCACATTACCCCAAAAGTCATATGCTGAAGGTCTGTAAAATATAGGGTCACTAACAGAATATTTCCCTATACGCCACTTGGCGTGACGGAGGTACTTTACTACTTTATATAGTTACAGCCTTAAATGGGTACCAGATTTTTTCCTGGGAAAGTAAAGCGGCACGGGCGTAATACCGACATTACCCAAAAATCATGTACTGAAGGTCTGTAAAAATTATGGTCACTAACACCATATTCCCTATACGCCACTTGGCGTGACGGCGGCTCATTACTTTTTTTTTAAACTATATAGTTAACTGAGTGGCAGTGTTCCCTAGCGTTTGGCTTTTCGTGGCAAGGCGCTGTACCACTGAGTACGAGTTCGATCCTGCTTCGGGCCATATATTGTTCTTTGTTTTTCTTCTGTTGATTATTTATCATTTTTTTCCGAGTGCTGTAAACATACCTCTTCCTCTGAATTGATTCGCTGATTATCGCCTCGGAAGTTTCCCTCTAGAATAATATTCATTTATTGTTATTTATCTGTGGTATAAAGAGAAACATTTGCTTCTCTCTAGCAGCGGAGTTGTGTTGTCTTCTATGCCCGGTGTTGTAAGAACACAAGAGGCGCTGGCTCTACGTCTGTGCGTGCTCAAGAGAGCGTTTCATACGTTTCGTAGCAGTCTGCACCGAGGATCCGATATTTGCTCACCCGAATACAAGAACAAACAAATATCACCAGGGCTGAAACTAAGAATGGCAAAATGTTACATCTTCTCAATATTCCTGTATGGTGCAGAAACATGGACATTAGACCAGAAAACAGAACAGAAAATTGAAGCCTTTGAAATGTTGATTCATAGAAGAATAGGTAGAATTGGATGGAAAGAAAAGGGAAAAAAACGATGAAGTTTTAAAACAACTGAAAATGAAAAGAGAACTACTAAACACAATTAAGACAAGACAAATGAGATTTTTGGGGTATGTTAAAAGACACAACAGCCTACTAAAAGTAATATTGGAAAGAAAAATACAAGGTATAAGAGGCAGAGGCAGACCACGACTATCATGGACGAGTAACATCAAAAGATGGACAAGTCAATCTATGACAGCCTGCACCATCAAAGCAAGATACAGAGTAGAATGGCGATCCATGGTAGCCAACCTTCGTTGCGGAGAAGGCACTCGATGATGATGATGACGATACAACCGTTTTTTTTTTACATACTATTTTGGGAGCGGGTTTATGTTCCTTCTTTTGCTACTACTGTCTTGGTTATTTTCATATTATGACTGCAACAGCGGTCAGTCATATAGTGACTGCAACAGCGGTCAGTCATATAGTGACTGCAACATCGGTCAGCTATATTGTGACTGCAAAATCAATAAGTCATATTGTGACTGCAACATCGATTAGACATATTACGACAGCAACATTGGTCAGTCATGTTGTGGCTGCAAGACATCGGTCAGTCATATTGTGACTGCAAGACATCGGTCAGTCATATTGTGACTGCAAGACATCAGACACTCATATTGTGACTGTAGAATGGAAAAGCCATCATCTGTGTGAAAATGGGTGAAAATGAGTGGTCATTTGTGGAAATGCGTGGAAAATGATGAAATGAGTGGAAACATCCTGAACCCAAAATAGAGGAAGAAATGTGAACCAAAATAGAGGAAGAAATGCGAACCCAAATACAAGAAGTAATGTGAACCAAAATAGAGGAAGAAATGCGAACCCAAATACAAGAAGTAATGTGAACCAAAATAGAAGAAGTAATGTGAACCAAAATAGAGGAAGTAATGTGAACCAAAATAGAGGAAGTAATGTGAACCAAAATAGAAGAAGCAATGTGAACCAAAAAAGAGGAAGTAATGTGAACCAAAATAGAAGAAGTAATGTGAACCAAAATAGAGGAAGTAATGTGAACCAAAATAGAAGAAGTAATGTGAACCAAAATAGAAGAAGTAATGTGAACCAAAATAGAGGAAGTAATGTGAACCAAAATAGAGGAAGTAATGTGAACCAAAATAGAGGAAGTAATGTGAACCAAAATAGAGGAAGTAATGTGAACCAAAATAGAAGAAGTAATGTGAACCAAAATAGAGGAAGTAATGTGAACCAAAATAGAGGAAGTAATGTGAACCAAAATAGAAGAAGTAATGTGAACCAAAATAGAAGAAGTAATGTGAACCAAAATAGAGGAAGTAATGTGAACCAAAATAGAGGAAGTAATGTGAACGAAAATAGAGGAAGTAATGTGAACCAAAATGGAGGAAGTAATGTGAACCAAAATAGAAGAAGTAATGTGAACCAAAATAGAAGAAGTAATGTGAACCAAAATAGAAGAAGTAATGTGAACCAAAATAGAGGAAAATGTGAACCCAAGATAGAGGAAGACATGTGAACCCAAGATGGAGGAAATAATATGAACCCAAGATAGAGGAGAAATGTGAACCCAAGATAGAGGAAATAATATGAACCCAAGATAGAGGAAGAAATGGGAACCCAAGATAGAGGAAATAATATGAACCCAAGATAGAGGAAGAAATGTGAACCCAAGATAGAGGAAATAATATGAACCCAAGATAGAGGAAGAAATGTGAACCCAAGATAGAGGAAATAATATGAACCCAAGATAGAGGAAGAAATGTGAACCCAAGATAGAAAAAGAGATGTGAACCCAAGATAGAGGAAGTAATGTGAACCCAAGATAGAGGTAGACACGTGAACCCAAGATAGAGGAAGAAATGTGAACCCAAGATAGAGGAAATAATATGAACCCAAGATAGAGGAAGAAATGTGAACCCAAGATAGAGAAAGAGATGTGAACCCAAGATAGAGGAAGTAATGTGAACCCAAGATAGAGGAAGAAATGTGAACCCAAGATAGAAGAAGAAATGTGAACCAAATAGATGATGTAATGTGAACCCAAGATAGAGGAAATAATATGAACCCAAGATAGAGGAAGAAATGTGAACCCAAGATAGAGGAAGAAATGTGAACCCAAGATCGAGGAAGACATGTGAACCCAAGATAAAGGAAGACATGTGAACCCAAGATAGAGGAAGAAATGTGAACCCAAGATAGAGGAAGACATGTGAACCCAAGATAGAGGAAGACATGTGAACCCAAGATAAAGGAAGAAATGTGAACCCAAGATAGAGGAAGACATGTGAACCCAAGATAAAGGAAGAAATGTGAACCCAAGATAAAGGAAGAAATGTGAACCCAAGATAGAGGAAGACATGTGAACCCAAGATAAAGGAAGAAATGTGAACCCAAGATAGAGGAAGACATGTGAACCCCAGATAAAGGAAGAAATGTGAACCCAAGATAGAGGAAGAAATGTGAAGTGTTTGTGGTAGGTATTCACGATCTCTCATTCAACAAAGTGGTGGTGTCACAATGTTGCCAAAGTTGATTAGCCCTGGGATGTGGCGGTGTTTGTGACCCGGAAGTGGTATTATTGAGCGCAGAAGGGATTATGGTGCGTGGGTGTGCACGTTTTTGAGACAACAAGGAAGTGGTTGCCGAGAGACACATTTTGTTGTCATCGGTGTGGAGGTGGTGGAGGGGCATCGATGTGGAGGTGGTGGAGGTGCATCGATGTGGAGGTGGTGGAGGGGCATAGATGTGGACGTGGTGGAGGGACATCGATGTGGAGGTGATGGAGGGGCATCGGTGTGGAGGTGGTGGAGGGGCATAGATGTGGACGTGGTGGAGGGACATCGATGTGAAGGTGATGGAGGGGCATCGATGTGGAGGTGATGGAGGGGCATAGATGTGGACGTGGTGGAGGGACATCGATGTGAAGGTGGTGGAGGGGCATAGATGTGGACGTGGTGGAGGTACATCGATGTGGAGGTGGTGGAGGGGCATAGATGTGGACGTGATGGAGGGCATCGATGTGGAGATGGTGGGTTGGCTTCGATGTGGACGTGGTGGAGGGAAATCGATGTGGATGTGGGGGAGTGGCGTTGTGGAATTGGTGGAGGGGCATCGATGTCGAGGTGGTGGAGGGACATCAATGTGGACGTGGTGGAGGGGCATCGATGTAGACGTGGTGGAGGGTGTTGTGGAAGTGGTGGAGGGACATCGATGTGGACGTGGTGGAGCAGCGTTGTGGAAGTGGTGGAGGGACATCGATGTGTAGGTGTTGGAGGGACATCGATGTGGAGGTGGTGGAGGGACATCGATGTGGAGGTGGTGGAGGGACATCGATGTGGAGGTGGTGGAGGGACATCGATGTGGAGGTGGTGGAGGAACATCGATGTGGAGGTGGTGGAGGGACATCGATGTGTAGGTGGTGGAGGGACATCGATGTGGACGTGGTGGAGGGGCATCGATGTCTATCTATCTTTCGTTCGCCTGAAGTATTGTCTATATCTGCAATGTCGTTTCCTGTATAAATTTTACTGTCTTTTGTAATTCTTGCAGTGGCCCATATAGTTTTGTCTGTAGTGTTGTATCTATGGGCCAATGGATTTTCCTCAGTCTACTATATTCAGTGCAGTCTTGAAGTATGTGTTCAGCAGTCTGGGGTGCCTGTCCACATGTACAAGTAGTTGATGTGCCGATCTTGAATTTTGTATACATGTGGCTATGGAGTCGATTGTGTCCTGTTCTTAGGCGTATAATGATAACTTGTTCATATCTATTCATATTATGAAAGGCATCCTGATTTGGGGCTTGTGGTCCTCTGATTGATTTGATTATCTGTTTCTTATGATGGTATGTAACTGGTGTATCTAGTTGTGTGCCTGTTGAACCTTCCTTTGCCAACTGATCTGCTTTCTCATTTCCTGGTATTCCACAGTGAGACGGGATCCACTGCAGGGCAACCCTGTAGTGCTTGCAGAGTTCAGTCAATAAGGTCTGCAGATGTGGTAATTTTCTGGATTGTAGTGCCTGGAGTACTGATCTTGCATCTGTCAAAAACACTACAGGCTGTGGGCTAAGATTACTGTTCAGCAGTTTTTCTATTGTCAACTTTATTGCTTGTATTTCCGCATCATAATTGTGACAATATTTCCCTGTTGCTATTTTATTCATATCCCTAGTGTTATTTGGGTACTCTATATATGCACCTGCTCCCCCATTCTTTACTGCATTCTGTGCTGATCCATCTGTGTACACACGAATCCATAGGTCTTGTGGGTATTCTTCATCCAGGAAACTGAGAGCTATTGTTTTTCGCTGTAGACTATTTTGTTCCTCTTTGTCAACTATTCCTTTCACTTCTGTCCGTATTTGAACTGATAATCCTGATTCATCTGTCCAGGGAGTCTGTTCTGGTATGGGCAGAAGGGGTTTAACAACTCTTGGCATGTCTGGTGTTTGTCTACTAATACGCTTGGCTTGGTGGATAAAGCTGCTTCTCTTAAGTCGTCCCAATGCAAGATTTTGGAATCTGTCCTTCATTGGATGTCTCGGCATGCATACAAATTTTTCTGCCTGTATCAGCACCTTTGTGTCTCTCCGTTCTCTCAGTGCTGGTATCCTCCACAATTTCTCCATCTCCAATATTGGTGTTGATTTCATTGCTCCTGTGATGACCCTAAGTGCCTGGTTTTGTACTTTATCCAGTTCTTGCAATGTGGTGTTTGATGCTGAGCACCATGCGGATGATCCATATTCTAAATGTGGCGTATACACTGTTGGTAAACTTTACTGAGTATTTTCCCACTCGCACCCCATGTGGTTCCACACAACTTTCTTAGAATAGCCAATTTCCTCCTTGCTTTTTGGGTTGCCTTATTTATCTGCTGTTTCCAAGATAGTTTGTTATCAAATGTAACTCCGAGATATGTAGCTTGTATGTCTTCTTTCACAGGCTCATTGTTTATGTAGATGGCTTCTGCTTTTTGTTTTGGGGAGAGTGTGAAAAGTGTAGTACTGCATTTGTCTGTATTGATGCTGATACACCATCTATTTGTCCATGAATTCAGTGCATTCATAGCTCTTTGTAGCAATTTGGAGGCCACTGTTGCATACTCCTCTGTGCACCACATTACCAAGTCATCTGCATACATTGCCACTTTGATGCCATGTGGTAGTTCAGTAACTAGGTCATTGATGTAGATCAGAAAAAGTGTTGGAGATAGTACCCCTCCTTGTGGAACGCCCTGGCGCAATAAGACCTTCTTACTCTTAAGACCATCCAGTTGCACTCTGGCTCTCCTGTTATGCAGATATGCTTTGACCCATTTGTACATCCTGCCATTTACTCCATAATTTCTCAGTTTCTTCAAAAGCCCTTCCTTCCATACCTTATCAATGCTTTCTTTAGGTCTATCCATGCTGCTAGTACCAGTTTCTTTTCTTGAAACGCATCCTCAATTTCCTGGGAAAGATAGTTTGCTTGATCTTCGGTAGAGTAACACTGTCTAAAGCCTGCTTGTTGTGGGACAAGGAGATTTTCACTTTCCAGGTACCACTGCAGTCTGAGATTGATTATACGTTCCATTGTTTTACACAAACAGCTTGTAAGGCTGATTGGTCTATAGCTGGATGTCATTGAACCATCTTTTCCTGGCTTTAGTAATGGTATCATAATTGCTTCTCTCCATGCCTGTGGCACTCTACCTGTGATCCAGCAATGTTGTAGATCTGCAGTAGTTTTGCTTTAGCTGCAGTTCCCAAGTTCTTAATCATTTCATTGGACACTCCATCATTGCCTGGTGACTTTTTCATTTTTAATTTGGATATTGCCAGCTCTAGCTCTCTTTGTGTAATGGGTGTTTCCATTACTTCATGTGTGGTCTCTTCTTGTCTTGCATTTTGTTGTTTTAAACGGATCTCTTGTCGTTTTTCTAGGCTAATTTCAATATTATTGTCATTTGCAAAGGAGTCTGCAAAGTAATTTGCTGCTTGTTTACCTGTTAGAATGTTTCCATCCTTCTTCAGTGTAATTTTGGTGTTCCTTTCTGTACCCTCATCATTCAGCTGTTTTACAAGCTTCCACACTTTTCTTGTGTCTCGTTCAAGATTCAAGGACTCTGTTTTCTCTTTCCAGCTTCTCCGTCTGGCTTGTAGTTTAGCCCGTTGAAATTTGGCTTTAGCATGCTGGTAGTTGTTGTGGTGTTCTTGGCAAGGGTTATTTTCTGCTTGCTTTCGAGATGTTTCCATGTCATTGTGCAGTTCTTCTAGTTCACTACTCCAGTATGGTTTGTAGTGTTTCCGTGCCCCTCTAGGTATTGTTTCACTGGCAGCTTGTATTATTAGTCTACTGAATTCATCAACTATTTTGTTGATGTCTCTATCTGTATTTATATCTTTAGTCAGTACACTGGTGTAGTGTTGATACATTTTCCAGTCTGCCTTTTTGTAATTCCATCTGGAGAGAGTGCTGCTCTCCCTGACGGCCTCATTTTGCACCACTAAAAAGACTGGTCGGTGGTCGCTGCCTCCAAGTTGTTCCCAACAATTCGTGTGATATTCCAATCCAGGTCTGGTGAATGGAAAGCAAGGTCTGGTGTAGATGTGGTATGCCATGATCTGGAGTAGAATGTTGGTGGATCTGTTGCCTGGTTTAATAGTATAAGCCCATTGTCATCCTGCCAATTTACAAGCTCTTCACCTCTCTTGTCCATATGTTCATAGCCCCAGCTCTGTGAGTGGCTGTTAAAGTCTCCACATACAATTATTCTTTCTTTAATGTAATTGTGTCTAGTGCTAGTGGGCGGTCACTCGGACAGTAATAGTTAAGTAGATGGAAGTCTGTATTTCCTGTCCTGAGGTGCAGTATTTGATATTCCGCCCCATCCATATACACTTCAATCTGACATGCATTAATGTTGTTCCTTACAAGAGTCAGTATTCCACCCTTTTGTCTATTTATTCTGTCAGATCGGTAGCACTGGTATCCCCTAATCTTCAAGGCTATGTCGTTGTTTAGATGGGTTTCCTGCAAACAGCATATGCTTATTTGTTCTTCATGCAGGATATTTTCTAATTCTATCTTTTTACTGTACCCATCTCTTTTGCTGTTGATGCCTTCAGCATTCCAGTGCATTATTTTTAGTGGTCTTATTTTGGATTGGCCAGTAGCTCTATTCTCTCGCCCCCTGACTCCACAGAGCGGTTGAGAAGGACATCCAGTAATAGAGGTTGGGCCCTTTCGAGGCTTAGGGCCCGGCGCTGCACCTGCCTGAGTGCCCATAACAGGGCGAGTGCCATATCGATTTGCGGTTATAGACATACTTCCATATGCGTTGAGTGCGTGGCATCCTGATTGTTGTGCGCCTTTTGGCTGGTTGCCTCCGACTTCAGCACTTGAACTTGCTAGAGCAGACTGCTTGCTCGGTTCTAGGAAGGCCTGGCCAGTCTTAGTTTTCAGTCCCTGGTGACTGTTAAGCCCCATCCCCACGACAAGGAGCTGGCCTTGATGAAGGGGCATCGATGTGTAGGTGGTGGAGGGACATCGATGTGGACGTGGTGGAGGGGCATCGATGTGTAGGTGGTGGAGGGGCATCGATGTGGAGGTGGTGGAGGGACATCGATGTGGAGGTGGTGGAGGGACATCGATGTGGAGGTGGTGGAGGGACATCGATGTGGAGGTGGTGGAGGGGCATCGATGTGGAGGTGGTGGAGGGACATCGATGTGGCGGTGGTGGAGGGGCATCGATGTGGAGGTGGTGGAGGGGCATCGATGTGGAGGTGGTGGAGGGAGATCGATGTGGGGGTGGTGGAGGGGCATCGATGTGGAGGTGGTGGAGGGAAATCGATGTGGACGTCGTGGAGGTAGGCTATTGTTGTAGAAGTGGTGGGGGCAATGGATTGGAGGAAGCAGAAGGGCATTGTTGTGGAGGTGGTGGAGGGAGGCCATTGTTGTAGAGGTGGTGGAGAGGGGCCATTGTTGTGGAGGTGGTGGATGGAGGCCATTGTTGTGGAGGTCTTGAAGGGAGACCATAGTTGTGGAGGTGGTAGGGGGAGGCCATTGTTGTGGAGGTGGTGGAGGGAGGCCATTGTTGTGTAGGTCTTGAAGGGAGGCCATAGTTGTGGAGGTGGTGGATGGAGGCCATTGTTGTGTAGGTCTTGAAGGGAGGCCATAGTTGTGGAGGTGGTAGATGGAGGCCATTGTTGTGTAGGTCTTGAAGGGAGGCCATAGTTGTGGAGGTGGTGGATGGAGGCCATTGTTGTGTAGGTCTTGAAGGGAGGCCATAGTTGTGGAGGTGGTGGAGGGAGGCCATTGTTGTGGAGGTGGTGGAGGGAGGCCATTGTTGTGGAGGTGGTGGAGGGAGGCCATTGTTGTGGAGGTGGTGGAGGGAGGCCATTGTTGTGGAGGTGGTGGAGGGAGGCCATTGTTGTGAAAGTGGTAAAAGACAGTAAAGAGACCCGTCACGCCAAGTGACGTATAGGAAATATTGTGTTAGTGACCATAATTGTTATAGACCTTCGGCAGATGATTTTTGGGGTAATGTGGTCGGCATTACGCCCGTGCCGCTTTACTTTCCGATAAAAAATCTGGTACCCATTTAAGGCTGGGTGAACATGGAAGCCGTCGATCAACATCGAACCAGAATTCTTGTCCTTTGTAGTCCAGTTCACTAACCAGCGAGCTATCGCAGCTCCTGCTGGAAGTAGCTGGGGAGGTGGTGTAGGGGCCCAATGTTGTTGAGGTGGTGTAGGGGCCCAATGTTGTTGAGGTGGTGTAGGGGCCCAATGTTGTTGAGGTGGTGGTGGGCCCATTGTTGTTGAGGTGGTGTAGGGGCCCATTGTTGTTGAGGTGGTGGTGGGCCCATTGTTGTTGAGGTGGTGTAGGGGCCCAATGTTGTTGAGGTGGTGTAGGGGCCCAATGTTGTTGAGGTGGTGGTGGGCCCATTGTTGTTGAGGTGGTGTAGGGGCCCATTGTTGTTGAGGTGGTGGTGGGCCCATTGTTGTTGAGGTGGTGTAGGGGCCCATTGTTGTTGAGGTGGTGGTGGGCCCATTGTTGTTGAGGTGGTGTAGGGGCCCATTGTTGTTGAGGTGGTGGTGGGCCCATTGTTGTTTAGGTGGTGGAGGGGCCCATTGTTGTTGAGGTGGTGGTGGGCCCATTGTTGTTTAGGTGGTGGAGGGGCCCAATGTTGTTGAGGTGGTGTAGGGGCCCAATGTTGTTGAGGTGGTGGTGGGCCCATTGTTGTTGAGGTGGTGTAGGGGCCCATTGTTGTTGAGGTGGTGGTGGGCCCATTGTTGTTGAGGTGGTGTAGGGGCCCAATGTTGTTGAGGTGGTGTAGGGGCCCAATGTTGTTGAGGTGGTGGTGGGCCCATTGTTGTTGAGGTGGTGTAGGGGCCCATTGTTGTTGAGGTGGTGGTGGGCCCATTGTTGTTGAGGTGGTGTAGGGGCCCATTGTTGTTGAGGTGGTGGTGGGCCCATTGTTGTTGAGGTGGTGGAGGGGCCCATTGTTGTTGAGGTGGTGGTGGGCCCATTGTTGTTGAGGTGGTGTAGGGGCCCAATGTTGTTGAGGTGGTGTAGGGGCCCAATGTTGTTGAGGTGGTGGTGGGCCCATTGTTGTTGAGGTGGTGTAGGGGCCCATTGTTGTTGAGGTGGTGGTGGGCCCATTGTTGTTGAGGTGGTGTAGGGGCCCATTGTTGTTGAGGTGGTGGAGGGGCCCAATGTTGTTGAGGTGGTGTAGGGGCCCAATGTTGTTGAGGTGGTGTAGGGGCCCAATGTTGTTGAGGTGGTGTAGGGGCCCAATGTTGTTGAGTTGGTGGTGGGGCCCAATGTTGTTGAGGTGGTGGTGGGGCCCAATGTTGTTGAGGTGGTGGTGGGCCCATTGTTGTTGAGGTGGTGGTGGGCCCATTGTTGTTGAGGTGGTGGTGGGGCCCAATGTTGTTGAGGTGGTGGGGCCCATTGTTGTTGAGGTGGTGGTGGGCCCATTGTTGTTTAGGTGGTGGAGGGGCCCATTGTTGTTGAGGTGGTGGTGGGCCCATTGTTGTTTAGGTGGTGGAGGGCCCATTGTTGTTGAGGTGGTGTAGGGGCCCATTGTTGTTGAGGTGGTGGTGGGCCCATTGTTGTTTAGGTGGTGGAGGGGCCCATTGTTGTTGAGGTGGTGGAGGGGCCCATTGTTGTTGAGGTGGTGTAGGGGCCCATTGTTGTTGAGGTGGTGGTGGGCCCATTGTTGTTTAGGTGGTGGAGGGGCCCATTGTTGTTGAGGTGGTGGTGGGCCCATTGTTGTTTAGGTGGTGGAGGGGCCCAATGTTGTTGAGGTGGTGTAGGGCCCAATGTTGTTGAGGTGGTGTAGGGGCCCAATGTTGTTGAGGTGGTGTAGGGGCCCAATGTTGTTGAGGTGGTGGTGGGCCCAATGTTGTTGAGGTGGTGGTGGGGCCCAATGTTGTTGAGGTGGTGGTGGGCCCATTGTTGTTGAGGTGGTGGTGGGCCCATTGTTGTTGAGGTGGTGGTGGGGCCCAATGTTGTTGAGGTGGTGGTGGGCCCATTGTTGTTGAGGTGGTGGTGGGCCCATTGTTGTTTAGGTGGTGGAGGGGCCCATTGTTGTTGAGGTGGTGGTGGGCCCATTGTTGTTTAGGTGGTGGAGGGGCCCATTGTTGTTGAGGTGGTGGTGGGCCCATTGTTGTTTAGGTGGTGGAGGGGCCCAATGTTGTTGAGGTGGTGTAGGGGCCCAATGTTGTTGAGGTGGTGTAGGGGCCCAATGTTGTTGAGGTGGTGTAGGGGCCCAATGTTGTTGAGGTGGTAGTGGGGCCCAATGTTGTTGAGGTGGTGTAGGGGCCCAATGTTGTTGAGGTGGTGGTGGGCCCATTGTTGTTGAGGTGGTGTAGGGGCCCAATGTTGTTGAGGTGGTGTAGGGGCCCAATGTTGTTGAGGTGGTGGTGGGCCCATTGTTGTTGAGGTGGTGTAGGGGCCCAATGTTGTTGAGGTGGTGTAGGGGCCCAATGTTGTTGAGGTGGTGTAGGGGCCCAATGTTGTTGAGGTGGTGGTGGGGCCCAATGTTGTTGAGGTGGTGTAGGGGCCCAATGTTGTTGAGGTGGTGGTGGGGCCCAATGTTGTTGAGGTGGTGTACGGGCCCAATGTTGTTGAGGTGGTGTAGGGGCCCAATGTTGTTGAGGTGGTGTAGGGGCCCAATGTTGTTGAGGTGGTGTAGGGGCCCAATGTTGTTGAGGTGGTGGTGGGCCCAATGTTGTTGAGGTGGTGGTGGGGCCCAATGTTGTTGAGGTGGTGGTGGGGCCCAATGTTGTTGAGGTGGTGGTGGGGCCCAATGTTGTTGAGGTGGTGGTGGGGCCCAATGTTGTTGAGGTGGTGTAGGGGCCCAATGTTGTTGAGGTGGTGTAGGGGCCCAATGTTGTTGAGGTGGTGGTGGGCCCATTGTTGTTGAGGTGGTGTAGGGGCCCAATGTTGTTGAGGTGGTGGTGGGGCCCAATGTTGTTGAGGTGGTGTAGGGGCCCAATGTTGTTGAGGTGGTGTAGGTGCCCAATGTTGTTGAGGTGGTGGTGGGGCCCAATGTTGTTGAGGTGGTGTAGGGGCCCAATGTTGTTGAGGTGGTGTAGGGGCCCAATGTTGTTGAGGTGGTGTAGGGGCCCAATGTTGTTGAGGTGGTGGTGGGGCCCAATGTTGTTGAGGTGGTGTAGGGGCCCAATGTTGTTGAGGTGGTGGAGGGCTCATTGTTGTGGAGGTGGTGGTGGGGCCCATTGTTGTTGAGGTGGTGGTGGGGCCCATTGTTGTTGAGGTGGTGGAGGGGCTCATTGTTGTGGAGGTGGTGGTGGGGCCCATTGTTGTCGAGGTGGTGGTGGGGCCCATTGTTGTTGAGGTGGTGGAGGGGCTCATTGTTGTGGAGGTGGTGGTGGGGCCCATTGTTGTTTAGGTGGTGGAGGGGCCCATTGTTGTTGAGGTGGTGGAGGGGCCCATTGTTGTTGAGGTGGTGGTGGGCCCATTGTTGTGTAGGTGGTGGAGGTGCCCATTGTTGTTGAGGTGGTGGTGGGGCCCATCGTTGTGGAGGTGGTGAAGGGACCCATTGTTGTTGAGGTGGTGGTGTGCTCCATCGTTGTGGAAGTGGTGGAGGGGCCCATTGTTGTTGAGGTGGTGGAGGGGCCCATTGTTGTGGAGGTGGTGGTGGAGCCCATTGTTGTGGAGGTGGTGGTGGGCCGATTGTTGTTGAGTTGGTGGTGGGGCCCATTGTTGTGGAGGTGGTGGTGGAGCCCATTGTTGTGGAGGTGGTGGTGGAACCCATCGTTGTGGAGGTGGTGGTGGGGCCCATTGCTGTGGAGGTGGTGGTGGAGCCCATCGTTGTGGAGGTGGTGGTGGAGCCCATTGTTGTTGAGGTGGTGGTGGAGCCCATTGTTGTGGAGGTGGTGGCGGAACCCATCGTTGTGGAGGTGGTGGTGGGGCCCATTGTTGTGGAGGTGGTGGTGGAGCCTATTGTTGTGGAGGTGGTGGTGGAACCCATCGTTGTGGAGGTGGTGGTGGGGCCCATTGTTGTGGAGGTGGTGGTGGAGCCCATCGTTGTGGAGGTGGTGGTGGAGCCCATTGTTGTTGAGGTGGTGGTGTGGCCCATCGTTGTGGAGGTGGTGGTGGAGCCCATTGTTGTTGAGGTGGTGGTGGAGCCCATTGTTGTGGAGGTGGTGGTGGAACCCATCGTTGTGGAGGTGGTGGTGGGGCCCATTGTTGTGGAGGTGGTGGTGGAGCCCATTGTTGTGGAGGTGGTGGTGGAACCCATCGTTGTGGAGGTGGTGGTGGGGCCCATCGTTGTGGAGGTGGTGGTGGAGCCCATCGTTGTGGAGGTGGTGGTGGAGCCCATTGTTGTGGAGGTGGTGGTGGAGCCCATCGTTGTGGAGGTGGTGGTGGAGCCCATTGTTGTTGAGGTGGTGGTGGGGCCCATTGTTGTGGAGGTGGTGGTGGAGCCCATCGTTGTGGAGGTGGTGGTGGAGCCCATTGTTGTTGAGGTGGTGGTGGGGCCCATCGTTGTGGAGGTGGTTGTGGGGCCCATTGTTGTTGAAGTGGTGGTGGAGCCCATCGTTGTGGTGGTGGTGGTGGAGCCCATTGTTGTTGAGGTGGTGAAGGGGCCCATCGTTGTGGAGGTGGTTGTGGGGCCCATTGTTGTTGAGGTGGTGGTGGGGCCCATCGTTGTGGAGGTGGTTGTGGGCCCATTGTTGTTGAAGTGGTGGTGGAGGCCATCGTTGTGGAGGTGGTGGTGGAGCCCATTGTTGTTGAGGTGGTGAAGGGGCCCATCGTTGTGGAAGTGGTGGAGGGGCGCATTGTTGTGGTAGTGTTAGAGGGGCCCGTTGTTATGGAAGTAGTGGAGAGGCCAAATGTTGTGGAAGTGGTGGAGGGGGCTTTTTTGTGGAAGTAGTGGAGGGGCCCATTGTTGTGGAAGTGTTGGAGGGGCCCATTGTTGTGGAAGTGGTGGAGAGGCCCATTGTTGTGAAAGTGTTGGAGAGGCCTATTGTTGTGGAAGTGGTGGAGGGGCCCATTGTTGTGGAAGTAATGGAGGGGGCTTTGTTGTGGAAGTGGTGGAGGGGCCCATTGTTGTGGAAGTGTTGGAGAGGCCCATTGTTGTGGAAGTTGTGGAGGGGCCCATTGTTGTGGAAGTTGTGGAGGGGCCCATTGTTGTTGAGGTGGTGGAGGGGCCCATTTTTGTGGAAGTGGTGGAGGGGCCCATTGTTGTGGACATGATGGAGGGACCAATTGTTGTGGAAGTGGTGGAGGGGCCCATTGTTGTGGAAGTGGTGGAGGGGCCCATTGTTGTGGAAGTGGTGGAGGGGCCCATTGTTGTGGAAGTGGTGGAGGGACCAATTGTTGTGGAAGTGGTGGAGGGGCCCATTGTTGTGGAAGTGGTGGAGGGGCCCATTGTTGTGGACATGATGGAGGGACCAATTGTTGTGGAAGTGGTGGAGGGGCCCATTTTTTGTGGAAGTGGTGGAGGGACCAATTGTTGTGGAAGTGGTGGAGGGGCCCATTGTTGTGGAAATGATGGAGAAACCAATTGTTGTGGAAGTGGTGGAGGGGCCCATTGTTGTGGAAATGATGAAGGGACCAATTGTTGTGGAAGTGGTGGAGTGGCCCATTGTTGTGGAAGTGGTGGAGGGCTCCATTTTTGTGGAAGTGGTGGAGGGGCTCGTTGTTGTGGAAGTGGTGGAGGGGCTCGTTGTTGTGGAAGTGGTGGAGGGGCTCGTTGTTGTGGAAGTGGTGGAGGGGCTCGTTGTTGTGGAAGTGGTGGAGGTGGATTTGTTGTGGAAGTGGTGGTGGGGCCCATTGTTGTGGGAGTGGTGGAGGGGGCTTTGTTGTGGAAGTGGTGGTGGGGCCCATTGTTGTGGAAGTGGTTGAGGGGCCCATTGTTGTGGAAGTGGTGGAGGGGCTCGTTGTTGTGGAAGTAGTGGAGGGGCTCGTTGTTGTGGAAGTGGTGGAGGGGCTCGTTGTTGTGGAAGTAGTGGAGGGGCTCGTTGTTGTGGAAGTGGTGGAGGGGCTCGTTGTTGTGGAAGTAGTGGAGGGGCTCGTTGTTGTGGAAGTGGTGGAGGGGCTCGTTGTTGTGGAAGTGGTGGAGGGGCTCGTTGTTGTGGAAGTAGTGGAGGGGCTCGTTGTTGTGGAAGTAGTGGAGGGGCTCGTTGTTGTGGAAGTGGTGGAGGGGCTCGTTGTTGTGGAAGTGGTGGAGGAGCCAATTGTTGTGGAAGTGGTGGAGGGGCTCGTTGTTGTGGAAGTGGTGGAGGGGCTCGTTGTTGTGGAAGTGGTGGAGGGGCTCGTTGTTGTAGAAGTGGTGGAGGGGCTCGTTGTTGTGGAAGTGGTGGAGGGGCTCGTTGTTGTGGAAGTGGTGGAGGGGCTCGTTGTTGTGGAAGTGGTGGAGGAGCCAATTGTTGTGGAAGTAGTGCAGGGGCTCGTTGTTGTGGAAGTAGTGGAGGGGCTCGTTGTTGTGGAAGTGGTGGAGGGGCCAATTGTTGTGGAAGTAGTGGAGGGGCTCGTTGTTGTGGAAGTAGTGGAGGGGCTCTTTGTTGTGGAAGTGGTGGAGGGGCTCGTTGTTGTGGAAGTAGTGGAGGGCTCGTTGTTGTGGAAGTAGTGGAGGGGCTCGTTGTTGTGGAAGTGGTGGAGGGGCTCGTTGTTGTGGAAGTAGTGGAGGGGCTCGTTGTTGTGGAAGTGGTGGAGGAGCCAATAGTTGTGGAAGTAGTGGAGGGGCTCGTTGATGTGGAAGTGGTGGAGGAGCCAATTGTTGTGGAAGTAGTGGAGGGGCTCGTTGTTGTGGAAGTGGTGGAGGAGCCAATGTTGTGGAAGTAGTGGAGGGACTCGTTGTTGTGGAAGTGGTGGAGGAGCCAATTGTTGTGGAAGTAGTGGAGGGGCTCGTTGTTGTGGAAGTGGTGGAGGAGCCAATTGTTGTGGAAGTGGTGGAGTGGCTCGTTGTTGTGGAAGTGGTGGAGGAGCCAATTGTTGTGGAAGTGGCGGAGGAGCCAATTGTTGTGGAAGTAGTGGAGGGGTTCGTTGTTGTGGAAGTGGTGGAGGGGCCAATTGTTGTGGAGGGAACCCCCACCCCCCCCCCCAATAAAAATAGTAATCATGCTAGGTCTTTATTGATGCGTCAGTGAGTGTGTGTTGGTCGATGTGTGGGGTAATGACTTACTGTATGTGAAAGCTATTGTATGTGTGAGTGAGTTAATAGGTGTGTGGGTGAGTGAGTGAGTGAGTGAGTGAGTGAGTGAGTAAGGCCTGTGGGTGGGTGAGTGAGAAGGCGTGTGGGTGAGTGAGCGAGTGAGTGAGTAGGTGTGTGAGTGAGTGAGTGAGTAAGTGACTGAGTGTGTGAGTGAGTGAGTAGGTGTGTAGATGGGTGAGTGAGTGAGTAAGTGAGTGAGTGTGTGAGTGAGTGAGTGAGTGAGTAAGTGAGTGAGTGTGTGAGTGAGTGAGTAAGTGAGTGAGTGTGTGAGTGAGTGAGTGAGTGAGTAAGTGAGTGAGTGTGTGAGTTGTAAGTGAGTAAGTGAGTGAGTGTGTGAGTGAGTGAGTGAGTGAGTGAGTGAGTGAGTGAGTGAGTGAGTGAGTGAGTGAGTGAGTGAGTGAGTTTGTGAGTGAGTGAGTGAGTGAGTGGGTGGGTGAGTGAGTGAGCAAATGAGTGAGTGAGTAGATGTGTGAGTGCGTGAGTGAGTGAGTGAGTGTGTGAGTGTGTGGGTGAGTGAGTGAGTGGGTGGTGTGATTGAGAGATTGAGTCAGTGAGTGGGTGAATTTTTGAATGAGTGATTGATTCTCTCACCCACAAACATAAAAGAAAAACAGTAATGACCTTCTGCCCCCCCCCCACAAATATAAATGAAAGACAGTAATGACCTTCTGTCTTCCCCCCAAAAAAAATAAAAGAAAGGCAGTAATGACCTTCTGTCATTCCCCCACAAATATAACAGAAAGACAGTAATGACCTTCTGTCTTCCCCACAAATATAAAGAAAGACAGTAATGACCTTATGTCTTCCCCCACAAATATAAAAGAAAGACAGTAATGACCTTCTGTCCTCCCCCTACAAATATAAATGAAAGACAGTAATGACCTTCTGTCCTCCCCTACAAATATAAAAGAAAGACAGTAATGACCTTCTGGCCTCCCCCTACAAATATAAAAGAAAGACAGTAATGACCTTCTGGCCTCCCCTACAAATATAAAAGAAAGACAGTAATGACCTTCTGTCTTTCCCCCACAAATATAAAAGAAAGACAGTAATGACCTTCTGTCCTCCCCCACAAATATAAAAGAAAGACAGTAATGACCTTCTGTCCTCCCCCACAAATATAAAAGAAAGACAGTAATGACATTCTGTCTTCCCCCACAAATATAAAAGAAAGACAGTAATGACCTTCTGTCCTCTCCCAAACAAATATAAAAGAAAGACAGTAATGACCTTCTGTCTTCCCCCACAAATATAAAGAAAGACAGTAATAACTTTCTGTCCTCTCCCAAACAAATATAAAAGAAAGACAGTAATGACCTTCTGTCTTCCCTCACAAATATAAAAGAAAGACAGTAATGACCTTCTGTCTTCCCCCACAAATATAAAAGAAAGACAGTAATGACCTTCTGTCTTCCCTCACAAATATAAAAGAAAGACAGTAATGACCTTCTGTCTTCCCCCCACAAATATAAAAGAAAGACAGTAATAACTTTCTGTCCTCTCCCAAACAAATATAAAAGAAAGACAGTAATGACCTTCTGTCTTCCCCCCACAAATATAAAAGAAAGACAGTAATGACCTTCTGTCTTTCCCCCACAAATATAAAAGAAAGACAGTAATGACATTCTGTCTTCCCCCCACAAATATAAAAGAAAGACAGTAATGACCTTCTGTCTTCCCTCACAAATATAAATGAAAGACAGTAATGACCTTCTGTCTTCCCCCCACAAATATAAAAGAAAGACAGTAATGACCTTCTGTCTTCCCCCACAAATATAAAAGAAAGACAGTAATGACCTTCTGTCGTCCCTCACAAATATAAATGAAAGACAGTAATGACCTTCTGTCTTCCCCCCACAAATATAAAAGAAAGACAGTAATGACCTTCTGTCTTCCCCCACAAATATAAAAGAAAGACAGTAATGACATTCTGTCTTCCCTCACAAATATAAAAGAAAGACAGTAATGACCTTATGTCCTCCCCCCACAAATATAAAAGAAAGACAGTAATGACCTTCTGTCTTCCCCCACAAATATAAAAGAATGACAGTAATGACCTTCTGTCCTCCCCCTACAAATATAAAAGAATGACAGTAATGACCTTCTGTCTTCCCCCACAAATATAAAAGAATGACAGTAATGACCTTCTGTCTTCCCCCACAAATATAAAAGAATGACAGTAATGACCTTCTGTCCTCCACCCCCCACATATATAACAGAATGACAGTAATGACCTTCTGTCCTCCCCCACAAATATAAAAGAAAGACAGCAGAAGGCACAAGTCTGTCTTCCCTCACAAATATAAAAGAAAGACAGTAATGACCTTCTGTCTTCCCCCACAAATATAAAAGAAAGACAGTAATGACCTTCTGTCTTCCCTCACAAATATAAAAGAAAGACAGTAATGACCTTCTGTCTTCCCCCCCACAAATATAAAAGAAAGACAGTAATAACTTTCTGTCCTCTCCCAAACAAATATAAAAGAAAGACAGTAATGACCTTCTGTCTTCCCCCCACAAATATAAAAGAAAGACAGTAATGACCTTCTGTCTTTACCCCACAAATATAAAAGAAAGACAGTAATGACATTCTGTCTTCCCCCCACATATAAAAGAAAGACAGTAATGACCTTCTGTCTTCCCTCACAAATATAAATGAAAGACAGTAATGACCTTCTGTCTTCCCCCCACAAATATAAAAGAATGACAGTAATGACCTTCTGTCCTCCACCCCCCACATATATAACAGAATGACAGTAATGACCTTCTGTCCTCCACCCCCCACATATATAACAGAATGACAGTAATGACCTTCTGTCCTCCACCCCCCACATATATAACAGAATGACAGTAATGACCTTCTGTCCTTCCCCACAAATATAAAAGAAAGACAGCAGAAGGCACAAGTCTGTCTTCATGCACCATAACCCAACAGCTCCAGCAGACAAAAGAGAGACAATTGAAAAACACTTCGGTCAAGTAGCATGGCGTCTCATTACTGGACCACGTCAATTATTCTTTACACGACACCTCTTTCTCTCATCCTCTTCCACTCTCTCACCCTCTCTCACTACATTTCCCTCTCAATTATTTTCGTCACATCCTCACTTGATGTGTCCGTTTGTCCTTGCTCGAGCAAGAACTCTCTCCCATCATTTCCCGAGCTGTCTGTCGAGGGTTACATTTCTGGAGGGAGTGTTTTGTCTTTGTAAATTGAGGTCAAGAGCATGATTAAATGAAGATTACTTCATTGTTTGGCGAGGGGAGGTAGAAGAGTTCAGAAAATAGAAGAGAGATAAAGAAATAGAAAAGGGAGAGAGTACATGATACAGAGAGAGGGGGGAGGGAGTATATAATACAGAGAGAGAGTATATGATACACAGAGCGAAGGAGGGAGAGAGTATATGGTACAGAGAAAGACAGAGAGAGACAGAGAGGGAGGGAGAGAGCATATGATACAGAGAGAGAGGAGAGTATATGATACAGAGAGAGAGTGAGATAGTATATACAGAGCGAGAGAGAGGGAGGGAGAGAGTATATGGTACAGAGAGAGAGACAGAGATAGGGAGGGAGAAAACATATGATACAGAGAGAGGGGAGAGTATATGATACAAAGAGAGAAGTGGAGAGTATATAGTAAAGAAAGAGAGGGAGAGAGAATATGATATAGAGAGAGAGGAGAGAGTATATGATATATATAGAGAGAGGGGAGAGAGTATATGATACAGAGAGAGAGGGAGAGAGTATATGATACAGAGAGAGATGGTGAGAGTATATGATATATATAGAGAGAGGGGAGAGAGTATATGATATAGAGAGAGAGAAAAGAGTATATGATATATATAGAGAGAGGGGAGAGAGTATATGATATAGAGAGAGAGAAAAGAGTATATGATATATATAGAGAGAGGGGAGAGAGTATATGATATATAGAGAGAGAAAAGAGTATATGATATATATAGAGAGAGGGGAGAGAGTATATGATACAGAGAGAGAGGGAGAGAGTATATGATACTGAGAGAGATGGTGAGAGTATATGATATATATAGAGAGAGAGGGGAGAGAGTATATGATACAGAGAGAGAGAGGGAGAGAGTATATGATATGGAGAGAGAGTATATGATATATATAGAGAGAGGGGAGAGAGTATATGATACACAGATATAGTATGATACAGAGAGTCTATGATACAGAGAGAGTATGACACAGAGAGAGTATGATACACAGAGAGAGGAGAGAGTATATGTATATGATACATAGAGAGAGTATGGTACACAGAGAGAGTATATGATACAGAGAGTATATGATACTGAGAGAGAGGGAGAGAGTATATGATACAGAGAGATCATGAGAGAGTATATGATACAGAGAGAGAGAGCATGATAAAGAGAGAGTAATGATACAGAGAGAGAGGGATGGAGTATTTGATACAGAGCGAGAGAAAAAATATTTTAGACAGAAGGGATCAATTGAAAGAAGGTATGTGATGGTCAAATTTCGTAAAATGGAGAAGAGCATGAGTAGGAAGACGCGAAGGGAGGTTGTTGGATGGATAGCTTGCTTCCGGAGCTACTGAGTTAAGTGCTCTGTGCACACCGTGAGTTGTGCGTTTCATCCGTTTCGATCGTGTTTAGATATTCCGATTGTTTACAATGAATGATGATATCGTATGACGGAGAACAGATTGATGTGTTTACTTTCTGTGCGGTTTCGTCTTATGTCTTTTGGCGTGTGCTGATACTGTTATGATGGGGACTGCAGCTACCTTTCTTTGTTTTGGAGATGAGATATTAATTCGATTGATTCCACTGGCAAGGGCGGTTTGAGAAATTATGGATTTTAATTCGTTTGCAGTGATACCGGGGCCTTGCAAAACCATAACATGGATCAACTCTTTCCATACGTTTCGTCGGATAGTGCGTCACTCTCAGTTTGACTAGTGTGAAGCGTCATCAAACCATATTCTTTTTACATGTCTTGTGTCATCTTGGTATTGGTGAAATCAAATTGTTTGTTCAATTAATCTAAAACTCCATATACAATATGTTATATTTTAGATAAATATAAACATGTTCATTAATTCTTAAAACCATGAAAAATTTGGTCTCCGAAATCCCTTCCGTTGAATTGATAAAAAAGGTTCGGTACAGAAAGAGTAAGAGAGAGAAAGAGAGAGAGAGAGAGAGAGAGAGAGAGAGAGATCGGAAAAGAAATAGAGAGATTAGAGGATACCAAAATGTAATGAGTAAGTGAGAGAGCTCTTCACTTGAGTCTGTAGAAATGTGGTTTTACAGAAGAATGTTGAGAATACCATGGACAGCTAAGAGGAGTAATGAGAATGTTCTGAAAGAGGTCAAAAAGTAAAAAAATAGAGCTAATTTCCAATATTAGGAAGAAACAATCGTCATTTTTTGGCCATGTAATGAGAAAAGAACAACTGGAATATATTGTAACAACTGGAAAATTGAGGGATGAAGAGATAGAGGGAAGCAAAGAGAAAAGATACCAGACAGCTTAAGAGAATGGCTTGGCAGAAGGTCAACAACAGAGATGATAAATAGCTGTCGAGATCGCAAGTTGTGGAGAGACATGATCGCCTACGCCAGCAGGCCAGCAGGCCCGGTACATGATGATGATGAAGTGAGAGAGAGAGAGAGAGAGAGAAGGGAAGAAGACGAAGAGATTATAATTATTTTGCTTATGGACAAATAAGTTGAGAGAGTAAAAGAAAATAGGGGAAAGGAAGAAAGAAAGAAATGAAAAGGGAGAAGAAAAAAAGAGACGATCTTTTTAGATGTAATAACAAAAGATGAGCTGTTGTTTTGTAATTATGAAAGTGGAGCATGCAATCAAATGAGTCAGTGGAATATTGGGCGTGAAATCACATTTTGTTTAAGAGGACAAGACATCTTTCACAGATTCGTGGATGGGTAGGGCAAGATATGAAAAAAATGGCTGACGAGATCTTGAAACGTTCCGGACATGGGCTGGTTAGAGTGGTCGCCGCTGAGTAATTGAACTTCCTGTTAGAAAATGGCTGGTTCAGGGGAGGTCAGAGCGTGGTGTCGATAATTGTTCTTCTTGTGATTAATACGTCGTTGTCTCCATTAAACTTGACGTTGAGTGAAGAGGGGGTTGGGGCTGAGTGCGTGCGAATGGAGAGAGGAGAGGGGAGGGGCGAGAATGAGGGGTATGTAGGTGGAGGAGAAGCGAGGCTCTAAGGTGTAGGTGGAGGCGAGGCAAGCCTGAGGAGATGTAGGCGGAGGCGAGGTGAGGCTGAGGGGTGTAGGTGGAGGCGAGGTGAGGCTGAGGGGTGTAGGTGGAGGCGAGGCAAGCCTGAGGAGATGTAGGCGGAGGCGAGGTGAGGCTGAGGGGTGTAGGTGGAGGCGAGGCAAGCCTGAGGAGATGTAGGCGGAGGCGAGGTGAGGCTGAGGGTGTAGATGGAGGCGAGGTGAGGCTGAGGGGTGTAGGTGGAGGCGAGGCAAGCCTGAGGAGATGTAGGCGGAGGCGAGGTGAGGCTGAGGGTGTAGATGGAGGCGAGGTGAGCTGAGGAGTGTAGGTGAAGGCGAGGTGAGGCTGAGGGTGTAGGTGAAGGCGAGGTGAGGCTGAGGGGTGTAGGTGAAGGCGAGGTGAGGCTGAGGGGTGTAGGTGAAAGCGAGGTGAGGCTGAGGGGTGTAGATGAAGGCGAGGTGAGGCTGAGGGGTGTAGGTGAAAGCGAGGTGGTGCTGCGGGGTGTAGGTGAAGGCGAGGTGAGGTGAGGCTGAGGGGTGTAGGTGAAGGCGAGGCGAGGCTGAGGGGTGTAGGTGAAGGCGAGGTGAGGCTGAGGGATGTAGGTGAAGGCGAGGTGAGGCTGAGGGGTGTAGGTGCAGGCGAGGTGTTGCTGAGGGGTGTAGGTGGAGGCGAGGTGAGGCTGAGGGGTGTAGGTGGAGGCGAGGGGAGGTGAGGCTGAGGGATGTAGGTGGAGGTGATGCTGAGGGGTGTAGGTGGAGGTGAGGTGAGGATGAAGGGTGTAGGTGAAAGCGAGGTGGGGCTGAGGGGTGTAGGTGAAAACGAGGTGAGGCTGAGGGGTGTAGGTGAAGGCGGTGTGAGGCTGAGGGGTGTAGGTGGAATTGTGGCGAGGCTGAGGGGTGTAGGTGGAGGCGAGGTGATGTTGAGGGGTGTAGGTGGAGGCGAGGTGAGGCTGAGGGGTGTAGGTGGAGATGATGCTGAGGGTTGTAGGTGGAGGCGAGGTGAGGCTAAGGGGTGTAGGTGAAGGCGAAGTGAGGCTGAGGGGTATAGGTGGAGGCGATGTGAGGCTGAGGGATGGAGGTGAGGTGAGGCTGAGGGGTGTAGGTGAAGGCGAGGTGAGGCTGAGGGGTGTAGGTGAAAGCGAGGTGAGGCTGAGGGGTGTAGGTGAAGGCGAGGTGAGGCTGAGGGGTGTAGGTGAAAGTGAGGTGAGGCTGAGGGGTGTAGGTGGAGTCGAGGTGATGCTGAGGTGTGTAGGTGGAGGCGAGATGAGGCTGAGGGGTGTAGGTGGAGGTGATGCTGAGGGGTGTAGGTGGAGGCGAGGTGAGGCTGAGGGGTGTAGGTGAAGTCGAGGTGAGGCTGAGGGGTATAGGTGGAGGCGATGTGAAGCTGAGGGGTGTAGGTGGAGGTGAGGTGAGGATGAGGGGTGTAGGTGAAGGCGAGGTGAGGCTGAGGGGTGTAGGTGAATGCGAGGTGAGGCTGAGGGATGTAGGTGAAGGCGAGGTGAGGCTGAGGGGTGTAGGTGAGGCTGAGGGGTGTAGGTGAGGCTGAGGGTGTAGGTGAGGTGAGGCTGAGATGGTGTAGTTGCAGCGAAGAAGGGAAAAAATAGAGAAGGAAAGAGAGAGAGGGTGAAAGATGACAGTAGATAGAGGAAAGAAAACTAAAAGAAAGAATATAATGATGAAAGAGGGCAGAGAGATAACTGACAGATACAGAGATCGAGAGAGAGAGAGGAGAGATAATGGGATGGGGAGATAGAGGAGATATAAATAGATGAAAAGACAGATGAGAAATAGTGGAATGGAGAGATTGAAGGGTGATAGTTGGATGGAGAGATAGAGTGGACATAGATGGATGGTATGATAGAGGAGAGAAAGTGGAATGGAGAGATTGATAGGAAATAAATAAAATGAATAGAGAGGAGAGACAATGGGGTAGAGAAATGCAGGACAAGAAATGGGATGGGAAGTTAGAGGAGAGATAGTGGGATGGGGAGGTGAAGGAGATATAGTGGAGTGGAGAGATAGTGGGATGGGGAGGTGAAGGAGATATAGTGGAGTGGAGAGATAGTGGGATGGGGAGGTGAAGGAGATATAGTGGAGTGGAGAGATAGTGGAATGGGAGGTGAAGGAGATATAGTGGAGTGGAGAGATAGTGGGATGGGGAGATGGAAGAGAGATAATGGGATGGGGAAGTGGAGGAGAGATAGTGGGGATGTGGAGATGGTGAATCGTTCCCTGGGCAACTTTTGTAGAATCTATTATTGAATCGTTCCCTGGGCAACCTTTGTAGAATCTATTATTGAATCGTTCCCTGGGCAACTTTTGTACAATCTATTATTGAATCGTTCCCTGGGCAACTTTTGTAGAATCTATTATTGAATCGTTCCCTGTGCAACTTTTGTAGAATCTATTATTGAATCGTTCCCTGGGCAACTTTTGTAGAATCTATTTTTGAATCGTTTTAAACTTTTGTAGAACCTATTACTGAATCGTTCCGTGGGCAACTTTTGTAGAATCTATAATTGAATCGTTCCCTGGGCAACTTTTGTAAAATCTATTATTGCATCGTTCCCTGGACAACTTTTGTAGAATCTATTATTGCATCGTTCCCTGGGCAACTTTTGTGGAACCTATTATTGAATCGTTCCCTGGGCAACTTTTGTAGAATCTATTATTGCATCGTTCCCTGGGCAACTTTTGTGGAACCTATTATTGCATCGTTCCCTGGGCAACTTTTGTAGAATCTATTATTGCATCGTTCCCTGGGCAACTTTTGTAGAATCTATTATTGAATCGTTCCCTGGGCAACTTTTGTAGAATCTATTATTGAATCGTTCCCTGGGCAACTTTTGTAGAATCTATTATTGCATCGTTCCCTGGGCAACTTTTGTAGAACCTATTATTGCATCGTTCCCTGGGCAACTTTTGTAGAATCTAATATTGCATCGTTCCCTGGGCAACTTTTGTGGAACCTATTATTGAATCGTTCCCTGGGCAACTTTTGTAGAATCTATTATTGCATCGTTCCCTGGGCAACTTTGTAGAATCTATTATTGTATCGTTTTAAACTTTTGTAGAACCTATTACTGAATCGTTCCGTGGGCAACTTTTGTAGAATCTATTATTGCATCGTTCCCTGGGCAACTTTTGTAGAATCTATTATTGCATCGTTCCCTGGGCAACTTTTGTAGAATCTATTATTGCATCGTTCCCTGTGCAACTTTGTAGAATCTATTATTGCATCGTTCCCTGGGCAACTTTTGTAGAATCTATTATTGAATCGTTTTAAACTTTTGTAGAACCTATTACTGAATCGTTCCCTGGGCAACTTTTGTAGAATCTATTATTGCATCGTTCCCTGGACAACTTTTGTAGAATCTATTATTGAATCGTTCCCTGGGCAACTTTTGTAGAATCTATTTTTGAATCGTTTTAAACTTTTGTAGAACCTATTACTGAATCGTTCCGTGGGCAACTTTTGTAGAATCTATAATTGAATCGTTCCCTGGGCAACTTTTGTAAAATCTATTATTGCATCGTTCCCTGGGCAACTTTTGTAGAATCTATTATTGCATCGTTCCATGGGCAACTTTTGTGGAACCTATTATTGAATCGTTCCCTGGGCAACTTTTGTAGAATCTATTATTGCATCGTTCCCTGGGCAACTTTTGTGGAACCTATTATTGCATCGTTCCCTGGGCAACTTTTGTAGAATCTATTATTGCATCGTTCCCTGGGCAACTTTTGTGGGACCTATTATTGAATCGTTCCCTGGGCAACTTTTGTAGAATCTATCTTTGAGTAATTCCCAAGCAGTGGGTAAAAGAGTGCCATCAAATCATGACCAAATAAAAACTGACCAAACAGTGATCGACCAAATAGAGACCGACCAAATAATTATCGACCAAAAATACGACCAAATAGAGATCGACCTAATAAAGAAAGACCAAATAATGACCGAGCATAAAAGACCGTGAAAGAAATGTAATGTGCATGTAAGGACAACTTACAGAAGCATTTGAAATAGGAACATGTGTAAGGCAGGGATGCTTTCTATCTCCATTTCTCTTTTTACTGGCCATAGATTGGATTATGAAAATAACTCAAAACAACAGAAATGGAATCCAGTGGTCACTGACCAAGCAACTTAAAGATTTAGACTTTGCTGATGACATAGCTCTCCTATCACACAACCATCAACAGATGCAAGTTAAAATTAGCTTACATGATGAGAGATCACAAAGGTTGTACTGAAAATAAATAGAGATAAGACCAAAATTATGAGAATTAATACTATTGGCAATAACCAAATAATAATTGGAGAAATACCTCTACTAGACGTACAATCTTACATATACATGGGCAGTAATATAGACAAAGAGGGAGAACAGAGAATAAATGTTAAAATTACGATATCATAAACAAGAGGAGCATTCAATGAAACTATGAAACACATGGAAATCCAAAGCAATTAGGTTAAATACAAAAATAAAAATGTCAACTCAAATGTTAAGTCAGTCTTATTATATGGCTGTGAAATATTGAGAACAACAAAATTGACAATCACAAAGATACAGACTTTCATTAATGGATGCTTACGCAGAATAAAAGGATGGAAATGGCAGGACTAAATCACTGACATAGAGTTATGGAAATGTACCAGTCAAATACCAGTGGATAAAGAGATACAGCGAAGACGATGGCGCTGGATAGGACACACACTGCGGAAGCCAACTGAGAGTATTACACAACAGGCCCTCTTTGGAATCCCCAAGGAAAAAGACAAAGAGAAAGACCAAAATACTCGTGGAGAAAACAGACGGAAGCAGAGATGAAGATGCTGGGGAAGACATGGAATGATCTTAAAAGATGGCAAGAAACAGAACGGCTTGGAAAGTGTTTGTTGAAGACCTATGCTCCACTGGGAGCTCAAAGGTAGAAGATGATAAACGACCGTTCAAATAACGATCGATGTAAAGAGTGATTAAAAAAATGACAAATCTAACAAAGATCGACCAAATAATGACCGACTAAATAATGACCGACTAAATAATGATCGACCGAAAAGAGACCAATCAATTAAAGATCAACCTAACAAAGATTCGCTAAATAGTGTCTGATTAAGTAATAACCACCAAATAAATACCGAATAAATCATTACCAACCAAATCATGATCAACCAAACAATGGCCGATCAAATAACGAATGATCAAATTATATCCGATCGAGTAATGACCACCAAAAAAGGACCGACCAAATAAACACCGACCAAATAATGACCGACCAAATAAATATCGGCCTAAAAAAAGAACAACTAAAAAATGACTGATAAAGTAATGGCCACCTTATAATGACTCATCAAATAAACACCGAACAAATAATGACTGACCAAGTAATGACCGACGAAGTAAATACCTAAAAAAGACCATGTTTTTGTGGCACAATTCTGTTTTCCAAATCACCTTCTCTCAATCTATCTCTTACACCCGGCCTGCCCCTCAATGTCGACGCTCCAGTTCTGGGACAGTGAGAGGACGATAATGACCAGCCTTGACTCTAGGGTGAACGAGTTCCCGACAAGCTATGCACGTCACGATGGCGTCAACACATTTTTGTGTACATTCCGCAGGAGACATTTGTCTTCTGTGTTGTTGTCTTCTGTGTTGATGTCTTCTGTGTTGATGTCTTCTGTGTTGTTGTCTTCTGTGTTGTTGTCTTCTGTGTGATTGTCTTCTGTGTTGATGTCTTCTGTGTTGTTGTCTTCTGTGTGATTGTCTTCTGTGTTGATGTCTTCTGTGTTGTTGTCTTCTGTGTTGTTATCTTCTGTGTTGTTGTCTTCTGTGTTGATGTCTTATGTGTTGTTGTCTTCTGTGTGATTGTCTTCTGTGTGATTGTCTTCTGTGTTGATGTCTTATGTGTTGATGTCTTCTGTGTTGTTGTCTTCTGTGTGATTGTCTCTGTGTTGATGTCTTCTGTGTTGTTGTCTTCTGTGTTGTTGTCTTCTGTGTTGATGTCTTCTGTGTTGATGTCTTATGTGTTGTTGTCTTCTGTGTGATTGTCTTCTGTGTTGTTGTCTTCTGTGTGATTGTCTTCTGTGTTGATGTCTTCTGTGTTGTTGTCTTCTGTGCTGTTGTCTTCTGTGTTGATGTCTTCTGTGTTGATGTCTTCTGTGTTGTTGTCTTCTGTGTTGTTATCTTCTGTGTTGTTGTCTTCTGTGTTGATGTCTTATGTGTTGTTGTCTTCTGTGTTGATGTCTTCTGTGTTGTTGTTATCTTCTGTGTTGTTGTCTTCTGTGTTGATGTCTTCTGTGTTGTTGTTGTCTTCTGTGTTGATGTCTTCTGTGTTGTTGTCTTCTGTGTTGATGTCTTCTGTGTTGTTATCTTCTGTGTTGATGTCTTCTGTGTTGTTGTCTTCTGTGTGATTGTCTTCTGTGTTGTTGTCTTCTGTGTTGATGTCTTCTGTGTTGTTGTCTTCTGTGTTGTTATCTTCTGTGTTGTTGTCTTCTGTGTTGTTGTCTTCTGTGTTGATGTCTTCTGTGTTGTTGTCTTCTGTGTTGTTGTCTTCTGTGTGATTGTCTTCTGTGTGATTGTCTTCTGTGTTGTTGTCTTCTGTGTGATTGTCTTCTGTGTTGATGTCTTCTGTGTTGATGTCTTCTGTGTTGTTGTCTTCTGTGTTGTTGTCTTCTGTGTTGATGTCTTCTGTGTTGTTGTCTTCTGTGTGATTGTCTTCTGTGTTGATGTCTTCTGTGTTGTTGTCTTCTGTGTGATTGTCTTCTGTGTTGATGTCTTCTGTGTTGTTGTCTTCTGTGTTGTTGTCTTCTGTGTTGATGTCTTCTGTGTTGATGTCTTCTGTGTTGTTGTCTTCTGTGTTGTTGTCTTCTGTGTGATTGTCTTCTGTGTTGTTGTCTTCTGTGTTGTTGTCTTCTGTGTTGATGTCTTCTGTGTTGTTATCTTCTGTGTTGTTGTCTTCTGTGTGGTTGTCTTCTGTGTTGATGTCTTCTGTGTTGTTGTCTTCTGTGTTGCTGTCTTCTGTGTGATTGTCTTCTGTGTTGTTGTCTTCTGTGTTGTTGTCTTCTGTGTTGTTGTCTTCTGTGTTGCTGTCTTCTGTGTGATTGTCTTCTGTGTGATTGTCTTCTGTGTTGTTGTCTTCTGTGCTGTTGTCTTCTGTGTTGTTGTCTTCTGTGTGATTGTCTTCAGTGTGATTGTCTTCTGTGTTGTTGTCTTCTGTGTTGTTGTCTTCTGTGTTGTTGTCTTCTGTGTGATTGTCTTCTGTGTGATTGTCTTCTGTGTGATTGTCTTCTGTGTTGTTGTCTTCTGTGTGATTGTCTTCTGTGTTGTTGTCTTCTGTGTTGATGTCTTCTGTGTGATTGTCTTCTGTGTGATTGTCTTCTGTGTTGTTGTCTTCTGTGTTGTTGTCTTCTGTGTTGTTGTCTTCTGTGTTGCTGTCTTCTGTGTTGTTGTCTTCTGTGTTGTTGTCTTCTGTGTGATTGTCTTCTGTGTTGCTGTCTTCTGTGTTGTTGTCTTCTGTGTTGTTGTCTTCTGTGTTGTTGTCTTCTGTGTTGCTGTCTTCTGTGTACTGTCTTCTGTGTTGCTGTCTTCTGTGTGATTGTCTTCTGTGTGATTGTCTTCTGTGTTGTTGTCTTCTGTGTGGTTGTCTTCTGTGTGGTTGTCTTCTGTGTGATTGTCTTCTGTGTTGCTGTTTTCTGTGTTGCTGTCTTCTGTGTGATTGTCTTCTGTGTGGTTGTCTTCTGTGTGATTGTCTTCTGTGTGATTGTCTTCTGTGTTGCTGTCTTCTGTGTGATTGTCTTCTGTGTTGCTGTCTTCTGTGTTGCTGTCTTCTGTGTTGCTGTCTTCTGTGTGATTGTCTTCTGTGTGATTGTCTTCTGTGTGATTGTCTTCTGTGTGATTGTCTTCTGTGTTGTTGTCTTCTGTGTGATTGTCTTCTGTGTGATTGTCTTCTGTGTTGCTGTCTTCTGTGTTGCTGTCTTCTGTGTGATTGTCTTCTGTGTGATTGTCTTCTGTGTTGTTGTCTTCTGTGTGGTTGTCTTCTGTGTGGTTGTCTTCTGTGTGATTGTCTTCTGTGTTGCTGTCTTCTGTGTTGCTGTCTTCTGTGTGATTGTCTTCTGTGTGGTTGTCTTCTGTGTGATTGTCTTCTGTGTTGCTGTCTTCTGTGTGATTGTCTTCTGTGTGATTGTCTTCTGTGTGATTGTCTTCTGTGTGATTGTCTTCTGTGTTGTTGTCTTCTGTGTGATTGTCTTCTGTGTGATTGTCTTCTGTGTTGCTGTCTTCTGTGTGATTGTCTTCTGTGTTGCTGTCTTCTGTGTTGCTGTCTTCTGTGTTGCTGTCTTCTGTGTGATTGTCTTCTGTGTGATTGTCTTCTGTGTGATTGTCTTCTGTGTTGCTGTCTTCTGTGTTGCTGTCTTCTGTGTGATTGTCTTCTGTGTTGCTGTCTTCTGTGTGATTGTCTTCTGTGTTGTTGTCTTCTGTGTTGTTGTCTTCTGTGTGATTGTCTTCTGTGTTGTTTGTCTTCTGTGTTGTTGTCTTCTGTGTTGCTGTCTTCTGTGTTGCTGTCTTCTGTGTGATTGTCTTCTGTGTTGTTGTCTTCTGTGTTGTTGTCTTCTGTGTTGTTGTCTTCTGTGTGATTGTCTTCTGTGTGATTGTCTTCTGTGTTGTTGTCTTCTGTGTTGTTGTCTTCTGTGTGATTGTCTTCTGTGTTGTTGTCTTCTGTGTTTGTTGTCTTCTGTGTGATTGTCTTCTGTGTGATTGTCTTCTGTGTTGCTGTCTTCTGTGTTGCTGTCTTCTGTGTGATTGTCTTCTGTGTTGTTGTCTTCTGTGTTGTTGTCTTCTGTGTTGCTGTCTTCTGTGTGATTGTCTTCTGTGTGATTGTCTTCTGTGTTGTTGTCTTCTGTGTTGTTGTCTTCTGTGTTGTTGTCTTCTGTGTTGTTGTCTTCTGTGTTGTTGTCTTCTGTGTGATTGTCTTCTGTGTTGTTGTCTTCTGTGTGATTGTCTTCTGTGTTGTTGTCTTCTGTGTGATTGTCTTCTGTGTTGTTGTCTTCTGTGTGATTGTCTTCTGTGTTGTTATCTTCTGTGTTGTTGTCTTCTTTGTTGTTGTCTTCTGTGTTGTTGTCTTCTGTGTTGTTGTCTTCTGTGTTGTTGTCTTCTGTGTGATTGTCTTCTGTGTTGTTGTCTTCTGTGTGGTTGTCTTCTGTGTGGTTGTCTTCTGTGTGATTGTCTTCTGTGTTGCTGTCTTCTGTGTTGCTGTCTTCTGTGTGATTGTCTTCTGTGTTGTTGTCTTCTGTGTGATTGTCTTCTGTGTGATTGTCTTCTGTGTTGCTGTCTTCTGTGTGATTGTCTTCTGTGTTGCTGTCTTCTGTGTTGCTGTCTTCTGTGTTGCTGTCTTCTGTGTGATTGTCTTCTGTGTGATTGTCTTCTGTGTGATTGTCTTCTGTGTTGTTGTCTTCTGTGTGATTGTCTTCTGTGTGATGTCTTCTGTGTTGCTGTCTTCTGTGTGATTGTCTTCTGTGTGATTGTCTTCTGTGTGATTGTCTTCTGTGTTGTTGTCTTCTGTGTGATTGTCTTCTGTGTTGCTGTCTTCTGTGTGATTGTCTTCTGTGTTGCTGTCTTCTGTGTTGCTGTCTTCTGTGTGATTGTCTTCTGTGTGATTGTCTTCTGTGTGATTGTCTTCTGTGTTGCTGTCTTCTGTGTTGCTGTCTTCTGTGTGATTGTCTTCTGTGTGATTGTCTTCTGTGTGATTGTCTTCTGTGTTGTTATCTTCTGTGTTGTTGTTTTCTGTGTTGTTGTCTTCTGTGTTGTTGTCTTCTGTGTGATTGTCTTCTGTGTGATTGTCTTCTGTGTGATTGTCTTCTGTGTGATTGTCTTCTGTGTGATTGTCTTCTGTGTTGTTGTCTTCTGTGTTGCTGTCTTCTGTGTTGCTGTCTTCTGTGTGATTGTCTTCTGTGTGGTTGTCTTCTGTGTGATTGTCTTCTGTGTGATTGTCTTCTGTGTTGCTGTCTTCTGTGTGATTGTCTTCTGTGTGATTGTCTTCTGTGTGATTGTCTTCTGTGTGATTGTCTTCTGTGTTGCTGTCTTATGTGTGATTGTCTTCTGTGTGATTGTCTTCTGTGTTGCTGTCTTCTGTGTGATTGTCTTCTGTGTGGTTGTCTTCTGTGTGATTGTCTTCTGTGTGATTGTCTTCTGTGTTGCTGTCTTCTGTGTGATTGTCTTCTGTGTTGTTGTCTTCTGTGTTTGTTGTCTTCTGTGTTGTTGTCTTCTGTGTTGCTGTCTTCTGTGTTGATGTCTTCTGTGTTGATGTCTTCTGTGTTGATGTCTTCTGTGTTGATGTCTTCTGTGTTGATGTCTTCTGTGTTGCTGTCTTCTGTGTGATTGTCTTCTGTGTTGTTGTCTTCTGTGTTGTTGTCTTCTGTGTGATTGTCTTCTGTGTTGATGTCTTCTGTGTTGATGTCTTCTGTGTTGCTGTCTTCTGTGTGATTGTCTTCTGTGTTGTTGTCTTCTGTGTTGCTGTCTTCTGTGTGATTGTCTTCTGTGTTGATGTCTTCTGTGTTGTTGTCTTCTGTGTGATTGTCTTCTGTGTTGCTGTCTTCTGTGTTGTTGTCTTCTGTGTTGATGTCTTCTGTGTTGCTGTCTTCTGTGTTGTTGTCTTCTGTGTTTGTTGTCTTCTGTGTTGATGTCTTCTGTGTTGCTGTCTTCTGTGTGATTGTCTTCTGTGTTGTTGTCTTCTGTGTTGATGTCTTCTGTGTGATTGTCTTCTGTGTTGTTGTCTTCTGTGTGATTGTCTTCTGTGTGATTGTCTTCTGTGTTGTTGTCTTCTGTGTTGATGTCTTCTGTGTGATTGTCTTCTGTGTTGTTGTCTTCTGTGTGATTGTCTTCTGTGTTGTTGTCTTCTGTGTGATTGTCTTCTGTGTTGTTGTCTTCTGTGTGATTGTCTTCTGTGTTGATGTCTTCTGTGTGATTGTCTTCTGTGTTGTTGTCTTCTGTGTGATTGTCTTCTGTGTGATTGTCTTCTGTGTTGATGTCTTCTGTGTGATTGTCTTCTGTGTTGTTGTCTTCTGTGTGATTGTCTTCTGTGTGATTGTCTTCTGTGTTGTTGTCTTCTGTGTTGATGTCTTCTGTGTGATTGTCTTCTGTGTTGTTGTCTTCTGTGTTGCTGTCTTCTGTGTGATTGTCTTCTGTGTTGTTGTCTTCTGTGTTGATGTCTTCTGTGTTGTTGTCTTCTGTGTTGTTGTCTTCTGTGTTGTTGTCTTCTGTGTTGATGTCTTCTTTGTTGTTGTCTTCTGTGTTGTTGTCTTCTGTGCTGTTGTCTTCTGTGTTGATGTCTTCTGTGTTGATGTCTTCTGTGTTGCTGTCTTCTGTGTTGCTGTCTTCTGTGTGAATTTCTCTTTGGTGGATGTCTTCTGTGTGAATTTCTCTTTGGTGGATGTCTTCTGTGTGAATTTCTCTTTGGTGGATGTCTTCTGTGTGAATTTCTCTTGGTGGATGTCTTCTGTGTGAATATCTCTTTGGTGGATGTATTCTGTGTGAATATCTCTTTTGTGGATGTATTCTGTGTGAATATCTCTTTTGTGGATGTCTTCTGTGTGAATTTCTCCTTAGTGGATGTATTCTGTGTGAATATCTCTTTTGTGGATGTATTCTGTGTGAATTCTCTTACTGGATGTCTTCTGTGTGGATATCTCTTTAGTGAATGTCCTCAGTGTTTGTTTTCTGTGGGAATGTCCATATCGAGTTTGCTTTCTGTGTAATATTTTCTGTGTGGATTCCGCACCTGTTTTTGTGTCTTATAACTGACATTTGAGTTTAAATCTACTAAAGATTGTATCGTAGATGCATGAAGATGTCCTCAGCCTGGTGTGTTGTAGTCGTCCTTAAACTCTCAACATATTTGATGAAAGTGGTTCCAATTTGCGATAGCAAACGCTCAAAACGTAGCAAATTGTCGTTAAAGGTTTGTCAATAATGCTGGTAACTCAAAGATTGACAATGTGAGTTTCTGGGATGCAAACACCCAACTCTTAACCAGAAAGGTATTTGATACTTAAGCATCATCTCATCACATTTGACTGTTTCAATAGAAAAAGCGTTTGTCTATCATCATCATCATATAGTACTGGGCCTGCTGGCGTAAGTGATCATGTCTCTCCACAACTTTCGATCTCCACAGTTATTTATCGTTTCTGTTGTTGACCTTCTGCCAAGCCATTCTCTAAAGCTGTCTGGTATCTTTTCTCTTTGCTTTCTCTATCTCTTCGTCCGTCAGTTTTTTTCCAGTTGTTACAATATATTCCAGCTGTTCTCTTCTCATTACATGGCCAAAAAATTATGATTGTTTCTTCCTAAAATTGAAAATTTGCTCTCTTTTTGCTTTGACCTCTTTCAGAACATTTTCATTACTCTTCTTAGCTGTCCATGGTATTCTCAACTTTCTTCTGTAAAAACCACATTTCTACAGACTCCAGTGATTTTCTTGTCTGTTGTCCAATATTCGCATCCATCTAGACCATCATGAAACTCCTGGAGTCACACCGGGGCTGCAAAGTCATGAACAGAACTTCATCATTTCGCCCTTCATTATAAGCGTACGACCGGTATAGAGACCGTGTAAAATATTAATGTTAACCCGAACGCATTCTAGAACCTCTGGCTGGAAATAAAGTCCTACGTGACATTCTTCATCACACAGGAACTGCTTGCTCACACAGGAAGTTCTTGATCACACAGGAAGTTCTTGCTCACACAGGAAGTTCTTGATCACACAGGAACTGCTTGCTCACACAGGAAGTTCTTGCTCACACAGGAAGTTCTTGATCACACAGGAACTGCTTGCTCACACAGGAAGTTCTTGATCACACAGGAACTGCTTGCTCACACAGGAAGTTCTTGCTCACACAGGAAGTTCTTGATCACACAGGAACTGCTTGCTCACACAGGAAGTTCTTGATCACACAGGAACTGCTTGCTCACACAGGAAGTTCTTGATCACACAGGAACTGCTTGCTCACACAGGAAGTTCTTGCTCACACAGGAAGTTCTTGATCACACAGGAACTGCTTGCTCACACAGGAAGTTCTTGATCACACAGGAACTGCTTGCTCACACAGGAAGTTCTTGCTCACACAGGAAGTTCTTGATCACACAGGAACTGCTTGCTCACACAGGAAGTTCTTGATCACACAGGAACTGCGCTGCTCACACAGGAAGTTCTTGCTCACACAGGAAGTTCTTGATCACACAGGAACTGCTTGCTCACACAGGAAGTTCTTGCTCACACAGGAAGTTCTTGATCACACAGGAAGTTCTTGATCACACAGGAAGTTCTTGATCACACAGGAACTGCTTGCTCACACAGGAAGTTCTGATCACACAGGAACTGTTTGCTCACACAGGAAGTTCTTGATCACACAGGAACTGCTTGCTCACACAGGAACTGCTTGCTCACACAGGAAGTTCTTGCTCACACAGGAAGTTCTTGATCACACAGGAACTGCTTGCTCACACAGGAAGTTCTTGATCATACAGGAAGTTCTTGATCACACAGGAAGTTCTTGATCACACAGGAACTGCTTGCTCACACAGGAAGTCTTGATCACACAGGAACTGCTTGCTCACACAGGAAGTTCTTGATCACACAGGACGTTCTTGATCACACAGGAACTGCTTGCTCACACAGGACGTTCTTGATCACACAGGAAGTTCTTGATCACACAGGAACTGCTTGCTCACACAGGAAGTTCTTGCTCACACAGGAAGTTCTTGATCACACAGGAAGTTCTTGATCACACAGGAAGTTCTTGATCACACAGGAACTGCTTGCTCACACAGGAAGTTCTTGATCAACAGGAACTGTTTGCTCACACAGGAAGTTCTTGATCACACAGGAACTGCTTGCTCACACAGGAACTGCTTGCTCACACAGGAAGTTCTTGCTCACACAGGAAGTGTCTTGATCACACAGGAACTGCTTGCTCACACAGGAAGTTCTTGATCACACAGGAAGTTCTTGATCACACAGGAAGTTCTTGATCACACAGGAACTGCTTGCTCACACAGGAAGTTCTTGATCACACAGAACTGCTTGCTCACACAGGAAGTTCTTGATCACACAGGACGTTCTTGATCACACAGGAACTGCTTGCTCACACAGGACGTTCTTGATCACACAGGAACTGCTTGCTCACACAGGACGTTCTTGATCACACAGGAACTGCTTGCTCACACAGGAAGTTCTTGCTCACACAGGAAGTTCTTGATCACACAGGAACTGCTTGCTCACACAGGAAGTTCTTGATCACACAGGAACTGCTTGCTCACACAGGAAGTTCTTGCTCACACAGGAAGTTCTTGATCACACAGGAACTGCTTGCTCACACAGGAAGTTCTTGATCACACAGGAACTGCTTGCTCACACAGGAAGTTCTTGCTCACACAGGAAGTTCTTGATCACACAGGAACTGCTTGCTCACACAGGAAGTTCTTGCTCACACAGGAAGTTCTTGATCACACAGGAAGTTCTTGATCACACAGGAAGTTCTTGATCCACAGGAACTGCTTGCCACACAGGAAGTTCTTGATCACACAGGAACTGTTTGCTCACACAGGAAGTTCTTGATCACACAGGAACTGCTTGCTCACACAGGAACTGCTTGCTCACACAGGAAGTTCTTGCTCACACAGGAAGTTCTTGATCACACAGGAACTGCTTGATCACACAGGAAGTCTTGATCACACAGGAAGTTCTTGATCATCACAGGAAGTTCTTGATCACACAGGAACTGCTTTGCTCACACAGAAGTTCTGATCACACAGGAACTGCTTGCTCACACAGAAGTTCTTGATCACACAGGACGTCTTGATCACACAGGAACTGCTTGCTCACACAGGACGTCTTATCACACAGGAACTGCTTGCTCACACAGGACGTCTTGATCACACAGGAACTGCTTCACACAGGAAGTTCTTGATCTCACAGGAAGTTCTTGATCACACAGGAACTGCTGCTCACACAGGAAGTTCTGATCACACAGGAACTGCTTGCTCACACAGGAACTGCTTGCTCACACAGGAACTGCTTGCTCACACAGGAAGTTCTTGATCACACAGGAACTGCTTGCTCACACAGGAAGTTTTGATCACACAGGAACTGCTTGCTCACACAGGAACTGCTTGCTCACACAGGAACTGCTTGCTCACACAGGAAGTTCTTGATCACACAGGAACTGCTTGCTCACACAGGAAGTTCTTGATCACACAGGAAGTTTGTGATACACAGGAAGTCTTGATCACACAGGAACTGCTTGCTCACACAGGAAAGTTCTTGATCACACAAGAAACGCTTGCTCACACAGGAACTGCTTGCACACAAGAAGTTCTTGCTCACACAGGAAGTCTTGATCACACAGGAACTGCTTGCTCACACAGGAAGTCTTGATCACACAGGAAGTTCTTGATCACACAGGAAGTTCTTGATCACACAGGAAAAATGCTGGCTCACACAGGAAGTTCTTGATCACACAGGAACTGCTTGCTCACACAGGAAGTTCTTGATCACACAGGACGTCTTGATCACACAGGAAACTGCTTGCTCACACAGGACGTTCTTGATCACACAGGAAATGCTTGCTCACACAGGACGTTCTTGATCACACAGGAACTGCTTGCTCACACAGGAAGTTCTTGATCTCACAGGAAGTTCTTGATCACACAGGAACTGCTTGCCACACAGGAAGTTCTTGATCACACAGGGAACTGCTTGCTCACACAGGAACTGCTTGCTCACACAGGAACTGCTTGCTCACACAGGAAGTCTTGATCACAAAGGAACTGCTTGCTCACACAGGAAGTTCTTGATCACACAGGAAACTGCTTGCTCACACAGGAACTGCTTGCTCACACAGGAACTGCTTGCTCACACAGGAAGTCTTGATCACACAGGAACTGCTTGCTCACACAGGAAGTTCTTGATCACACAGGAAGTTCTTGATACACAGGAAGTTCTTGATCACACAGGAACTGCTTGCTCACACAGGAAGTTCTTGATCACACAGGAAGTTCTTGATCACACAGGAAGTTCTGATCACACAGGAAGTTCTTGATCACACGGGAAGTCTTGATCACACAGGAAGTTTTGATCACACAGGAAGTTGATCACACAGGAAGTTTTTGATCACACAGGAAGTTCTTGATCACACAGGAAATCTATCGAATGCTCAAATCTACTGCCGTGACACCTGCAACAACAAAAGCGCTGCTTAATTTTAAAGCAGCGATGCCAAGAACTTTACTGGTATTATATTTTGACGGAGGAGCAACATACAGTCTATTATTATTATTATTATTATTATTTATTATTTATTATTATTATTATCTTTTTTTATTTATTATTATTTTTTAAAATTATTATTTATTATAATAATAATTATTATTTATTGTTATTTATTATTAGTATATTTATATTTATTTATTTAGTATATTATTTATTATTATATATTATTATTATTATTAATTATTATTTATTATTAATTATTATTTATTATTTATTATTTATTATTATTATAATTTTATTATTTAATTATTATATATTTATTATTTATTATTATTATTATTATTTATTATTATTATTAATTATTATTTGTAATAGAGTTGAGTTAGTGAGAGCATGAGAACAGGTAACTAGTGTTACCCGCTTCTCAATAGACTATAGCAGTGACAAATGATAGCGACCAGCAGAATAACAAGTTAAGTTGAGAAATAGTTCATGTAGAGATAGGGTCCTCGGACATAACTATGACACTCGCGAACTAAGTTAAAGAGGGTCCAGAATTAGCTGGACATGAAGGTCAATGGAAAATTCCACTCGGGTTTTCCAATTCACAAAAGTTGTTATTGTAAGTGACCATACATAGGCATGACGAGAGCATGCGTTGACCCCATGACTTTGCCCGGATGATAAAGAAAGTGGTCATCAACTACCAGGAGAGGTCATTATCATGAGGTAACCATTATTTAAACAGGTTCAGAAATCACGAAAACAAGTTGTTATTGTCAAAATCTTGAAAGTTGAAAGACGAGAGTTTAGATCTCGGTCAAGTAGCTGGACACGAAAAACTGTAGGTGACCAAAAGAGAACAAGTGGTCAATTGGCAGCTGCTGATTGGCTGCTGAGCCTCAGGTGAAAGAGAGTAGTTGAGTATATAAACTCCTACACGACAGTTTAAAGAGGAAGAAGACTAGACAAGCAGAAGAGAAGAGCTCAGAATGTAGACTAAGTCAGCTTAGTCCGGCTTCGGTCGAACTGCCAAAGGCAGTTAGTTAGGCAAGATAGCTCAGGATGAAGTAAATAAGTTAGACAAGAAGCTGTTAAGCAGTTTAGAGATAGTTAGATAGTCAGAACAGTTAAGAAGATAAGATTAGAAAGTGAAGCAGTAGTTAAGAAGTTAGAATCTCCAAGAGTAGTTCAAGTCAGTTTAGAAGTTATTCTTGATAGATAGTTGATCGAGAATATTATGACTTTGTTGTGAAGTGATTGTGTTTCCATGTTGAAGTATTTCAAGAATCTTACATGTCGTAAGTAGACAAGTTGAATGATTGACTGATGAATAAGTTGTATGCCATCTATGCACTGGGATATTCTCATAAATATCGGCGACTGCTCCGAGATATTCCAAATTAAGTCAAAATTAATTTCAATAGTGCATTCACCAATACGATCATTGTCAAGACAGAAGAAAGCAATAAAATGATTATCATATTGTTCAAGAAGACTCTGTCATGAATTATCTATTACCTGTTGTAAAAACAATGTAATACGATGTGCTGTGACGTTTAACAAGTACAAGACAATATAAAGAACATCACGAAACTATGACATTATTATTATTATTTTAGCATCTACACGTCATGGCTCATCCGCGTCATCAAATTGAAGACGGAACCGTTGTGTCTCGTTTATCTGTCACAGAAAATCATTTCAGATCTCACAGACTTTGAGACAACTAAAAATAGGTACTGGAATTCTTTATTGATTAGGGATTACAACTTCAGCTTTGCTGACTCGGAAATAGTACAGATAAATACTGAACCTTATCGGCTTTGCTATTGATGAGATGTCTCCCCAGACAAGACGTGATCCTTGTTGAGAGGCCTGCTACTCAACACCAACATCGTGAACTGTCTCCCAGACACAGCGTGATCCTTGTTGCGAGTCATGTTACTCAACACCAACATCGTGAACTGTCTCCCCAGACACAGCGTGATCTTGTTGAGAGGCCTGCTACTCAACACCAACATCGTGAACTGTCTCCCAGCACTGCGTGATCCTTGTTGAGAGGCCTGCTACTCAACACCAACATCGTGAACTGTCTCCCCAGACACTGCTGTGATCATTGTTGCGAGGCCTGCTACTCAACACCAACATCGTGAACTGTCTCCCCAAACACGACGCTACCTTGTTTCGAGACACAGACTCAACACCAAAAGGACAGAGACAATACTGTGAGAGAAAAACAAAAAACCAAACCTCACACTTCTGTCTCCTCCAAGGTTTAGCTTCCTCTTTTTCTCTAGCGTTTGGGGTCAGCGACAAACTCCAGTTCCTTGTCCGCCCCTTAAAAGGGCGATAAGTGAGCGTCGATGTGTTAAGAGAACAACTGGAATATATTGTAACAACTGGGAAAAATTGAAGGACGAAGAGATAGAGGGAAGCAAAGAGAAAAAATAACAGACAGCTTAAGAGAATAACCTGGCAGAAGGTCAACAACAGAAATGATAAATAGCTGCCGAGATCGAAAGTTGTGGAGAGACTGATCACCTACGCCACTAGGCCCGATACCTGATGATGAGATGTGTGTTTTGTGAGTTGCAACAAGCATCTACATTTTTTGGCCCGTCACATACGAATTTTGGCATTTTATTTGTGTGTACAGCGTTACCATCCCTCTCGACCCCTCATGGTTGTCAGATCTCCGTGTTCCCGATCTAGCGCTAGGACGTGAGTGGTCTTGATCAGCTGCTGGTCACTCTTCCTGACACGAACAGCTAGTTATTGCAGCTTAAATATTATATGTTTTTAAATATATATTTTAATATTAGAGAACAACAGGAATATATTGTAACAACTGGAAAAATGGGGGACGAAGAGATAGAGGGAAGAAAAGAGAAAAAATAACAGACAGGTTAGAGAATGGCTTAGCAGAAGGTCAACACAAAAATGATAAATAACTGCCGAGATCGAAATTGTGGAGAGACATGAACACCTACGCTAGTAGGCACGTTACTTGATGATGATGATTTAATATTATTAATATATATATATATATTATTTTAAATTTAAATACAAATTTGTACCTGTGTTGTACGTTTGTTCTCTTGAAAGCCTATTGCGCCGAAACGTCGTTCTGGTTTGTGATGTCCATTTGTTACGTGAAGTTTTAACCATACAGTTTTTTTGTTTTTTTAAATTTATTTCTCCTATTCATTTCAGCCCAGGTGCTATCTGTAGTCTTGGCCTCCTATGGGTCTACAGCTGTAGGGTAAGAATTGTGGAGTCTGAGGTGAGCCAGACTTTGAGACCCTGCCAAGTATGCAGCCTATTTGCTGACCATGTTCTGTAGACATTTATACATAGATAGGTCAAGGACTGTCCGCCAAGATCGTTTTGTCGGTCAGCAGGGTCAATACACGAAGTGACCTATCTAACTTGGGAAATACCAACGCGGACTCGTGTGTGGGTGTAACAAATATGATCGGGACAGCAAAGCAGCACATCGGGACACTCTAGACTGTGAGAAGTCATCACTTGACCACATTAATACAACAGAATCACGCAACTCGGCTGTAATGGATGACATATATTAACCTTCAAAGAGATGAGATGCAGAATTTCTCAGACAAAAGCAGCTTTCCAAAAAGTGAGGGAAGATACTGTGCAATCCATTTTGATAATAGAAACAAGAAAAATAGTTCTTAAATGTTATGTAGAGCTAGTCTTAACATATGGATGTGAATTATGGACAGTAGGGACAACAAACAAGAAAATCACTGGAAGCTGTAGAAAGTGGGTTTACAGAAGAATGTTGAGATACCATGGACAGCTAAGAGAGTAATGAAAACGTTCTGAAAGAGGTCAAAGCAAAAGAGAGCTCTAATTTCCAATATTAGGAAGAAACAATCATCATTTTTTGGCCAGTAATGAGAAGAGAACAGCTGGAATATATTGTAACAAATGGGAAAATTGAGGGACTAAATGATAGAGGAAATGGATATAGGATGATAAATAGCTGCCGAGATCGAAAGTTGTGGAGAGACATTATCACCTACGCCTGCAGGCCTGGTACTTGATGATGATGATATTACGGTAACTTGATAGAAGAGAAGATAGAAGGTACAGGAGAAAGGTGATGAGACCAGGCGCAGGAGAAAGCGATGAGTCAGGTACAGGAGAAAGGCGATGAGACCAGGTACAGGAGAAAGGCGATGAGACCAGGTACAGGAGAAGGCGATGAGACCAGGTAGGAGAAAGGCGATGAGACCAGGTACAGGAGAAAGGTGAAGAGACCAGGCACAGGAGAAAGGCGATGAGACCAGGCACAGGAGAAAGGTGAAGAGACCAGGTACAGGAGAAAGGCGATGAGACCAGGTACATGAGAAAGGCGATGAGACCAGGTACAGGAGAAAGGCGATGAGACCAGGCACAGGGGAAAGGTGAAGAGACCAGGTACAGGAGAAAGGCGATGAGACCAGGTACAGGAGAAAGGCGAGAGACCAGGCACAGGAGAAAGGCGATGAGACCAGGCACAGGAGAAAGGCGATGAGACCAGGTACAGGAGAAAGGTGAAGAGACCAGGCACAGGAGAAAGGCGATGAGACAGGTACAGGAGAAAGGCGATGAGACCAGGTACATGAGAAAGGCGATGAGACCAGGTACAGGAGAAAGGCGATGAGACCAGGTACAGGAGAAAGGCGATGAGACCAGGTACAGGAGAAAGGTGATGAGACCAGGTACATGAGAAAGGCGATGAGACAGGTACAGGAGAAAGGCGATGAGACCAGGTACAGGAGAAAGGTGATGAGACCAGGTACAGGAGAAAGGTGAAGAGACCAGGCACAGGAGAAAGGCGATGAGACCAGCACAGGAGAAGGCGATGAGACCAGGTACAGGAGAAAGGTGATGAGACCAGGTACAGGAGAAAGGTGATGAGACCAGGTACAGGAGAAAGGCGATGAGACCAGGCACAGAGAAAGGGAAGAGACCAGGCACAGGAGAAAGGCGAGAGACCAGGTACGAGGAAAGGTGAAGAGACCAGGCACAGGAGAAAGGCGATGAGACCAGGCACAGGAGAAAAGTGAAGAGACCAGGCACAGGAGAAAGGCGATGAGACCAGGCACAGGAGAAAGGCGATGAGACCCAGGTACAGGAGAAAGGTGATGAGACCAGGTACAGGAGAAAGGCGATGAGACCAGGTACAGGAGAAAGGCGATGAGACAGGTACAGGAGAAAGGCGATGAGACCAGGTACAGGAGAAAGGTGAAGAGACCAGGACAGGAGAAAGGCGATGAGACCAGGCACAGGAGAAAGGCGATGAGACCAGGTACATGAGAAAGGCGATGAGACCAGGTACAGGAGAAAGGTGATGAGACCAGGCACAGAAGAAATGTGATGAGACCAGGCACAGGGGAAAGGCGATGAGACCAGGTACATGAGAAAGGCGATGAGACCAGGTACAGGAGAAAGGCGATGAGATCAGGTACAGGAGAAAGGCGATGAGACCAGGTACAGGAGAAAGGCGATGAGACCAGGTACAGGAGAAAGGCGATGAGACCAGGTACAGGAGAAAGGCGATGAGACCAGGTACAGGAGAAAGGCGATGAGACCAGGTACAGGAGAAAGGCGATGAGACCAGGCACAAGAGAAAGGCAATGAGACCAGGCACAGGAGAAAGGTGATGAGACCAGGTACAGGAGAAAGGTGATGAGACCAGGTACAGGAGAAAGGCGATGAGACCAGGCACAAGAGAAAGGCGATGAGACCAGGCACAGGAGAAAGGCGATGAGACCAGGCACAAGAGAAAGGCGATGAGACCAGGCACAGGAGAAAGGCTATGAGACCAGGCACAGGAGAAAGGCGATGAGACCAGGCACAGGAGAAAGGCGATGAGACCAGGTACAGGAGAAAGGCGATGAGACCAGGCACAGGAGAAAGGCGATGAGACCAGGCACAGGAGAAAGGCGATGAGACCAGGCACAGGAGAAAGCGATGAGACCAGGCACAGGAGAAAGGCGATGAGACCAGGTACAGGAGAAAGGCGATGAGACCAGGCACAGGAGAAAGGCGATGAGACCAGGCACAGGAGAAAGGCGATGAGACCAGGCACAGGAGAAAGGTGATGAGACCAGGCACCATAAATACATATTGTTCATTATTTTCTTTTTATTATGTTTTCGTTCGCCAGCTTTTACCTCTGACGAAGTCCCTAGAGACTAGGAACTGAATTTTGCGTGTTAATCATTTTTTCCTGGCAGCCGTGTGCACAGGGGTCCCTCGCCGTACAGGCAGATAACTCCGTTTCGGAGGTACTCATATTTTTTCGTCCATGAGTAATTGACGTTTCAAGTCGGGCCTTGCTGCTGAGACCAGGAAGTGGTTACTGCAGAGAGAAATTAGAAATAAAAATCCAACTGGCACAGCCGGGATTTGAACCCACAACCTCTTGGCCTCGGGTCCGGCGTCTTGCCTCGAGACCAACCAGTCCCCATTGTTCATTATGAGGTCAGATTTGTCTTCTCAATATTGACAGATTCAGCACGAGAAAGCTGCTCAGTTAAACTGCACCCATGAAGACTCTGTACATAAATCCTGCAGCCTGTGAAGAAATAGCTGCAAACCGCAATCTTTGGAAACGCACTATAAAGCTGCAACTCAAACAAGAAGCAGACAGATTCATAGAAAAGAGAATACACGGCGTAAGAAGGGAAAAAAATAAACACTTCTAGGGGCGCTGAAAAATTCCATACAATACCCCAATTCACCTGAAGGTGCCTCATAAGTGGGAAAAAAAAAGGAATCATTGTTAAGATTCCAAAAAAGGGCAATTTCAGAGATTGTAATAACTGGAGAGGCGTGACACTTTTGTCAGTTGCCTCAAAGTATTCTGCAAAATCATCCTGAATAGAATAAAGGATTCAATAAATACAGTAATGCATGAAGAACAGCTGGGTTTAGAAAAGGGAGACATATTAGTTAGTGAGTGGCAGTGTTCCTAGCGTTTGGCTAGGCTTTTCGTGGCCAGGACGCTGCGTCACTAAGTACGGGTTCGATCCTGCTTCGGTCCATATATTGTTCTTTTTTTTCTGTTGTTGATTATTTGTCTTTTTTCCGAGTGCTGTAGACATACCTCTTTCTCTTAATTGATTTACTGTGTTTAGAAAAGGGAGAAGCTGCCTGACCACATTTTACTCTATGACTTATATTGAGTAACACATGAAAAGCAAAAACATTTGTACTTAACTTCATCGACTTCAAAAAAGCATCCGACAGTATTCATAGAGATTCTTTGTGGAAAATTCTGAAGCAATATGGCTTACCATAAAAAATATTATTAAAGACATGTATGATGGATACACATGTGTAGTTCGAACAGAGGAAGGACTGAGCAAATGTTTCCAATGGAAACTGGGGTTAAACAAGGATGTATTTTATCGCCCTGTTATTTGGTGTTGTTATGGACTTCATAATGAAGAGATGCTGCACTGGTAATAAAGCATCGAATGGATACAAGGAGACCATTTGGAGGACCTCAACTTGCTGATGACACAGCTCTCATCAGTAGTCAGATAAAAATCGATGCAGGAAAACACAAATGAACTATCATCAATAGCCAGAAAAATTGGGCTTGAGATCAATCATGAAAAGACTAAAGTCATGAAAAGCTTAATTCCAACAGACGACAAAATATACATGTAAAACAAACCAGTAGAAGAGATTGATCACTTTATCTATCTTGGAAGTCACATTGATTGGGAAGGGATACAAGTAAAGAAATTAGAATCAGAATAGCTAAAGCAGCAATGTCTTTCAGAAGCCTTGAAAAGTTGTGGAAATCAAAAACTAATCAGCACAAACACAAAACATAGACTATTCAAATCAAATGTACTATCAACCTTACGTATGCATGTGAAAGCTGGAAAACAACAAGAGACATAGAAACAAAGTTGAACGCATTCGAAAATAAATGTCTAAGGAAAATACTTGGTATAGCGTGGAACAAATTCAAAACAAACGAGGAAATTAGAGAAATCGCAATCAACCACTAATATCTTCAATAAGAAAAGATGATGGTCATGTTGGACATGTGATGAGAAGAGATAATAATCGAATAGCAAGCAAGCCCTCATGTGGGAAACAACAGTAGAGGAAAAGAGTATGAGTCATGGAGTGGATAAATTGTGGTGACATGATACTCTATGTCATGGTATTATATAGCAAACTGTGACATCCATTATTCTATCTATCTATCTATTGACCTTTCGAGCCGTAACCGGCCATAGGGCGTAGACCAAGATACACCTCTCCTATATGAATTTTTGTTCTAGCAGTTTTCTTTTAAAGATATTTATCAAATCTCGCATCTGTCTCTGTTCTGTGCAAGCAGTTCTATCATTGAGGGAGCCGATTCCTGCTGCTCTTGCCTCTCTCATCAATGTTCTTCTCAGTGTCTCCCTGGGTCTTCCTCTTTTCTTTTACCTGTTGTTTCCCATATGAGGGCTTGCTTTGCTATTCGATTATTATCTCTTCTCATCACATGTCCAACGTATGACCATCGTCTTTTCTTTATTACTGAAGATATTAGTGGTTGATTGGCGATTTCTCTAATTTCCTCGTTTGTTTTGAATTCGTTCCATTCTATACCAAGTATTTCCTTAGACATTTATTTTCGAATGCGTTCAACTTTGTTTCTATACTCTTGTTGTTTTCCAGCTTTCACACGCATACGTAAGGGTTGATAGTACATTTGATTTGAATAGCCTAATTTTGTGTTTGTGCTAATGATTTTGATTTCCACAACTTTTCAAGGCTTCTGAAAGACATTGCTGCTTTAGCAGTCTGATTCTAATTTCTTTGCTCGTATCCCCTTCTCGATCAATGTGACTTCCAAGATAGATAAAGTGATCGATCTCTTCTATGGTTTGTTTTCCATGTATATTTTGTCACTTGTGGAATTAAACTTTTCATGACTTTAGTCTTTTCATGATGACTCAGCCCAATTTTGCTGGCTATTACATCCATTATTGCCTAACATCAATTATTGTGTAACATCCAATATGTCTAACATCAATTATTGTGTAATATCCATTATTGTCTAACATTCATTATTGCATAACATCCATAATTGTGTAACATCCATTGTGTAACATCCATTATTGTCTAACATCCATTATTGTCTAACATCCATATTGTCTAACATCCATTATGCCTAACATCAATTATTGTCTGACATCCTTTATTGTCTAACATCCATTATTGTATCTTCTTCTTTCTATCTGTTCTCTTTCTCACTAGTACCGAAAAGTGTCGTGGTTTATATCATTTGTCGTTCTGAGCTGCTCGAACTGTCTGAATTAGTGATTTCCTTTGTTGTTACATGTCTCTGTCACTGCATCTATCCATTTCTTCTGGGTCTTCCTCTTGGTCTTTTCCATGCATTCTCGAGAAGAACGCCCTTGATGATGATTGGTGAGGATTCATTCTGACCAGGTGACCAAAACTATTTAAGTTGTTGTTCTGTATATTCTTGGCAGGGTTTATTATTGTGTAACATCCATTATTAGACTTCAGTCCTCTGTCAATACTCAGATAATGCAAGTAGCAGAGACACGTCAGTGACGACTTGGTAACCTATGCTCTAGTTGTTAGCCTCCAATGAGGTCAACGCAACATCTGGACTAGCTCGTGAGTTCTAGCGAACTTTGCATATTTACGTCATTAAGGTGTCAACATCGCTAGGAGGTTAAGCTTTTGGGTGGTGGGGAGACATGTGTTCTTGGCGTTAATCTGTCAGCACTCCTTACTTAGCTCTTTATTCAAAAAACATTCTGCTGTATTCAGTTAACGTGACGTGTTTGCAGGGGTCTCATATTGTATGGTCTCCAGACCACTCAGAACGACAGATCAAATTTGATCATGATCGATAACTTAGCCGAGTCGTGATCACCATCATGGGGGACTGGTTGTTTTCGAGGAAAGACGCCGGCCTCGAGACAGAGAGGTTGTGGGTTCAAATCCCAGCTGCACCAGTTAGGATTTGTATTTATATTTTCTCAATGCGACAACCATCTCTGGTCTCAGCAGCGAGGCCCGGCTTGAAACGTCAATTACTCATGGACGGGAAAAAAATGAGTATCTCCGAAGACGGAGTTATCTGCCTGTGCGGCGACGGACTCCTGTGCACACGGCTGCCAGGGAAAAATGGATTAATAAGCAAAATTCAGTTCCTAGTCTCTAGGAACTTCGTCATAGGTAAAATGCCAGCGAATGCAAAAAAAAAAAAAAAAAAAAAAAGATATGTTTATGGTACTGTATTACTAGCAGAAAATCCTAAAGATCTACAACAATTTAATGAAATAAACATGACAAGCAAATATTATATGGACTAGATATGAATATCAAAAAGAATAAAACTATGATCATAAACAAAGTAATACTCAAAACCTACAAGTGGATATCAAATAGAAGGAATAGACCTGGAGACAGTTCAGAGCTACAACTACCTTGGACATACTATAACCAGTGATGGAAAATGTACAACTGAAATAAACAAAAGAATAGGAATGGCAAAAAGTAATTTTAATGCCATGAAAAGTATGCTAAAATCAAAACAAAATAACACCAGGGCTAAAACTAAGAATAGCAAAATGTTATATTTTCTCAATATTCCTGTATGGTGCAGAAACATGGACATTAGACAAGAAAACAGAACACAAAATGAAGCCTATGAAATGTGGATTTATAGAAAGAATTGGATAGAAAGAAAAGAGAACAAATGATGAAGTTTTAAAAGAAATAAAAAATTAAAAGAGACTACTAAACACAATTCAAAAAAAACAAATGAGATTTTGGGCCCATGTTAAAAGAAACAACAGCATACTAAAAGTAATCTTGGAGGAGGAAATACAAGGTTAAAAGAGGCAGAAGAAGGCTAAAATGGACGAGTAACATCAAAAGATGGACAAGTCAGCCATTGACAACCTGCACCATCAAAGCAAGTGACAGAGCGGGATGGTGCTCCATGTTAGCTAACCTTCGATGCGGAGACGGCACTCCATGGTGATGATGATGAGATGATGACCATTATCTTTATCATCAACAAAATATCATCACTCTCTCCATCATCAACAACATCCCAATTTGTCACGTCGTTTATTTACTCATCGTCCGTTATGTCAACACCTCACACAACGCAATATCACATACAACGTAAATATACACCTCAATAACATCCCAACTATATCAACATCCCAACTATATCAACATCCCAACTATATCAACATCCCAACTATATCAACATACCAACTATATCAACATCCCAACTATATCAACATACCAACTATATCAACATCCCAACTATATCAACATCCCAACTATATCAACATACCAACTATATCAACATCTCAACTAATCAACATACCAACTATATCAACATCCCAACTATATCAACATCCCAACTATATCAACATACCAATATATGCAACATCCCAACTATATCAACATCCCAACTATATCAACATACCAACTATATCAACATCCAAACTATATCAACATACCAACTATATCAACATCCCAACTATATCAACATCCCAACTATATCAACATACCAACTATATCAACATCCCAAACTATATCAACATACCAACTATATCAACATACCAACTATATCAACATCCCCCACAACACAATATCCTTCCACAATATCACACACCCCCACAATATCACACATCCCCCGCAATATCACACACCCCCACAATATCACACACCCCACAATATCACACCCCCACAATATCACACATCCCCACAATATCACACATCCCCCACACAATATCACACATCCCCCACAATATCACACATCCCCACAATATCACACATCCCCCACAATATCACACATCCCCCACAATATCACACTCCCACAATATCACACACTCCACAATATCACACATTCCCCACAATATCACACATCCCCACAACATCACACCCCCCCCCCACACAATATCAGACATCCCCCAATATCACACATCCCCCACAATATCACACCCCCCCCCCACAATATCACACATCTCCCACAATATCACACATCCCCGCAATATCACACCCCACCCACAATATCACACACACCCCACAATATCACACATCCCCCACAATATCACACATCCCACACAATATCACACATACTCCCACACAATATCACACATCCCCCACAATATCACACATCCTCACAAAATCAACTGCCCTAGACGTTCATAAAGCGATCTCCTTTTTTTTTCTAGTTGATCGAGCTCTATAGTCCCTACTTTAGGGACTAAAACTTGTTAGCTTCAAGGCAACCTTTTAAAATGGCGGCCACTCAGATGTTTCAACTAGTGATGTCACGGTGTGGCAATCCTTCATTTATTCATAGTCAACCCTGGCAGCGGCAGCATCTTATGGGATAGAAGGCACAGGAACACATCTCCCAAACAGAGTGGATGAACTACAACTTCCCCAACAGGGTGGATGAACTACAACTTCCCCAACAGGGTAGATGAACTACAACTTTCCCAATAGAGTGGACGAACTACAACTTTCCCAACATAGTGGACGAATTACAATTTCCCCAACAGGGTGGATGAACTACAACTTTCCCAACAGGGTGGACGAACTACAACTTTCCCAACAGGGTGGACGAACTACAACTTTCCCAACAGGGTGGACGAACTACAACTTTCCAAACAGGTTGGGGGAACTACAACTTCCCAATAGAGTGGACGAAACTAAAATTTTCCCAATAGAGTGGATGAACTATAATTTCCCCAACAGGGTGGATGAACTACAACTTTCCCAACAGGGTGGACGAACTACAACTTTCCCAACAGGGTGGACGAACTACAATTTTCCCAACAGGGTGGACGAACTACAACTTTCCAAACAGGTTGGGCGAACTACAACTTTCCCAATAGAGTGGACGAACTAAAATTTTCCCAATAGAGTGGACGAACTACAACTTTCCAACAGTGGGGATGAACTACAACTTTCCCAACAGGGTGGATGAACTACAACTTTCCCAATAGAGTGGACGAACTATAATTTTCCCAATAGTGGGTGAACTACAACTTTCCCAACAGGGTGAATGAACTTCAACTTTCCAACAGGGTGGGCGAACTACAACTTTCCCAACAGGGTGAATGAACTACAATTTTCCCAATAGAGTGGACGAACTACAACTTTCCCAACAGGGTGGATGAACTACAACTTTCCAAACAGGGTGGGCGAACTACAACTTTTCCAGCAGGAAGCAAGCACTCACTGAAAGTTATTAGAAAGAGCCATTGACACAATTCTATTGGAGATGCTTCCCCCATGCGGACTAAATGCACTCCTCATGTCATTGTTTACTTTTCAATCTTTAAAACGACAGATCATGACCTCTGTCTACAATCATGAAAATACAAATATATAACAAAATCACTACTTGACCTCTGATGAATTTGTCATTTATACTTAAAAAATTGTAGCATCTTCCCAATAGCTTGTTTGTGTTTGGCTGGCTTTGGCTAGAGTTGGTCTGTCTTCAAGCCAAAGGGCGTCCTCGTGCAGGCAGGTGGGGGCGTGACGTCGGAAGGAAGTGCGCGCGACTTGCAAGTTGGAAATAAACAAATACCAAGACAACACAAATTTGTTTTCGACGTGCTTTTTTTTTCCTAGTAACGGACTAAATAAAGAACGTCTTGCCAGTCATAGATAGGGCACGTTTGAAAACATTTCCCTTGATTGTGTGTTCGTACGGTTGTCCCGACATGAGTGACATCCCTTTGTTGACTTTGGGAACCAGAGAAAAACACGCAATGAACGATGAGGAGGGGGTGAGGGAACTCGCTTTACGTGTTACATGAGACACAGAAGGTCAAAGGTGAAGGAGTGGACATAGAAGGAAATAATAATGCTAAGGTGCGTGCACACAGTAGGTTAATGCGTTCACATTAATAAAATGAACTTTAGAAAGAGACGGAAATATGCAAGGTGAGACACGTGACACACGTTTTACAGAATTTGGTCAATAATTCACAAACAAAACACCAAATGAAGACAACATAAAGCAGAGTAAAAAAAAAAAAAGCATAGAAAAAAAAAAAAACACCAACATGGATATACGTGAAGTTTGTTTGTTTTAGTGGCAGAGTTGGCGGTATGTTGGCGTCACTAATGCTGGTCACTGTGTCGACGTCATCATGTCATGACGCTTGTCCTTCGCTGAACGTTGCATTCACCACAGCCCGTCTGAAAGAATTTCTGTCTCTAGTCAGATCTCCCACAGAACGTTACATTCACCACAGCCCGTCTGAAAGAATTTCTGTCTCTAGTCAGATCTCCCACAGAACGTTGACATTCACCACAGCCCGTCTGAAAGAATTTCTGTCTCTAGTCAGATCTCCCACAGAACGTTACATTCACCACAGCCCGTCTGAAAGAATTCTGTCTCTAGTCAGATCTCCCACAGAACGTTACATTCACCACAGCCCGTCTGAAAGAATTTCTGTCTCTAGTCAGATCTCCCACAGAACGTTACATTCACCACAGCCCGTCTGAAAGAATCTCTGTCTCTAGTCAGATCTCCCACAGAACGTTACATTCACCACAGCCGTCTGAAAGAATCTCTGTCTCTAGTCAGATCTCCCACAGAACGTTACATTCACCACAGCCCGTCTGAAAGAATCTCTGTCTCTAGTCAGATCTCCCACAGAACGTTACATTCACCACAGCCCGTCTGAAAGAATCTCTGTCTCTAGTCAGATCTCCCACAGAACGTTACATTCACCACAGCCAGTCTGAAAGAATCTCTGTCTCTAGTCAGATCTCCCACAGAACGTTACATTCACCACAGCCCGTCTGAAAGAATTTCTGTCTCTAGTCAGATCTCCCACAGAACGTTGCATTCACCACAGCCCGTCTGAAAGAATTTCTGTCTCTAGTCAGATCTCCCACAGAACGTTACATTCACCACAGCCAGTCTGAAAGAATTTCTGTCTCTAGTCAGATCTCCCACAGAACGTTACATTCACCACAGCCGTCTGAAAGAATTTCTGTCTCTAGTCAGATCTCCCACAGAACGTTACATTCACCACAGCCCGTCTGAAAGAATCTCTGTCTCTAGTCAGATCTCCCACAGAACGTTACATTCACCACAGCCAGTCTGAAAGAATTTCTGTCTCTAGTCAGATCTCCCACAGAACGTTACATTCACCACAGCCCGTCTGAAAGAATTTCTGTCTCTAGTCAGATCTCCCACAGAACGTTACATTCACCACAGCCGTCTGAAAGAATTTCTGTCTCTAGTCAGATCTCCCACAGAACGTTACATTCACCACAGCCAGTCTGAAAGAATTTCTGTCTCTAGTCAGATCTCCCACAGAACGTTACATTCACCACAGCCCGTCTGAAAGAATTTCTGTCTCTAGTCAGATCTCCCACAGAACGTTACATTCACCACAGCCAGTCTGAAAGAATTTCTGTCTCTAGTCAGATCTCCCACAGAACGTTACATTCACCACAGCCAGTCTGAAAGAATTCTGTCTCTAGTCAGATCTCCCACAGAACGTTACATTCACCACAACCCGTCTGAAAGAATCTCTGTCTCTAGTCAGATCTCCCACAGAACGTTACATTCACCACAACCCGTCTGAAAGAATCTCTGTCTCTAGTCAGATCTCCCACAGAACGTTACATTCACCACAGCCAGTCTGAAAGAATTTCTGTCTCTAGTCAGATCTCCCACAGAACGTTACATTCACCACAGCCCGTCTGAAAGAATTTCTGTCTCTAGTCAGATCTCCCACAGAACGTTACATTCACCACAGCCCGTCTGAAAGAATTTCTGTCTCTAGTCAGATCTCCCACAGAACGTTACATTCACCACAGCCAGTCTGAAAGAATCTCTGTCTCTAGTCAGATCTCCCACAGAACGTTACATTCACCACAGCCAGTCTGAAAGAATTTCTGTCTCTAGTCAGATCTCCCACAGAACGTTACATTCACCACAGCCCGTCTGAAAGAATTTCTGTCTCTAGTCAGATCTCCCACAGAACGTTACATTCACCACAGCCAGTCTGAAAGAATTTCTGTCTCTAGTCAGATCTCCCACAGAACGTTACATTCACCACAGCCAGTCTGAAAGAATTTCTGTCTCTAGTCAGATCTCCCACAGAACGTTACATTCACCACAGCCCGTCTGAAAGAATTTCTGTCTCTAGTCAGATCTCCCACAGAACGTTACATTCACCACAGCCAGTCTGAAAGAATTTCTGTCTCTAGTCAGATCTCCCACAGAACGTTACATTCACCACAGCCAGTCTGAAAGAATTTCTGTCTCTAGTCAGATCTCCCACAGAACGTTACATTCACCACAAACCGTCTGAAAGAATCTCTGTCTCTAGTCAGATCTCCCACAGAACGTACATTCACACACCGTCTGAAAGAATCTCTGTCTCTAGTCAGATCTCCCACAGAACGTTACATTCACCACAGCCAGTCTGAAAGAATTTCTGTCTCTAGTCAGATCTCCACAGAACGTTACATTCACCACAGCCGTCTGAAAGAATTTCTGTCTCTAGTCAGATCTCCCACAGAACGTTACATTCACCACAGCCCGTCTGAAAGAATTTCTGTCTCTAGTCAGATCTCCCACAGAACGTTGCATTCATCACAGCCAGTCTGAAAGAATTTCTGTCTCTAGCCAGATTTCCCACAGAACGTTACATTCACCACAGCCAGTCTGAAAGAATTTCTGTCTCTAGCCAGATTTCCCACAGAACGTTACATTCACCACAGCCAGTCTGAAAGAATTTCTGTCTCTAGCCAGATTTCCCACAGAACGTTACATTCACCACAGCCCGTCTGAAAGAATTTCTGTCTCTAGTCGGATCAACCACAGAACGTTACATTCACCACAGCCAGTCTGAAAGAATTTCTGTCTCTAGTCAGATCTCCACAGAACGTTACATTCACCACAGCCAGTCTGAAAGAATTTATGTCTCTAGTGATCAACCACAGAACGTTACATTCACCACAGCCCGTCTGAAAGAATTTCTGTCTCTAGTCGGATCAACCACAGAACGTTACATTTACCACAGCCCGTCTGAAAGAATTTCTGTCTCTAGTCGGATCAACCACAGAACGTTACATTTACCACAGCCCGTCTGAAAGAATTTCTGTCTCTAGTCAGATCTCCCACAGAACGTTACATTCACCACAGCCAGTCTGAAAGAATCTCTGTCTCTAGTCAGATCTCCCACAGAACGTTACATTCACCACAGCCAGTCTGAAAGAATCTCTGTCTCTAGTCAGATCTCCACAGAACGTTGCATTCATCACAGCCAGTCTGAAAGAATTTCTGTCTCTAGCCAGATTTCCCACAGAACGTTGCATTCACCACAGCTCGTCTGAAAGAATCTCTTTCTCTAGCCAGATCTCCCACAGAACGTTACATTCACCACAGCTCGTCTGAAAGAATCTCTTTCTCTAGCCAGATCTCCAACAGAACGTTACATTCACCACAGTCCGTCTGAAAGAATCTCTTTCTCTAGCCAGATCTCCAACAGAACGTTACATTCACCACAGCTCGTCTGAAAGAATCTCTTTCTCTAGCCAGATCTCCCACAGAACGTTACATTCACCACAGCTCGTCTGAAAGAATCTCTTTCTCTAGCCAGATCTCCCACAGAACGTTACATTCACCACAGCTCGTCTGAAAGAATCTCTTCTCTGGCCAGATCTCCCACAGAACGTTACATTCACCACAGTCGTCTGAAAGAATCTCTTTCTCTGGCCAGATTCCCCATTTCTTCTAATGTTTTGTTCAAGGTTTCCTTGATGTCTTGAAACCACCTTCTTCTTGCTCTGCCACTGACACGTCGCCCAGTAAAACACACCTTCCATTATTGCTCTTTCCAGTCTATTGTGTCTTTTGACGTGGCCATAGTGTTTTAATGTTCTGGGTAGAATCGTCTTTTTCAGCCAGTTCGCTTTCACTTTTAAATCTGTTAATGTGTCTTCATTGCTCTTGTTAAAAATAGATGGTACTTAATGCTTTGTTTAAATAGAAAAGTTATGTACAAGTCCCATGCCTTCATAAGAGATATCGAAGTGACTAGAACATAATGAACTGTCTATAGAAGATCAATTGACGTGACTAGAACATAACGAACCTTGTGTGTATAGAAGATCAATTGACGTGACTAGAACATAACGAACTTGTGTGTATAGAAGATCAATTGACGTGACTAGAACATAACGAGCTGTCTATAGAAGATCAATTGACGTGGCTAGAACATAACGAGCTGTCTATAGAAGATCAATTGACGGGACTGGAACATAACGAGCTGTCTATAGAAGATCAATTGACGGGACTGGAACATAACGAGCTGTCTATAGAAGATCAATTGACGGGACTGGAACATAACGAGCTGTCTATAGAAGATCAATTGACGTGACTAGAACATAACGAACCTTGTGTGTATAGAAGATCAATTGACGTGACTAGAACATAACGAGCTGTCTATAGAAGATCAATTGACGTGACTAGAACATAACGAACCTGTGTGTATAGAAGATCAATTGACGTGACTGGAACATAACGAGCTGTCTATAGAAGATCAATTGACGGGACTGGAACATAACGAGCTGTCTATAGAAGATCAATTGACGTGACTAGAACATAACGAGCTGTCTATAGAAGATCAATTGACGGGACTGGAACATAACGAACTGTCTATAGAAGATCAATTGACGGACTAGAACATAACGAGCTGTCTATAGAAGATCAATTGACGTGACTGGAACATAACGAGCTGTCTATAGAAGATCAATTGACGGGACTAGAACATAACGAGCTGTCTATAGAAGATCAATTGACGTGACTAGAACATAACGAGCTGTCTATAGAAGATCAATTGACGGGACTAGAACATAACGAGCTGTCTATAGAAGATCAATTGACGTGACTAGAACATAACGAGCTGTCTATAGAAGATCAATTGACGGGACTGGAACATAACGAACTGTCTATAGAAGATCAATTGACGGGACTAGAACATAACGAGCTGTCTATAGAAGATCAATTGACGTGACTAGAACATAACGAGCTGTCTATAGAAGATCAATTGACGTGACTAGAACATAACGAGCTGTCTATAGAAGATCAATTGACGGGACTGGAACATAACGAACTGTCTATAGAAGATCAATTGACGGGACTAGAACATAACGAGCTGTCTATAGAAGATCAATTGACGTGACTGGAACATAACGAGCTGTCTATAGAAGATCAATTGACGTGACTAGAACATAACGAGCTGTCTATAGAAGATCAATTGACGTGACTAGAACATAACGAGCTGTCTATAGAAGATCAATTGACGGGACTAGACATAACGAGCTGTCTATAGAAGATCAATTGACGTGACTAGAACATAACGAGCTGTCTATAGAAGATCAATTGACGGGACTGGAACATAACGAACTGTCTATAGAAGATCAATTGACGGGACTAGAACATAACGAGCTGTCTATAGAAGATCAATTGACGTGACTAGAACATAACGAGCTGTCTATAGAAGATCAATTGACGTGACTAGAACATAACGAGCTGTCTATAGAAGATCAATTGACGGGACTAGAACATAACGAGCTGTCTATAGAAGATCAATTGACGGGACTAGAACATAACGAGCTGTCTATAGAAGATCAATTGACGGGACTAGAACATAACGAGCTGTCTATAGAAGATCAATTGACGTGACTAGAACATAGTGAAGGGAATAGACGAGCGGATGAATGAAAACACTTCACAGACCGGAAGTGAAGCTCAATACAAGTGTCTGTCCCATGTTGCAATGTGACAACATTTCGCCAACGACCTCCAGCGACTTTGGTCGTAAATGGGAGTTTAGTGTCGGGCTTGTCGTATTGATTCCGCCGCGCACGTCATCAGCTATCACGGAAATCAAACATTTCATCTTCCGATGATGACGTCATGTGGACCTCAAGAGAAACTGAATGACCGATCCCAATAACAGAGAACGTTAGCGGACGAGAGGGGAAGCAGTCCCACGGTGGGTTCACACCAACGGTTCTCACATAATGAAGTAAAAGAGAACATTAGCGGACGAGAGGGGAAGTAGTCCCCTACTAGCTTTACATCAACGGTTCTCACATTAACAAATAAGCGAGGGCATTAGCGGACGAGAGGGGAAATAGTCCCCTACAAGCTTTACACCAACGGTTCTCACATTATGAAGTAAGCGAGAACTTTAGCGGACGAAAGGGAAGTAGTCCCCTGCTCGCTTTACATCAACGGTTCTCACATTAACAAGTAAGCGAGGACATCAGCGGACGACAGGGGAAGTAGTCCTATACTAGCTTTACATCAACGGTTCTCACATTATGAAGTAAGCGAGGACATCAGCGGACGAGAGGGGAAGCAGTCCCCCGCTGGGTTTCTCTAATATTGGAAGACGTGAAATATTCTTTGTCACTTTGTTTGGCATTCCGCATTACATAAGGTGAGAAAGTATCAGAAGATAGTAGGATAGTACCAGTAAAGTGTTTGAGAATCCATCCCTATAATGTTTGAGAATCTATCCCTACAATGTTTGAGAATCTATCCCTATAATGTTTGAGAATATATCCCTATAATGTTTGTTTGAGGATCTATACATATATTGTTTGAGAATATATCCCTACAATGTTTGAGAATCTATCCCTATAATGTTTGAGAATATATCCCTATAATGTTTGAGAATATATCCCTATAATGTTTGAGAATATATCCCTATAATGTTTGAGAATATATCCCTATAATGTTTGAGAATATATCCCTATGATGTTTGAAAATCTATCCCTATAATGTTTGAGAATATATCCCTACAATGTTTGAGATCTATCCCTATAATGTTTGAGAATATATCCCTATAATGTTTGAGAACATATCCCTATAATGTTTGAGACTCTGATTCCCCAACTCTGATTCCCCAACTCTGATTCCCCAACTCTGAATCGCCATTTATGACTCACCAACTCTGACTCGCCAAAACTGTCTCGCCAATTCCGACTCAGCAATTCTGACTAGCCACCTTGACCACCCAGTCCTAAATCTCCAGTCTCGATTGCTCAACCACACTTCAACACATTCCGTATCCCCAGACTTTCACTCCACAATCGGAGTCACCAACACACACAAACCAACACTCTGATTTTTTCAACAAACCTGACTCCACATCAACACAGTCTCCTCCACTGATCCTCCACAACTCCACCCTCCTCTCTACCATCTATATTTCCACCAACCACTACAACTGCAACATCTAATCCACTACCTACATCTCCAATAACTCTCCACATTCCCCTCCATTACCTAAATCTCCACCGACCCTCCACAACTCTACCCTCTCTTCCACTAACTGTTAACAACTCCACTCTCCCCTCCACTCATCTCCACAGACCTTCACACAACTTCACCTTAACCTCCACTCATCTCCACCACTCCCTACATGTCTAACAACCCCACACCATTCCCTATATGTCTAACAACCCTCCACCACTCCCTACATGTCTAACAACCCACCACCACTCCCTACATGTCTAACAACCCTCCACCAATCCCTACATGTCGAACAACCCACCACCACCCCCTACATGTCTAACAACCCACCATCACTCCCTACATGTCTAACAACCCTCCACTACTCACTACATGTCTAACATCCCTCTACCACTCCCTACATGTCTAACAACCCTCCACAACTCCCTACATGTCTAACAACCCTCCACCACTGGGTACATGTCTAACAACCCTCTACCACTCCCTACATGTCTAACAACCCTCCACCAATCCCTATTTGTCTAACAACTCTCCACCAATCCCTACATGTCTAACAACCCTCCACCACTCCCTACATGTCTACCAACCCTACACAACTACAAAACTCACCATATGTCTAACAACCCTGCACTACTCCCTGCATGTCAAACAACCCTCCACCACACCCTACATGTCTAACAACCCTCCACCACTCCCTACATGTCTAACAACCCTCCACAACACCCTACATGTCAAACAACCCTCCACCACTCTCTACATGTCTAACAACCCTCCAACACTCCCTACATGTCTAACAACCCTCCACCACTGCCTACATGTCTAACAACCCTCCACCACTCCCTACATGTCTAACATCCCTCCTCCCCTCCTCCACTCCCTACATGTCTAACAAACCCTCCACTACTCCCTACATGTCTAACAACCCTCCACCACACCCTACATGTCTAACAACCCTCCACCACACCCTACATGTCAAACAACCCTCCACCACTCCCTACATGTCTAACAACCCTCCACCACACCCTACATGTCTAACAACCCTCCACCACTCCCTACATGTCTAACAACCTTCCACCACACCCTACATGTCTAACAACCCTCCACCACTCCCTACATGTCTAACAACCCTCCACCACTCCCTACATGTCTAACAACCCTCCACCACACCCTACATGTCTAACAACCCTCCACTACTCCCTACATGTCTAACAACCCTCCACCACTCCCTACATGTCTAACAACCCTCCACCACTCCCTACATGTCTAACAACCCTCCACCACTCCCTACATGTCTAACAACCCTCCACCACTCCCTACATTTGTAACAACCCTCCACCACTGCCTACATGTCTAACAACCCTCCACCACTCCCTACATGTCTAACATCCCTCCTCCCCTCCTCCACTCCCTACATGTCTAACAACCCTCCACCACTCCCTACATGTTTAACAACCCTCCACTACTCCCTACATGTCTAACAACCCTCCACCACTCCCTACATGTCAAACAACCCTCCACCACACCCTACATGTCAAACAACCCTCCACCACTCCCTACATGTCTAACAACCCTCCACCACACCCTACATGTCTAACAACCCTCCACCACTCCCTACATGTCTAACAACCCTCCACCACACCCTACATGTCTAACAACCCTCCACCACTCCCTACATGTCTAACAACCCTCAACCACTCCCTACATGTCTAACAACCCTCCACCACACCCTACATGTCTAACAACCATCCACTACTCCCTACATGTCTAACAACCCTCCACCACTCCCTACATGTCTAACAACCCTCCACCACTCCCTACATGTCTAACAACCCTCCACTACTCCCTACATGTCTAACAACCCTCCACCACTCCCTACATGTCTAACAACCCTCCACCACTTCCTACATGTCTAACAACCCTCCACCACTCCCTACATGTCTAACAACCCTCCACCACTCCCTACATTTCTAACCACCCTCCACAAAACGGCAACCTAAAAGACAGACGAAACCCAATCTCCATGACCTGCCACCTCGACTGTCTGGCGTTCCTGGGACAGTCTGGCCAACTTGTGCGAAAGCTCGACCGGACATTCCCTTATATGGTCTGGTTGTCTCTGCCCGCCGCAGCTCTCCCCGACTTGCTGGCGCCAACATTACCCGACCATCGTTGGTTCTTTCTATTCTTTAAGCAAATCTGGTCTGTTGCGTAACATTGTCTGTTCTGTTTCCTTTTTGCTCTGAGAGAGAATGTGTGTGTGTGTGAGAGGTTGTGAGTAGTTGTGTGGAAGGAATTTCTGATGAGAGTTTGTGTGAAAGAGAATGTGAGAGTGTGCGTGTGAGAGAGAGTGCGAGTGTGAGTGTTAGAGAGTGTGTGTGAGAGAGAATGTCAAAGTGTGTGTGAGAGAATGTGAGTGTATGTGAGAAAGAACGTGGAAGTGTGTGGGATAGACTGTGAGATTGTGTGTGAGAGAGAATGTCAAATGTTGTGAGAGAGAATGTGAGAGTGAGTGTGAAAGTGTGAGTTAAAGAGTGTGTGTGAGAGAGAATGTGAGAGTGAGTGTGAAAGTGTGAGTTAAAGAGTGTGTGTGAGAAAGAACGTGGAAATGTGTGGGATAGACTGTGAGACCGTGTGTGAGAGAGAATGTCTCACACACACTCTCACAGAAGAAACAGATAATCAAATCAATCAGAGGACCACAAGCCCCAAATCAGGATGCCTTTCATAATATGAATAGATATGAACAAGTTATCATTATACGCATCAGAACAGAACACAATCGACTCCATAGTCACATGTATACAAAATTCAAGATCGACACATCAACTAATTGTACATGTGGACAGGCGCCCCAGACTGCTGAACACATACTACAAGACTGCACTGAATATAGTAGACTGAGGAAAATCCATTGGCCCATAGATACAACACTACAGACAAAACTATATGGGCCACTGCAAGAATTACAGAAGACAGTAACATTTATACAGGAAACGACATTGCAGATATAGACAATACTTCAGGCGAACGAAAGATAGATAGATAGATAGATAGATAGATAGATAGATAGATAGATAGATAGATAGATAGATAGATAGATAGATAGATAGATAGATAGATAGATAGATAGATAGATAGATAGATAGATAGATAGATAGATAGATAGATAGATAGATAGATAGATAGATAGATAGATAGATAGATAGATAGATAGATAGATAGATAGATAGATAGATAGATCCCAGCCGACGGCTTCCGGTTCAACCAGCCTTTAATGGGTACCGAATTTTTTTCTGAGAAAGTAAAGCGGCACGGGCGTAATACCGACCACATTACCCCAAAAATCATGTGCTGAAGGTCTGTAAAATGTATGGTCACTAACATTATATTCCCTATACATCACTTGGTGTGACGGGGTTCTTTACTTTTTTAACTTTATGATTATTGGCGGAAACAAAATCCCACCTTGCATAAAAGGTTATTTGTTTATTGTTATTTGTTCATGGAAGGCCCCGGTATCACTGCAAATGAATTAAAAACCATAATTGCTCAACCGCCCGTGCCAGTGGAATCATCCGAATCTCATCTCCCAAAAAAAGAAAGGTAACTGTAGTCCCCATCGTAGCAGTCTCAGCACACGCCAAAAGACATAAGGCGAAACCGTGCAGAAAGTGAACACAGCCAACTGTTCCCTGTCATACGATATCATCATTCATCGTAAACAATTGGAATATCGAAACATGACATAAAAGGTGTTAATGGCCACGGTGATCATGACGCTGTGGACAGCTACAAGTATAACCAGCCACCATTTTTGAATGTGATAAACCCCAGACTCTAGGAATGTCAAAGGCACTGGTGTCGCTGAGGTTGTGTGACGTCACTGGTGTCGTTGTTGTTGTATGACGTCACTGGTGTCGCTGAGGTTGTGTGACGTCACTGGTGTCGTTGTTGTTGTATGACGTCAGTGGTGTGCGCACATCGATGTATCGATCCTCGTGGCTTGGGCAGAATGTGTGACAGCACGTGACAGCACGTGACAACAACAGCAAGGTCTAGAAGTTGTGCCTTTTAATACCGCCTTGCTATTTTTGTTACTGTTAATTCTGTTATTGTTGTGTTTGTTGTTAGTAATTCTGTTGTTGTTGTGTTTGTTGTTGGTAATTCTGTTGTTGTTGTGTTTGTTGTTAGTAATTCTGCTATTGTTGTGTTTGTTGTTAGTAATTCTGTTGTTGTTGTGTTTGTTGTTGGTAATTATGTTGTTATTGTTGTGTTTGTTGTTGGTAATTATGTTGTTGTTGTTGTGTTTGTTGTTGGTAATTATGTTGTTGTTGTTGTTGTTATGTTTGTTGTTGGTAATTATGTTGTTGTTGTTGTTGTGTTTGCTGTTGGTAATTATGTTGTTGTTGTTGTTTTTGTTTTTGTTCTCTGTAATTATGTTGTTGTTGTATTTGTTGTTGTTGTTGTATTTGTTGTTGGTGATAATGTTGTTGTTGTGTTTGTTGTTAGTAATTCTGTTGTTGTGTTTGCTGTTGGTAATTATGTTGTTGTTATTGTGTTTGTTCTATGTACTTCTGTTGTTGTTGTTGTGTTTGTTCTCTGTAATTATGTTGTTGTTGTATTTGTTGTTGGTGATTATGTTGTTGTTGTGTTTGTTCTCTGTAATTATGTTGCTGTTCTGTTTGCTGTTGGTAATTATGTTGTTGTTGTGCTTGTGTTAGCTGCTGCTAATTTTGTTCCTGTTGTTATTGTTACTATCGTATTTGTTGTTGATAACTCTGGTATTGTTACTGTCGTGTCTAATGTTTGTAACCCTGCTATTGGTACTTTCGTGTTTCAAGTTGGTAATTATGTTGCTGTTGTTTCTGAGGGGAAAAAAAACAGATTTAGAATGAAGTACAGAAGAGAAAACAGATTTAGAAAGAAGTACAGAAGAGAAAACAGATTTAGAAAGAAGTACAGAAGAGAAAACAGATTTAGAAAGAAGTACATAAGAGAAAACAGATTTAGAAAGAAGTACAGAAGAGAAAACAGATTTAGAAAGAAGTACATAAGAGAAAACAGATTTAGAAAGAAGTATAGAAGAGGAAACAGATTTAGAAAGAAGTACAGAAGAGAAAACAGATTTAGAAAGAGGTACAGAAGAAAAAACAGATTTAGAAAGAAGTACAGAAGAGAAAACAGATTTAGAAAGAAGTACAGAAGAGAAAACAGATTTAGAAAGAAGTACAGAAGAGAAAACAGATTTAGAAAGAAGTACAGAAGAGAAAACAGATTTAGAAAGAAGTACAGAAGAGAAAACAGATTTAGACAGAAGTACAGAAGAGAAAACCGATTTAGAAAAAAGTATAGAAGAGGAAACAGATTTAGACAGAAGTACAGAAGAGAAAACAGATTTAGACAGAAGTACAGAAGAGAAAACAGATTTAGAAAGAAGTATAGAAGAGAAAACAGATTTAGAAAGAAGTACAGAAGAGAAAACAGATTTAGAAAGAAGTATAGAAGAGAAAACAGATTTAGACAGAAGTACAGAAGAGAAAACAGATTTAGACAGAAGTACAGAAGAGAAAACAGATTTAGACAGAAGTACAGAAGAGAAAACAGATTTAGAAAGAAGTATAGAAGAGAAAACAGATTTAGAAAGAAGTACAGAAGAGAAAACAGATTTAGACAGAAGTACAGAAGAGAAAACAGATTTAGAAAAAAAGTATAGAAGAGGAAACAGATTTAGACAGAAGTACAGAAGAGAAAACAGATTTAGAAAAAAGTACAGAAGAGAAAACAGATTTAGAAAAAAAGTATAGAAGAGGAAACAGACATAAAACGAGCACCGAGAAGCCCATGGAATACTGATTCTGAAAGGCTGTTCTTCAGCTGTTGTTACCTCTGACTTGCTGATGCTTCAGCTAAAACACATGTTTATGTCATAAAATAAATAAAATAGACAAAGAGGGAGGGACAGAGAATGATACCAAAATAAAGATATTAAATGCCAGAGGAGCTTTCGTTGCACTGGGAAACATATGGAAGCCCAAAGAAATTAGGTTAAATAAAAAATTTTCAACTCCAATGTTAAGTCAGTCCTATTATATGGCTGTGAAATATGGAGAACAACAAAAATGACAATCGTGAAGATACAGACTTTCATTAATGGATGCTTACGCAGAATAAAAGGATGGAAATGGCAGAACAAAATCACTAACATAGAATTATGGAAATGTACCTGTCAAATACCAGTGGGTAAAGAGATACAGGGAAGACGATGGTGCTGGATAGGTCACCAGGATTGGGGAAGCCACCTGAGAGTATTACACAACAGGCCCTTTTTGGAATCCCCAAGGAAAAAGACAAAGGGGAAGACCAACATATTCTTGGAGAAGACTGATGGAAGCAGAGATTAAGATGATGGAGAAGACATGGAATGATTTTAAAAGAATGGCAGGAAACAGAATGGCTTGGAAAGATTTTGTTGAAGACCTATGCTCACCTGGCAGCTGAAAGGTACAATAAGAAGAAGTCATAAAAATACATAGTTGACTTTTTCTAATGCGGAGTAATCAGTTGTAGAAGTGCAGCGATGAAGGACCTGATACCTCCAACACTTGGTACATGTGTTTACTTCAAAACTGTTCTCAAAGAGAAACAGAACATCAACATGATATAGAAGGCAGGCAACTAAAACATGACATCAACATGTCTATAGAAGGCAGGCAACTAAAACAGGACATCAACATAACTATAGAAGGCAGGCAACTAAAACAGAACATCAACATGAGTAGTATACAATGTTGTATTTGCCCCGTATTGTGGCGCTAAATTAACAAAGATATATAGGGCGGCGCGCGGCGCGCCTTTCGCGCGAAATGTACACGAGAGACAAGGGGAGTTAACCATGCCATTTCGTGTCCGGATGTTGACCTATAGTCCCGGTGACCGCGGAAGTGCCCTGTTTATGTCTGGTGTGTGCTGACTTTGGAGTTCTTTATGTACTTGATCGTTAGTGATAGGTTAGTAGATTATATAACATCTAGGAAAAACGAGCAATATAAAACAGAAGACAAAATATATATTTTATTCTTTTATTAGCTCAATAGGTGTATAACATACATGATATTATATATCATTACAAACATAGTCAGTACATTGAGTAAATATATAGCACAAGTATAACAATTATTTATAGCTATGTAGTTGGGTGTCAGCTTAACGTTGTACCATAAATGAAGCATAAGGGTGAAACAGTTAGAGATTACTGGTTAGTCTAAGCTGGTAGTGTAAATATGTTCCTCGGTGTTAGTGGTTCGCTATCTCTCTCTCTCTCTCTCTCTCTCTCTCTCTCTCTCTCTACTATTCCTGCCTAGATTTCCCTCCATTGAAACACTTACTCATTCTCTCCATTTATCCCTATCATCGCGCCTTCCTTCTCTCTCTCTCTCTCTCTCTCTCTCTCTCTCTTTCTCCCCTATCCTCTCTTAGACTTCTAACCTATCTGTCCACCCTCCTCCTCTCCCTTTAGCTCCCCCGCCCGCCCTCATATTTTTAGCGTCCATCCTATTGTAACACTTGATTATTCTCACCATTAATACATAGCATCTCACCTTCTTTCTCATAGGCTTCTCTCTCTCGCTCTCTCTCTCTCTCTCGCGCTCTTCTAACCCCGACTAGACTTCTCTCCTACCATTCCACCTTTCTTCCTCTCTCTCTCTCTCTCTCTCTCTTTACCTCGCCTAGCGTTCCACCTTCATTCGTATTTTTACCTTACCACCAGTGTAACACATTAATAACATTGAATATCAATTACAAAAAGACTTGAAATATTTACTTTTAAAGAACCAATAAGATAAACATATGAAAACGAAGGAATAATACACTCGACAAGGCTTAACAGACGTACTTTATACACATCACCATTAATACAACTGAAATTCCTTTAATGATAACCTATCACATCGTTATGAGCTAAGAGAAAAACAGAAAAAAAAATTCAACTTACACCGTAAAATATTCCACTACAACACAGACCGCTAGACTGAACAGTACTATGAAAATAAACGGCCGTGAATCAAGCGCGCTTATAACACGAAGTCTCACATCCGACTAGTTTAAATATAATCTGGTAAATAAAAGTTAGGAGACAAGGGCAGAAACCTAGGAGGCAAGGGCAGAAACCTAGGAGGCAAGGACAGAAACCTAGGAGGCAAGGACAGAAACCTAGGAGGTAAGGGCAGAAACCTAAGAGGCAAGGGTAGAAACCTAAGAGGCAAAGACAGAAACCTAGGAGGCAAGGGCAGAAACCTAGGAGGCAAGGACAGAAAACTAGGAAGCAAAGGCTGAAAACAAGGAGGGAAGATCAGAAATCTAGGAAGCTGTGTTAGAAAACAAGGAGGGAAGGTCAGAAACCTAGGAGGCAAGGTCAGAAACCTAGGAGGCAAGGTCAGAAACCTAGGAGGCAAAGGCAGAAACCAAAGAGGCAAGGGCAGAAACCTAGGAGGCAAGGTCAGAAACCTAGGAGGCAATGTCAGAAACCTAGGAGGCAAGGGCAGAAACCAAAGACACAAAGGCAGAAACCAAAGAGGCAAGGGCAGAAAACCTAGGAGGCACCTCGATGGACAGCTAGACAACGGAAGAAGCAGAGATTATCATTGTAAACTTTAGAATGGGAATCGGTTTGAAGGATATTATTACCTTGATTTGATGCAATGTAGTGTGGGATATCTAGCAGACACCCTATAGGATAATCTTGAAGTTTATAAACATAAACACTCGTACTGACTAAGGCTTCCAAGGTGTATTTGGTTGTCTCCCTATTTTTGTCTGTATAACATAATATATCACTTTCATTTAATCTATCGATATACGTTTCAAAGTCATTTCTGTTGTTAACTAACAAGGGTTTGTCTAACCCTGTCGCGTTATTTGAGCTTGCGTGAAAGTAACGCAGCCCCTGTGTATAGGCCAAATCGCAAACATTTTACCCCAGAACACAAAAAATTTAGGCTCATACTCAAAATGTCGATCCCAAAACCATAAAAATCTACTCCATACTCATACTAGTTAGACACATCGAACAGATAGTTACATCCAAAGTCCCAAATAGTTAGGCCAAATCACTAACATTTTACCCACAGAACACAAAAATATAGGCTCATACGCAAAAAATCGACCTCAACACCCTAAAAAGGTACTCACATAGTCATACTAGTTAGACACATCGAACAGATAGTTACAGCCAAAGTCCCAAACAGAGTGGCCATATCACTAACATTTTACCTCCAGAACACAAAAATTTAGGCTCATACTAAAAAAGTCGACCTAAAAATCCAGAAAAAGCTACTCACATAGTCATAATAGTTAGACACATCGAACAGATAGTTACATCCAAAGTCCCAAATAGTTAGGCCAAATCACTAACATTTTACCCACAGAACACAAAAATATAGGCTCATACGCAAAAAATCGACCTCAACACCCTAAAAAGGTACTCACATAGTCATACTAGTTAGACACATCGAACAGATAGTTACAGCCAAAGTCCCAAACAGAGTGGCCATATCACTAACATTTTACCTCCAGAACACAAAAATTTAGGCTCATACTAAAAAAGTCGACCTAAAAATCCAGAAAAAGCTACTCACATAGTCATAATAGTTAGACACAACGAGTCGAAAGTTATATTCAAGCGACCTCAACACCATAAAAAAGGTACTCACATAGTCATACTAGTTAGACACATCGAACAGATAGTTACAGCCAAAGTCCCAAAAAAAAAAAGTTTGGTCAAATCGAAACTATTTTACCCACAGAACACAACAATGTAGGCTCATACTAAAAAAAAAATCGACCTCAACACGATAAAAAGGTACTCACATAGTCATACTAGTTAGACACATCGAACAGATAGTTACATCCAAAATCCCAAATCACTAACATTTTACCTCCAGAACACAAAAATTTAGGCTCATACTAAAAAAGTCGACCTATAAACCATAAAAATCTACTCACATAGTCATACTAGTTAGACACATCGAACAGATAGTTACAGCCAAAGGCCCAAACAGAGTGGCCATATCACTAACATTTTACCTCCATAACACAAAAATTTAGGCTCATACTAAAAAAGTCGACCTAAAAAGCCAGAAAAAGCTACTCACATAGTCATAATAGTTAGACACAACGAGTCGAAAGTTATATTCAAGGTCCAAAAAAAAAAAAACCGTTATTTTAGACATCCCCACTGCAAAATTTACATAAAAAACCACTTTTAGGATTTTACCCCCTTAGCATTTTGAGGGTTACGCCCATTAAATCGGTAAAAAAAATCGTAATTTTAGCACGTAGGCTTACTAAAACTTTATTTTAGACATCCCCACACCAAAAATTTACTTAAAAATCACTTTTGAGATTGTTACCCCTTACCATTTTTGAGGGTTACGCCCATGGAATCGATAAAAATCGTAAATTTAGCACATAGGCTTACCTAAAACTTTATTTTAGACATCCCCATTGCAAAAATTTACATTAAAAACCACTTTTAGGATTTTACCCCTTATCATTTTTTGAGGGTTACGCCCATAGAATTGATAAAAATCGTAAATTTAACACGTAGGCTTACCTAAAACTTTATTTTAGACATCCCCACACCAAAAATTTACTTAAAAAGCACTTTTGAAATTGTAACCCCCCTTACCATTTTTGAGGAGGGGTGTCCGGTTAGCGCAATCGATAGGCGGTTGGCTTACCACGGCAACAGCCGGGGTTCGTAATCCTGGCGAGGACACCTGGGTTTTTACTAATTCCCTAAAAATTAGTAGGAGCCGCGATAGCTCAGTGGTTAGTGAACTGGACTACTACGGACAAGGGGTAGGGTTCGATCCCAACCGACGGCTCCGGGTTCACCCAGCCTTAAATGGGTACCGGATTTTTTCTGGGAAAGTAAAAGCAGCACGGGCGTAATACCGACCACATTACCCCAAAAATCATGTGCTGAAGGTCTGTAAAATATAGGGTCACTAACACCATATTTCCCTATACGCCACTTGGCGTGACGGGGGGTACTTTACTTTTTACTTTTACTTACCATTTTTGAGGGTTACGCCCCTGAAATCGATAAAAATCGTTAATTTAGCACGTAGGCTTACCTAAAACTTTATTTTAGACATCCCCACACCAAAAATTTACTTAAAAATCACTTTTGAAATTGTTACCCCCTTAAAATTTTTTAGGGTTACGCCCCTGAAAGCGATAAAAAATTGAAATATAACCTCAAGGCATACCTCCCACATAATTTTTGACACCCCTACATATCAAATTCCAACAAAAAAACAACAAAAAGCTAGTAGTATAGGTGGCATGAACCCTAACATACTACTTCTCGTGCATGTTTTGGCACCGAAACAGTTTCGGTGCCAAATCTATTGTATTTCGGTGCATGTTATTCCACTTTTCTGTTGAGTTCACAGCCACCTACACTACTAGCTTTTTGTTGTTTTTTTTGTTGGAATTTGATATGTAGGGGTGTCAAAAATTATGTGGGAGGTATGCCTTGAGGTTATATTTCAATTTTTTATCGCTTTCAGGGGCGTAACCCTAAAAAATTTTAAGGGGGGTAACAATTTCAAAAGTGATTTTAAGTAAATTTTTGGTGTGGGGATGTCTAAAATAAAGTTTTAGGTAAGCCTACGTGCTAAATTAACGATTTTTATCGATTTCAGGGGCGTAACCCTCAAAAATGGTAAGGGGGGTTACAATTTCAAAAGTGCTTTTTAAGTAAATTTTGGTGTGGGGATGTCTAAAATAAAGTTTTAGGTAAGCCTACGTGTTAAATTTACGATTTTTATCAATTCTATGGGCGTAACCCTCAAAAAATGATAAGGGGGTAAAATCCTAAAAGTGGTTTTTAATGTAAATTTTTGCAATGGGGATGTCTAAAATAAAGTTTAGGTAAGCCTATGTGCTAAATTTACGATTTTTATCGATTCCATGGGCGTAACCCTCAAAAATGGTAAGGGGGTAACAATCTCAAAAGTGATTTTTAAGTAAATTTTTGGTGTGGGGATGTCTAAAATAAAGTTTTAGGTAAGCCTACGTGCTAAAATTACGATTTTTTTTACCGATTTAATGGGCGTAACCCTCAAAAATGCTAAGGGGGTAAAATCCTAAAAGTGGTTTTTTTATGTAAATTTTTGCAGTGGGGATGTCTAAAATAACGGTTTTTTTTTTTTTGGACCTTGAATATAACTTTCGACTCGTTGTGTCTAACTATTATGACTATGTGAGTAGCTTTTTCTGGCTTTTTAGGTCGACTTTTTTAGTATGAGCCTAAATTTTTGTGTTATGGAGGTAAAATGTTAGTGATATGGCCACTCTGTTTGGGCCTTTGGCTGTAACTATCTGTTCGATGTGTCTAACTAGTATGACTATGTGAGTAGATTTTTATGGTTTATAGGTCGACTTTTTTAGTATGAGCCTAAATTTTTGTGTTCTGGAGGTAAAATGTTAGTGATTTGGGATTTTGGATGTAACTATCTGTTCGATGTGTCTAACTAGTATGACTATGTGAGTACCTTTTTATCGTGTTGAGGTCGATTTTTTTTTTAGTATGAGCCTACATTGTTGTGTTCTGTGGGTAAAATAGTTTCGATTTGACCAAACTTTTTTTTTTTTGGGACTTTGGCTGTAACTATCTGTTCGATGTGTCTAACTAGTATGACTATGTGAGTACCTTTTTTATGGTGTTGAGGTCGCTTGAATATAACTTTCGACTCGTTGTGTCTAACTATTATGACTATGTGAGTAGCTTTTTCTGGATTTTTAGGTCGACTTTTTTAGTATGAGCCTAAATTTTTGTGTTCTGGAGGTAAAATGTTAGTGATATGGCCACTCTGTTTGGGACTTTGGCTGTAACTATCTGTTCGATGTGTCTAACTAGTATGACTATGTGAGTACCTTTTTAGGGTGTTGAGGTCGATTTTTTGCGTATGAGCCTATATTTTTGTGTTCTGTGGGTAAAATGTTAGTGATTTGGCCTAACTATTTGGGACTTTGGATGTAACTATCTGTTCGATGTGTCTAACTATTATGACTATGTGAGTAGCTTTTCTGGATTTTTAGGTCGACTTTTTTAGTATGAGCCTAAATTTTTGTGTTCTGGAGGTAAAATGTTAGTGATATGGCCACTCTGTTTGGGACTTTGGCTGTAACTATCTGTTCGATGTGTCTAACTAGTATGACTATGTGAGTACCTTTTTAGGGTGTTGAGGTCGATTTTTTGCGTATGAGCCTATATTTTTGTGTTCTGTGGGTAAAATGTTAGTGATTTGGCCTAACTATTTGGGACTTTGGATGTAACTATCTGTTCGATGTGTCTAACTAGTATGAGTATGGGAGTAGATTTTTATGGTTTTGGGATCGACATTTTGAGTATGAGCCTAAATTTTTTGTGTTCTGGGGGTAAAATGTTTGCGATTTGGCCTATACACAGGGGCTGCGTTACTTTCACGCAAGCTCAAATAACGCGACAGGGTTAGACAAACCCTTGTTAGTTAACAACAGAAATGACTTTGAAACGTATATCGATAGATTAAATGAAAGTGATATATTATGTTATACAGACAAAAATAGGGAGACAACCAAATACACCTTGGAAGCCTTAGTCAGTACGAGTGTTTATGTTTATAAACTTCAAGATTATCCTATAGGGTGTCTGCTAGATATCCCACACTACATTGCATCAAATCAAGGTAATAATATCCTTCAAACCGATTCCCATTCTAAAGTTTACAATGATAATCTCTGCTTCTTCCGTTGTCTAGCTGTCCATCGAGGTGCCTCCTAGGTTTCTGCCCTTGCCTCTTGGTTTCTGCCTTTGTGTCTTTGGTTTCTGCCCTTGCCTCCTAGGTTTCTGACATTGCCTCCTAGGTTTCTGACCTTGCCTCCTAGGTTTCTGCCCTTGCCTCTTTGGTTTCTGCCTTTGCCTCCTAGGTTTCTGACCTTGCCTCCTAGGTTTCTGACCTTGCCTCCTAGGTTTCTGACCTTCCCTCCTTGTTTTCTAACACAGCTTCCTAGATTTCTGATCTTCCCTCCTTGTTTTCAGCCTTTGCTTCCTAGTTTTCTGTCCTTGCCTCCTAGGTTTCTGCCCTTGCCTCCTAGGTTTCTGTCTTTGCCTCTTAGGTTTCTACCCTTGCCTCTTAGGTTTCTGCCCTACCTCCTAGGTTTCTGTCCTTGCCTCCTAGGTTTCTGTCCTTGCCTCCTAGGTTTCTGCCTTGCCTCCTAGGTTTCTGCCCTTGTCTCCTAACTTTTATTTACCAGATTATATTTAAACTAGTCGGATGTGAGACTTCGTGTTATAAGCGCGCTTGATTCACGGCCGTTTATTTTCATAGTACTGTTCAGTCTAGCGGTCTGTGTTGTAGTGGAATATTTTACGGTGTAAGTTGAATTTTTTTTTTCTGTTTTTCTCTTAGCTCATAACGATGTGATAGGTTATCATTAAAGGAATTTCAGTTGTATTAATGGTGATGTGTATAAAGTACGTCTGTTAAGCCTTGTCGAGTGTATTATTCCTTCGTTTTTCATATGTTTATCTTATTGGTTCTTTAAAAGTAAATATTTCAAGTCTTTTTGTAATTGATATTCAATGTTATTAATGTGTTACACTGGTGGTAAGGTAAAAATACGAATGAAGGTGGAACGCTAGGCGAGGTAAAGAGAGAGAGAGAGAGAGAGAGAGGAAGAAAGGTGGAATGGTAGGAGAGAAGTCTAGTCGGGGTTAGAAGAGCGCGAGAGAGAGAGAGAGAGCGAGAGAGAGAAGCCTATGAGAAAGAAGGTGAGATGCTATGTATTAATGGTGAGAATAATCAAGTGTTACAATAGGATGGACGCTAAAAATATGAGGGCGGGCGGGGGAGCTAAAGGGAGAGGAGGAGGGTGGACAGATAGGTTAGAAGTCTAAGAGAGGATAGGGGAGAAAGAGAGAGAGAGAGAGAGAGAGAGAGAGAGAGAGAGAGAAGGAAGGCGCGATGATAGGGATAAATGGAGAGAATGAGTAAGTGTTTCAATGGAGGGAAATCTAGGCAGGAATAGTAGAGAGAGAGAGAGAGAGAGAGAGAGAGAGAGAGAGAGAGATAGCGAACCACTAACACCGAGGAACATATTTACACTACCAGCTTAGACTAACCAGTAATCTCTAACTGTTTCACCCTTATGCTTCATTTATGGTACAACGTTAAGCTGACACCCAACTACATAGCTATAAATAATTGTTATACTTGTGCTATATATTTACTCAATGTACTGACTATGTTTGTAATGATATATAATATCAATGTATGTTATACACCTATTGAGCTAATAAAAGAATAAAATATATATTTTGTCTTCTGTTTTATATTGCTCGTTTTTCCTAGATGTTATATAATCTACTAACCTATCACTAACGATCAAGTACATAAAGAACTCCAAAGTCAGCACACACCAGACATAAACAGGGCACTTCCGCGGTCACCGGGACTATAGGTCAACATCCGGACACGAAATGGCATGGTTAACTCCCCTTGTCTCTCGTGTACATTTCGCGCGAAAGGCGCGCCGCGCGCCGCCCTATATATCTTTGTTAATTTAGCGCCACAATACGGGGCAAATACAACATTGTATACTACTAACATGTCTATAGAAGGCAGGCAACTAAAACAAGTAGAGGAATCCAAATACATAGGAAGTTTAATGACTAGCGCCAATTCTCAAACAGCAGAGATAGACACAAGATGCAACAAAGCGTGTCAAATTATTGGACAGTCATCACCACTATTGTCCAACAAGGAAATAACTCTGGAGGCAAAACGGGCACTCTACAATACAATCTTCATCCCAACGTTGTGCTACCAATGCCAGACCTGGGCCCTAGACGCAAGAACAATAAGAAAAATAACCTCTACTGAGATGAAATGTGTTAGACGAATGACAGGAAACAGTCTGAGAGATAAGATCAGAAATGAAGAACTGAGAAAAAAAGCTAGAAATAGCCCCTCCATAGAATATATAAAGAAACAACAGATAAAATGGTTTGGCCACGCGACAAGGCAGAAAGATCAAAGCACAATACAACGAGCCTTCAACAAACGTTGTGAGAACACCAGACCCAAGGTTCGACAACGAAAAAGATGGATCGATGGAATATTAGAAGCACTAGGAAACATAACAGCAGCAGAGGCGAACAGAAGAGCAAAAGACGACAAATTATATCTCCCCTCGACGCTGAAAGGTAAATGAGGAAGGGAAGAAATAGACATCTTTTCTGTTCGTAAACTGCAACATTTGAAAGTTCACAAGATGTGTTCATGATACAAGCTCAAGGAATGCAACATGAACAAACGAGCACACGGGGACTGGCTGGTCTTGAGACAGAGAAGTTATGGGTTCAAATCCCGGCTGCAATGGTTGGGATTTGTATTTATGATTTCTCTCTGCGGCAACCATCCTGGTCTCAGCAGTGAGGCCCGGCTTGAAACGTCAATTACTCATCGACGGAAAAAAATATGAGTACCTCCGAAAGACGGAGTTAACTGCCTGTGCGGCGAGGGACCCCTGTGCACACGGCTGCCAGGGAAAAATTTATTAACGCGCAAAATTCAGTTCCTAGTCTCTAGGGACTTCATCAGTGGTCAAAACTGGCGAACGAAAACAAAACAAAAAATCAATCACACAGAGAACATTGTAAACACATCTCTAACGTTCACACAGAGAACACTGTAAACACATCTCTAACGTTCACACAGAGAACATTGTAAACACATCTCTAACGTTCACACAGAGAACATTGTAAACATATCTCTAACATATCAGGTTTCACATCTCGAGCTGAAAATGCGACTTTGACCGCATCACAAACAACTCACATGACTTTGATTCTTAGCGGCCATGACATCGCAGATAAAGGCGACATTGTTTGAGACAAGCACTACTAGTCTATGAGATCAAGTCACACGGGAAAAACATGTACACCGTCATTCATTTACAGTATGGCAACCGTGATCACACGATGTTGTTAGAAGTGTCAAAGCGCTGAATGAGCTGTGTTGTATCCATAGACAACATTAGACGTAGGCGCTGAATGAGCTGTGTTGTATCCATAGACAACATTAGACGTAGGCGCTGAAAGAGCTGTGTTTTATCTATAGACAACATTAGACATAGGCGCTGAAAGAGCTGTGTTTTATCTATAGACAACATTAGACATAGGCGCTGAAAGAGCTGTGTTTTATCTATAGACAACATTAGACATAGGCGCTGAAAGAGCTGTGTTTTATCTATAGACAACATTAGACGTGAGTGATGAATGAGCTGTGTTGTATCCATAGACAACATTAGAAGTGAGTGATGAATGAGCTGTGTTGTAGCTACAGACAACATTATAAGTGAGTGATGAATGAGCTGTGTTTTATCTATAGACAACATTAGAAGTGAGTGATGAATGAGCTGTGTTGTATCCATAGACAACATTAGAAGTGAGTGATGAATGAGCTGTGTTTTATCTATAGACAACCTTAGAAGTGAGTGATGAATGAGCTGTGTTGCATCCATAGACAACATTAGAAGTGAGTGATGAATGAGCTGTGTTGTAGCTACAGACAACATTAGAAGTGAGTGATGAATGAGCTGTGTTGTAGCTACAGACAACATTAGAAGTGAGTGATGAATGAGCTGTGTTGTAGCTACAGACAACATTAGAAGTGAGTGATGATTGAGCTGTGTTGTAGCTACAGACAACATTAGAAGTGAGTGATGAATGAGCTGTGTTGTAGCTACAGACAACATTAGAAGTGAGTGATGAATGAGCTGTGTTGTAGCTACAGACAACATTAGAAGTGAGTGATGAATGAGCTGTGTTGTAGCTACAGACAACATTACAAGTGAGTGATGAATGAGCTGTGTTGTAGCTACAGACAACATTACAAGTGAGTGATGAATGAGCTGTGTTGTAGCTACAGACAACATTAGAAGTGAGTGATGAATGAGCTGTGTTGTATCCATAGACAACATTAGAAGTGAGTGATGAATGAGCTGTGTTGTAGCTACAGACAACATTATAAGTGAGTGATGAATGAGCTGTGTTTTATCTATAGACAACATTAGAAGTGAGTGATGAATGAGCTGTGTTGTATCCATAGACAACATTAGAAGTGAGTGATGAATGAGCTGTGTTTTATCTATAGACAACCTTAGAAGTGAGTGATGAATGAGCTGTGTTGTATCCATAGACAACATTAGAAGTGAGTGATGAATGAGCTGTGTTGTAGCTACAGACAACATTAGAAGTGAGTGATGAATGAGCTGTGTTGTAGCTACAGACAACATTAGAAGTGAGTGATGATTGAGCTGTGTTGTAGCTACAGACAACATTAGAAGTGAGTGATGAATGAGCTGTGTTGTAGCTACAGACAACATTAGAAGTGAGTGATGAATGAGCTGTGTTGTAGCTACAGACAACATTAGAAGTGAGTGATGAATGAGCTGTGTTGTAGCTACAGACAACATTACAAGTGAGTGATGAATGAGCTGTGTTGTAGCTACAGACAACATTACAAGTGAGTGATGAATGAGCTGTGTTGTAGCTACAGACAACATTAGACGTGAGTGATGAATGAGCTGTGTTGTAGCTACAGACAACATTACAAGTGAGTGATGAATGAGCTGTGTTGTAGCTACAGACAACATTAGACGTGAGTGATGAATGAGCTGTGTTGTAGCTACAGACAACATTAGAAGTGAGTGATGAATGAGCTGTGTTGTAGCTACAGACAACATTACCAGTGTGTACAGAATGAGCTGTGTTGTAGCTACAGACAACATTACCAGTGTGTACAGAATGAGCTGTGTTGTAGCTACAGACAACATTACCAGTGTGTACAGAATGAATTTCGTTGATTCCTGAGGGATCAAAGGTGCCCAGTCAAAATAACCTGTTTTAAAGCGATCAGTATTTGCTGCAGATTGCACGGTTTTTGAGATCAAGTCTTATCTTTATTGCTCAGTTATTAGCGGAATGCATTGCTTTGATGTGTGCATCTGCGGTCCAGTGCCTATGTCTTCAGTTTGTATTATTCAGGACAAATTTGTCCTAACATTTGTAGTTTCCTGGCCTGGTTACAGAGTAGCAATTACTGGTAGTCTGAGTTGTCCGTACGAGACCAGCGGTTTTCAAACTGTTGTTTTTGGCCGCAATTTTGGGTTGGAGGTAAACCATCAATTTAATGCAAACATGAGAGATGAGTAAGATACAATGTAATCCATTTCTGAGAATCGAAACAAGAAAAAGAGTTCTTAAATGTTATATAGAGTCAGTCTTAACATATGGATGTGAATCATGGACAATAGGACAACAAACAAGAAAATCTCTGAAGTCTGTAGAAATGTGGTTTTTCAGAAGAATGTTGAGAATACCATGGACAGCTTAGAAGAGTAATGAAAACATTCTGGGAGAGGTCAAAGCAAAAAGTAAGCTAATTTCCAATATTGGAAAGAAACAATCATCATTTTTTGGCCATGTAATGAGAAGAGAACAAGTGGAATATATTGTAACAACTGTGAAAATTGAGGGACGAAGAGATAGAGGAAAGCAAAGAGAAAAAATACCAGACAGCTTAAGAGAATGGCTTGACAGAAGGTCAACAACAGAAATGATAAATAAATGTCGTGATCGAAAGTTGTGGAGAGACATGATCACCTACGCCAGCAGGCCGGTACTTGATGATGATGATGAATGCAAACAAGAGCTAAAATAATGGGCAGGGTGTTGGCGCGGTATGGGCGATGTGCTCATGTCAAAAGTTGAGAGAAGAAATGGCACACTGTGGCTGGGTCAGTCATACCACAGGCCGTCCTCTGATATCGTTTGAACATTCAAACCTTACTTGTCGCTTGTAATCTATAATCAGGAGTGCTGAAGGAGTGCTGTGGTTCTACACTTTGGTAACCCCTGTTGGACATTGCCTTAGATAAAGTCTGCGTGGGATAATGTCTGGTGTCTGGTGTCTGGTGTCTGGTCCTGGATAAAAAAAAATGTTTGTCGTCTAGGCTTACAAATGTTGGGATCATGTGATGTCCTTGATCTATCTTGTATTGGGATTATAGTGGTGTTTCTGTTGTTGGTTGCTGGAATGTTATGTCTAATGTGTTGTTGCTGGTTGCTGGAATGTGATACCGAATGTGTTGTTGCTGGTTGCTGGAATGTGATGTCTAATGTGTTGTTGCTGGTTGCTGGAATGTGATACCGAATGTGTTGTTGCTGGTTGCTGGAATGTGATACCGAATGTGTTGTTGCTGGTTGCTGGAATGTGGTGTTTAATGTGTTGTTGCTGGTTGTTGGAATGTGACACCGAATGTATTTTTGTTAGTTGCTGCAATGTGATGTCGAAAGTGTTGTTGCTGGCTTTTGGAATGTGACACCGAATGTGTTGTTGTTGGTTGTTGGAATGTGATACCGAATGTGTTTTTGTTATTAGGTGCTGGAATGTGACACCGAATGTGTTGTTGGTTGTTGGAATGTGACACCGAAAGTGTTGTTGTTTGTTGCTGGAATGTGATGACGAATGTGTTGTTGTAACGGATAGCTACCTGCCTCCTTTTGTTTTGTGAGTGACCGCTCATAGTTCATCTTTTTGTGAACTCAGCGGTTGTTGTTGTTATGTCCATTGTTTGCTCTGTCAATGATGGTTGTGTAATTTTGAACAACTGAAAAGATGTGTTCTTGTACTTTTGAACAACTGAAAAGATGTGTTCTTGTACTTTTGAACAACTGAAAAGATATGTTCTTGCACTTTTGAACAACTGAAAAGATGTGTTCTTGCACTTTTGAACAACTGAAAAGATGTGTTCTTGTACTTTTGAACAACTGAAAAGATGTGTTCTTGCACTTTTTAACAACTGAAAAGATGTGTTCTTGCACTTTGAACAACTGAAAAGATTTGTTCTTGTACTTTTGAACAACTGAAAAGATGTGTTCTTGCACTTTTGAACAACTGAAAAGATGTGTTCTTGTACTTTTGAACAACTGAAAAGATGTGTTCTTGCACTTTTGAACAGTAAAGATTTCATTATAAATTGTGGGCTCGCTTTAAAGGAGAGTTTATGGGCACTTGTGGACCCTCCAGAGGTTACATTAGCACAGTTTGTGCTTGTCTGAGTTAGTGTCTGAGTTAGTGTCTGAGATTGTGTCTGAGATTGTGTCTGAGATTGTGTCTGAGATTGTGTCTGAGATTGTGTCTGATATTGTGTCTCTGTTGCATGCAGTGCTGATGACTGTCTGTGGTACTTGTCAATTCCAAACACCAGTCAACGTCACTCTCGCAGCCCTATTTATGTCACTCTCGCAGACCTATTAACGTCACTCTCGCAGCCCTATTTATGTCACTCTCGCAGACCTATTAACGTCACTCTCGCAGCCCTATTTATGTCACTCTCGCAGACCTATTAACGTCACTCTCGCAGCCCTATTTATGTCACTCTCGCAGACCTATTAACGTCACTCTCGCAGCCCTATTTATGTCACTCTCGCAGACCTATTAACGTCACTCTCGCAGCCCTATTTATGTCACTCTCGCAGACCTATTAACGTCACTCTCGCAGCCATATTTATGTCACTCTCGCTGACCTATTAACGTCACTCTCGCAGCCCTATTTATGTCACTCTCGCAGACCTATTAACGTCACTCTCGCAGCCCTATTTATGTCACTCTCGCAGACCTATTAACGTCACTCTCGCAGCCCTATTTATGTCACTCTCGCAGACCTATTAACGTAACTCTCGCAGCCCTATTTATGTCACTCTCGCAGACCTATTAACGTCACTCTCGCAGACCTATCAACGTCACTCTCGCAGACCTATTAACGTCACTCTCGCAGCCCTATTTATGTCACTCTCGCAGACCTATTAACGTCACTCTCGCAGCCCTATTTATGTCACTCTCGCAGACCTAGTAACGTCACTCTCGCAGCCCTATTTATGTCACTCTCGCAGACCTATTAACGTCACTCTCGCAGCACTATTTATGTCACTCTCGCTGACCTATTAACGTCACTCTCGCAGCCCTATTTATGTCACTCTCGCAGACCTAGTAACGTCACTCTCGCAGCCCTATTTATGTCACTCTCGCAGACCTATTAACGTCACTCTCGCAGCCAAATTTTTATGTCACTCTCGCAGACCTATTAACGTCACTCTCGCAGCCCTATTTATGTCACTCTCGCAGACCTATTAACGTCACTCTCGCAGCCCTATTTATGTAACTCTTGCAGCTATATTTATGTCACTCTCGCAGCCCTATTTATGTCACTCTCGCAGCCCTATTAACGTCACTCTCGCAGCCCTATTTATGTAACTCTCGCAGCCCTATTTATGTCACTCTCGCAGCCCTATTAACGTCACTCTAGCAGCCCTATTTATGTCACTCTCGCTGATCTATTAACGTCACTCTCGCAGCCCTATTTATGTCACTCTCGCAGCCCTATTAACGTCACTCTCGCAGCCCTATTAACGTCACTCTCGCAGACATTAACGTCACTCTCGCAGACCTATTAACGTCACTCTCGCAGACCTATCAACGTCACTCTCGCAGACCTATCAACGTCACTCTCGCAGACCTATTAACGTCACTCTCGCAGCCCTATCAACGTCACTCTCGCAGCCCTATTAACGTCACTCTCGCAGCCCTATTAACGTCACTCTCGCAGACCTATTAACGTCACTCTCGCAGCCCTATCAACGTCACTCTCGCAGCCCTATTAACGTCACTCTCGCAGCCCTATCAACGTCACTCTCGCAGACCTATTAACGTCACTCTCGCAGACCTATTAACGTCACTCTCGCAGACCTATTAACGTCACTCTCGCAGACCTATTAACGTCACTCTCGCAGACCTATTAACGTCACTCTCGCAGCCCTATTAACGTCACTCTCGCAGACCTATTAACGTCACTCTCACAGACCTATTAACGTCACTCTCCAGACCTATTAACGCTATTTCCCAGACTAACGCCATTTTTCTCACATGCCTATAATGATCAACGTCATTCTCACAGATCATTCAACATTATGGTTATGGTTATGTTTATTGAAGATCCCGGTATCACTGCAAACGAATTAAAATCCATAATTGTTCAACCGCCCGTGCCAGTGGAATCATCATCCGAATTACTAACTCTTCACCTAAACAAAGAAAGGTAGCTGTAGTCCCCATAATAGCAGTCTCAGCACACGCCAAGAGACATAAGGCGAAACCGCACAGAAAGTGAACACAGCCATCTGTTCTCCGACTTACGATATCATCATTCATCGTAAGCAATCGGAAATTCAAAACACGATGAAAACGGATGAAATGCACAGCTCACGGTGGGCACAGAGCAAAACTCAGTAGCTCCTGCAACAAGGCGGTCTTGGAATATGAGGAAACTGGAACAAGCCAGACTTGGAATATGAGGAAACTGCAACAAAAGGACAATTTTCAGACACAGCCTATAATGGTTCCTGCCGTCTATCCACCATATTGACCGGAAGTTTACGTCCTCCTGATAATGTTATTTACACAAACCAACAAACACCATTGACACTGACCAGACAACGTCATTCTCACTAAATAGGTAACGTCATTCTTACACACCAACCAACGTAATTCACACACCAATCAATGTTATTATCACACACAAGTTAATGTCATGCTCACTCACTAATCAATGTCATTCTCATACACAAATCAATGTCATTCTCATACTCAAATCAATGTCATTCTCATACACAAATCAATGTCATTCTCATAGCCAAATCAATGTCATTCTCATACACAAATCAATGTCATTCTCATATACAAATCAATGTCATTCTCACGTACAAATCAATGTCATTCTCATACACAAATCAATGTCATTCTCATACACAAATCAATGTCATTCTCATACACAAATCAATGTCATTCTCACACACCAATCAATACCATTCTCACACACCAATCAATGTCATTCTCATACACAAATCAATGTCATTCTCATACACAAATCAATGTCATTCTCACACACCAATCAATACCATTCTCACACACCAATCAATACCATTCTCATACACAAATCAATGTCATTCTCACACACCAATCAATACCATTCTCATACACAAATCAATGTCATTCTCATACACAAATCAATACTATTCTCATACACAAATCAATGCCATTATCACACACAAATCAATGACATTATCACACACAAATCAATACCATTCTCATACACAAATCAATACCATTCTCATACACAAATCAATACCATTATCATACACAAATCAATGTCATTCTCATACACAAATCAATACCATTCTCATACACAAATCAATGCCATTCTCATACACAAATCAATACCATTCTCATACACAAATCAACGCCATTCTCACTCGCCAATCAATACCATTCTCATACACAAATCAATACCATTCTCATACACAAATCAATGTCATTCTCATACACAAATCAATACCATTCTCATACACAAATCAATGTCATTCTCATACACAAATCAATGTCATTCTCATACACAAATCAATGTCATTCTCATACACAAATCAATGTCATTCTCATACACAAATCACTGTCATTCTCATACACAAATCAATGTCATTCTCATACAAAAATGAATGTCATTCTCATACACAAATTAATACAATTCTCATACACAAATCAATACCATTCTCATACACAAATCAATGTCATTCTCATACACAAATCAATACCATTCTCATACGCAAATCAATGTCATTCTCATACACAAATCAATACCATTCTCATACACAAATCAATGTCATTCTCATACACAAATCAATGTCATTCCCATACACAAATCAATGTCATTCTCATACACAAATCAATGTCATTCTCATACACAAATCAATGACATTCTCATACACAAATCAATGTCATTCTCATACACAAATCAATGTCATTCTCATACACAAATCAATGTCATTCTCATACACAAATCAATGTCATTTTCATACACAAATTAATGTCATTCTCATACACAAATCAATGTCATTCTCATACACAAATCAATGTCATTCTCATACACAAATCAATGTCATTCTCATACACAAATCAATACCATTCTCATACACAAATCAATGTCATTCTCATACACAAATCAATGTCATTCTCATACACATATCAATGTCATTCTCATACACAAATCAATGCCATTATCACACACAAATCAATGACATTCTCATACACAAATCAATACCATTCTCATACACCAATCAATACCATTCTCACACACCAATCAATGTCATTCTCACACTCCAACCAACGTCATTCTTACACCCCAACAACGTCATCATCACCTCAAACAACTGGCAATCTCGCATTCCAAACCTGTCACTTTCATACCACAACGTCATTCTCACATCGCAAACAACGTCATTCTCACAACCGTAATGCACACACTACACCACCGTCATTCTCACGCACAACCAACGTCATTCTCACGCACCAACCAACGTCATTCTCACGCACCAACCAACGTCATTCTCATGCACCAACGGAAGTCCGTTCCACTAGAAGATCAAAGGTCAGTACACGTCAAACATCACTGGCTCCACCCGGTAGCTCCTGACAGCAAGAGGGAGGCGTGTCCTTGTCGCTATAAATAGCACCAAGTTTCAGTGCAAACTGAATATAGCAATGGTCAGTCTGCGTGGAGAGTTAAAGGCACAAATGTCGTCATGTTTGTGTGTCGTGTTTGTATGTCGTGTTTGTGTGTCGTGTTTGTGTGTCGTGTTTGTGTGTCGTGTTTGTGCGTCGTGTTTGTGTGTCGTGTTTATGTGTCATGTTTGTGTGCCGTGTTTGTGTGTCGTGTTTGTGTGTCATGTTTGTGTGCCGTGTTTGTGTGTCGTGTTTGTGTGTCATGTTTATGTGTCATGTTTGTGTGTCGTGTTTGTGTGTTATGTTTCTGTGTTATGTTTGTGTGCTGTGTTTGTGTGTCGTGTATGTGCCATGTTTTGTGTGTCATGTTTGTGTGTCATGTTTGTATGTCGTGTTTATGTGTCATGTTTGTGTGTCGTGTTTGTGTGTTATGTTTCTGTGTCATGTATGTGTGTCATGTTTGTGTGTCGTGCTTGTGCGTCATGTTTGTGCTTCGTGTTTGTGCGTCATGTTTATGCGTCATGTTTGTGTATCATGTTGTGTGTTGTGTCGTGTTTGTGCGCCATGTTTGTGCGCCATGTCTGTGCGCCATGTTTGTGCGTCATGTTTGTGCGTCATGTCTGTGCGCCATATTTATGCGCCATGTCTGTGCGTTATGTTTGTGCGCCATGTTTGTGCGTCATGTCTGTGCGCCATGTTTGTGCGCCATGTTTGTGCGTCATGTTTGTGCGTCATGTTTGTGCGTCATGTTTGTGCGTCATGTTTGTGCGCCATGTCTGTGCGCCATGTTTGTGCGCCATGTCTGTGCGCCATGTTTGTGCGCCATGTTTGTGCGTCATATTTGTGCGCAATGTTTGTGCGTCATGTTTGTGCGCCATGTCTGTGCGCCATGTTGTGCACCATGTTTGTGCGCCATGTTTGTGCGCCATGTTTGTGCGTCATGTTTGTGCGTCATGTCTGTGCGCCATGTCTGTGCGCCATGTTTGTGCGCCATGTTGTGCGTCATGTCTGTGCGCCATGTCTGTGCGTCATGTTTGTGTGTCATGTTTGTGCGTCATGTTTGTGCGTCATGTCTGTGCGCCATGTTTGTGCGCCAGTCTGTGCGCCATGTTTGTGCGCCATGATTTGTGCGTCATGTTTGTATGTCATAATTTTCGGCGTCATGTTCAAGCGTAATATTTGTGTACGTCATGTTTGTGTACGTCATGTTTGTGTACGCGTCTTGTTTACCGTTTATCTTCTGTGTACACAACAAAGAGCACAGCAGCCTGTTACTCATGAACAACGTGCAGCCTCAACTTGTGCAATGGTCGACATTCTGTGCTCTATCGGTGCATCGTGAACTTGCAAGGAACAGAGAGTAGAAAAGGAGTGTGAGAGAGAGAGAGAGAGAGAGAGAGAGGGGGGGGGGGGTAAAAGATTGAAAAAAATGACACGAAAGTGACAGAAAGTGTTGCAATAAGAAGAAGAAAAAAGAAAGGGAACAGTTGGCTGTGTTCACTTTCTGTGCGGTTTCGCCTTATGTATTTTGGCGTGTGCTGAGACTGTGATGGGGACTACAGTTACCTTTCTTTGTTTGGGAGATGAGATAGTAATTCAGATGATTCCACTGGCACGGATGGTTGAGCAATTATGGATTTTAATTCGTTTACAGTGATACCGAGGCCTTCCATAACCAAAGAACCAACGACCAATACAGAAACGATGGTGACAATGTGTCATGGAGACAGGTCGAAGCACAAATAAGAGAATTCAGCAAACGTGAATGATTGCTGCTTGACTGAGCAGCTGACACATATAATCCCAGGGAAGTGGTGATAATACTGGGCAAAGTCCGTGTGCCGTCACACACACACTGAGTGCACTTAAGTGAGTTTCCAAGAAACGATTCGGGAATATACGTTACTACGATATTGTGTGTGTTGCCTGACCTAGTTTCATTTCTGTAACAAGGTGCATGACTTTTGATGCAGGAATACTGTCCGTGACTGTCTGGGCTGTCAGTGGCTATCTGTGCTGTCCGTGACTGTCTGGGCTGTCCGTGACTGTCTGGGCTGTCGTGGCTGTCTGGGCTGTCCATGACTGTCTGTGCTGTCCGTGACTGTCTGTGCTGTCAGTGGCTATATGTGCTGTCCGTGACTGTCTGTGCTGTCCCGACTATCTGTGCTGTCCGTGACTGTCTGGGCTGTCAGTGGTTATCTGTGCTGTCCGTGACTGTCCGTGACTGTCTTTGCGGTCCGTGACCGTCTGGGTTGTCCGTGACTGTCTGGGCTGTCCGTGATCGCATGTGCTGTCAGTGGCTATCTGTTCTGTCCGTGACTGTCTGGGCTGTCCGTGACTGTCTGTGCTGTCCGTGACTGTCTGGGCTGCCCGTGACTGTCTGGGCTGTCCGTGACTGTCTGAGCTGTCCGTGACTGTCTGGACCAGTGGTGGCCAACTTGAGGTTGCCCGAGGGCCGGATTAAAGCCAAGGCCAAGACCCGCGGGCCACACTTAAGAATATCGTCAAAAATGACAGTAGGGACCTATGCGATATAGTAATATATAAATAATGCTTGCACTTTGACTACATATTTGATTTGTAACAAATCCATTAATTATTCATTTTAAAATTACCTTTAATGTCTCAGTGCGACGATTGTGACTTGTCACAGCTTTCCACCAGAGATTTGAAGTCCACTTCCATTTTTGACGTGGCGATTCGGAGAGTATGGGACAATGTCGAATCGGTCATCTGTTCCTGGTCTTAGATTTAATTAACTCATGGAAGAGAATGTTGTCTCGCAGAGATATGTGCTGCCGAATATAGAGCACATCTTTAGTGCCCATTTTCTCAGACACGGGTAACGTTCATTTGGTAGCAATTTCCAGAAGTCAGCTCCTAATGCCTTTACAGTACTGAGGAAGGGGTCACACTGAAGGTCACACAACTCTAGTTGAAGATCTGATGGCTGGCACTCCACTGTGCACTTAATTGGGTTATTAAAAAGTTCCGTTTGCGGACGAAACATTTCAAAATCTTGAAATCGTCGATCAAATTCACAAATCAAATGTTCAATGTCAGCTGCGTACTTACTGAAGTTTGCACTTTCTATCTCTGACAACAACTGCTTACAACTTGAAAAATGGAACAGATCATTTTTTTTGCAAAGAAAGTCTAAATAGATTCAGCTTCTTTTTAAAACCATCAACATATCCCATCAATTGAAAAATGGTTTGCTTTCCCCTTGTAGCTGCAAATTCAATATGTTCAAATGTTGTGTGATGTCTGTGAGATATGCCAGATTATGAAGGAAATTAATGTCTTTGAGTGCATGTTGAAGATCAATGGAGCATGGTAAGTTCTCTCGCAGGAAGTCATAAATGTCATTCTTCAGTTCAAAAAATATTATTAAACATTTCCCTCGACTAAGCCATCTTAGTAACAGGGTACCATTTGAATATCTCATGCATATGCTTCTCAAACTGGCGGTGAAACCTTCCTCATTAGATGGATCGCCGCGGCACTGTTTCAGAGGAAGGTGATACTCAGATGTGGAAGTTGGTCTTCCGAGCCAACATCCATTTGTCCTGGGCTGCCACAAGGCTCACCATTGTCACCAGTTCTATTTAATGTGTACACAATAACGATCACGGCCAACAGCTGGATGGGAGGGGAAGAACTATGACTTTTTGCTGATGATATTCTGGTATATCGACAGGGAAGAGACAGACGGGGAATCGCTCCACAATGCAAGACGAACTCGATCGCATTTCTTCCTGGTGTGGGGTTTCAGGTGCCTTGGTTAATCCTAATAAAACATCAGTTTCATGGTTCTCCTTAACAATCATATCGTTAATACGACCACACCGGTAGTACGAATGGGAGCTGATGAGGTGACCAGGGACAAGTTGATGACATACCTCGGAGTTAAGTTTGATCGCAGCCTGTGTTTTCGGGACCACGTCAACCATGTGATAACAAAATCCCGCAAAGGATTAGCCGCCTTGAAGGTCATGGCAGCTGCCAACATCGAGCAGAGGCTACTTACTCTTCTGTTCCAGGGATTAGTCCTCGCACCAATCGAGTATGCCCTGGCCATTCTTACTGTCAGTACGACTCAAATTGATAGGCTGGAGAAAATACAAAATGAAGCCATGCGCATTATCCTGGGATGTACGAGGGACACTCCCTGTGTAGCAATGAGGTATCTTCTTGGCTTTCCAACCATGGATGACAGAATCAAGATCTGGAGAGCACGAGCATACCTGAAGATTAGTACAGATACAGAGCATCCATTGCACCACGTGCTCAACACAGAGAAAAGTAACAGGCTAAAAAGATGCAAATCATGGGTGGGCCGAGCAGAAGATGTCATCAAACAGGTCTGTGGGCTTACCAATCTCAGCGTTGGTGAGGAGTGGATACGGTGCCTACGTCATTCAAGGGGACTTTCTCATGTATTGTCACACTCGACAGGAAAAGTAGGGAACAGAACCCAGTCGTGGTTAATGCTGAGGTCAACGGTCTCATCTGCGATAACACCGATGAGAAAGATGCAGTCATCTATACAGACGGATCTGTAAGACGACACGAAAAAAGTGCATGGGCATTTACAGCACGTTCGGCAGGCAGAATAGCCAAGGAAGACAGTGGTGCATACGCCATGACCACGAGTAGCATGACAATGGAGGTGATGGCAGTGACCAAGGCATTCAAATGGTTAGAGTCACAAGACTACATCCACGCATGTATACTGAGTGATTCGATGAGCATGATAAAAAAAGTGGAGGCGGGCTCTGTACGCATGCAATGGGTAGAGTCGTTGCAGAAATCCAAAATACGTAAGGTCACCTTTGTCTATGTCCCTGGACATGCGGGAGTGCGGGGAAATGAGAGAGCGGACAGGTTGGCTAGCTGCGCTGTCGTTGAGGACGGGCAACCGATGGATCGGGCGGACATCATCAATGCCCCCCGAGATGTGGGAAGAGCACAGGACTTCGACAAACACAGATCAACGTCACTTCTTCGGATGATGGAAATGGGAGTTAAGATGGGCACAGCCAGAAATGAGAAACTTGGTGGCCGTGTAAGAAGACTTATCAACCAACATAGAACTGGAGTCGTCAGTCGCTGGACACTGAGGGAATTGCTGAGGAGGGGATCTGAGCACCTATGGACATGTTCGGAGTGCAATGATGATGACCCGCAAATAACTCAATAACTCAATAAGCCATCTTACTTCTGTATAAAGCAGGAGATCACCGTAGCTAGAATCTACTTCCTCTAAAAATGATAAAAACTTCCTGTGATTTAAAGACTGGTGTCCTCCTCTTATCAAATTTGTTATTTTCACAACAGTAGCCATGGTGTCTTTTAGATTTATGGACTTTGCACAAAGGGCCTCTTGATGAATTATGCAATGCAATGTAGGTACGTTAATTTTGTTTTGCTTTAGAAGTCCAACAAAACAGTATTTGAACCAATAAAAGCTTTGCAACCATCAGTACACACTGCAGACAACTTTCCAAAACCACCTACTTCATCTACGGCACTATGAACTGCAGAAAATATGTCTGTCCCTCTACAAGTGTCATGCAAAGAGCAAACTTTCAACAATTCTTCAATAACAGTAAAATCCTCCTGGATAACTTTAACAAAAATAAGAAGCTGGCAAGTGTCAGTGATGTCAGTACTTTCATCAATCGCGAGCGAAAAATATGAGCAGTTTTCAATACAAGATTTTAAACTTTGAGACAGTTGCAGACTGATGTCTTCTGTTCTTCTGGCTACAGTTTTGTTTTGAAAGAGGCACAGATTCAAATTCTTTGGCTATTTTTTCTTGACCGAATGCCTTTGCATTTGAATCGCACATTTCTTCACAAAATTTCCGTCAGTAAAGGGTTTTTTAGATTTTGCAAGCTCATAGGTAACTGTATATGATGCAATGATCGATGACTCTTTAATTTTATTGCCCTTTGTATACATACTTTGCTGTTGATTCAACTTTGTCTTCAGCTGTTCAACCAAAAGCTTCCTAGCTTCAATGCTATGTTTCTCATACATGTTTTGATGATGTGTGGCATAGTGCCGTTTTAAATTATATTCCTTCAAAACGGCTAACACTTGAACGCAAATTAAGCATGAGGTTTACTATCCTTATTGAAGATGAACAAATAATCTAATTCCCATTCAGGTTTAAATATGCGATTTTCACAATCAACTTTTCTACGTTTTAACATGATTTAACACAAAATCTCACATCAAAGTTAAAAGTCACAGAATGTTGGTCCACTATCGAAAATAAGTCCAGATTTGACAGTTATACACAGACTTGTGTTTGACAATGAAATCAAAAGATTGTGACCAAATAAATACGTTGCAGTCATTTTATGGACAAGACAAGACGATGGGATCAAAGGGAATGAAGGCGAACAGTGAAACATTTTGAATGTAACTTCAAAGACAGAATTAGAGCTACGAAGTCCCCTCACCCCTGTCCCTCCCAACCTCATTAACCCTTACCGCGAAATGAAAGAGCCACCACAAGTCCAGAAGACAAATGTTGAGCCAAAGATCTGACGCTATCACCGCACTGACAATAAAGCAACTTTGCGGTACCAACTCGAAGCAAAGACTTTGAATATTGTCGGCACCATTAGTTGTGCAGTGTGTGTGTGTGTGTGTGTGTGTGTGTGTGTGTGTGTGTGTGTGTGTGTGTGTGTGTGTGTGTGTGTGTGTGTGTGTGTGTGTGTGTGTGTGTGTGTGTGTGTGTGTGTGTGTGTGTGTGTGTGTGTGTGTGTGTGTGTGTGTGTGTGTGTGTGTGTGTGTGTGTGTGTGTGTGTGTGTGTGTGTGTGTGTGTGTGTGTGTGTGTGTGTGTGTGTGTGTGTGTGTGTGTGTGTGTGTGTGTGTGTGTGTGTGTGTGTGTGTGTGTGTGTGTGTGTTATTTTTGAAATTATGTTGCCAATCTAGCTGTTGCGAGAAATTGACAGAGATTTTCAAATTGTGTATTCTTGAACGATAGAAGAGTTAACTCCGACACGGATTAAAACCAGGAGAAATCCGCTATTAGGAGGGGTAAAAAAATGAAGTAAGTCCGTGGAGCTTCGCGGGCCAAGAAAACTAGGCTGGCGGGCCGGATCCGGCCCGCGGGCCGCCATTTGGCCACCCCTGGTCTGGACTGTCTGAGCTGTCCGTGATCGCATGTGCTGTCAGTAGCTATCTGTGCTGTCCGTGACTGTCTGGGCTGTCCGTGATCGCATGTGCTGTCAGTGGCTATCTGTGCTGTCCGTGACTGCCTGTGCTGTCTAAGATGTCAAATGTTACATTTATCCTTTGATGCCACATTCTATCATTTATAGCACTGTCGCCCTTGCTTTGTTGGTAGACACTGTCCGGCTGTCACTGTTCCAGTCCCGATGTCTCAAACACAGCAATGTCGATCACTGCCACGTTTGCCTTGTCGTCTGGCATGATAACCCGTACAGGGTAAACATATTGTACCCCATCTACATAAGCTATGAAGCGTCGTAGGAGGCTGCAAACAACTGTCCCCGGACTCAAACTAACGCCACTTGTAGTTAGACACGATTCTTGTTCTTCCTCGAACCCTGAAGCCAAACCGTCAGATGTTGTAGACGTCGCAAAGACACGACCTACCAGCTCCATTTTTGGTTGTCAAAAGCTGTACCGTCATGCATCTGCTTCATCCTGAACTCTGCTACTTCCTTCGCCCAATGATTTATTACAAAATGTGTTTGATCGTCCCATAATCTTCCCATTCTTGTATTCGTCTTTATATCCCATCTGATTGTTTCGTCCACAAAGATGCAGGTGCGCGACTTGAGAGGGGTCTCCATGGGGGCACAATTCTAGGGCCACCATTTAGAAGGAAGGAAGCCATACAAAGATATGTTAAAATAAAAGGTTAGAGGGCGCAGACTTAAACTGGGCGCTGGAAATCTACGATACGTCGTTACACCGAAGCTTTATCTTCACACACACCACACACACACACAAACACACACACACACTCGTTACCAGCATTGTTACATCGTTACACCGAAGCTTTCTCTTCACACACACACACATACTCGTTACCAGTATTGTTACATCCTTACACCGAAGCTTTCTCTTTACACACACACACACACACATACTCGTTACCAGTATAGTTACATAGTTACCAGTATTGTTACATGATTAACAATATTGTTACCTCTTTACCAGTATTGTTACATGATTAACAATATTGTTACCTCTTTACCAGTATTGTTACATGATTACCAATATTGTTACATAGTTACCAGTTTTGTTACATCGTTACCAATATTGTTACATCTTTACACCGAAGCTTTCTCTTTACACACACACACACATACTCGTTACCAGTATAGTTACATAGTTACCAGTATTGTTACATGATTAACAATATTGTTACCTCTTTACCAGTATTGTTACATGATTAACAATATTGTTACCTCTTTACCAGTATTGTTACATGATTACCAATATTGTTACATAGTTACCAGTTTTGTTACATCGTTACCAATATTGTTACATCTTTACACCGAAGCTTTCTCTTCCACACACACACACAAACTCGTTATCAGTATTATTACCACGATACCAGTTCTGTTACCTCGTTACTAGTATTGATACATCATTGCCAGCATTGTTACCTCGTTACTAGTATTGTTACATCATTGCCAGCAGTGTTACCTCGTTACTAGTATTATTACATCATTGCCAGCATAGTTACCTCGTTACTAGTATTGTTACATCATTGCCAGCATGTTACCTCGTTACTAGTACTGTTACATCATTGCAGTATACTGTTAACTCGTTTACTAGTTTTGTTACATCGTTTCTAGTATTGTTACCTCGTTACTAGTATTGTTACCTCGTTACTAGTATTGTTACATCATTGCCAGCATTGTTACCTCGTTACTAGTATTGTTACATCATTGCCAGCAGTGTTACCTCGTTACTAGTATTGTTACATCATTGCCAACATTGTTACCTCGTTACTGTATTGTTACATCATTGCCAACATTGTTACCTCGTTACTGGTATTGTTACATCATTGCCAGCATTGTTACCTCGTTACTGGTATTGTTACATCATTGCTAAACATTGTTACCTCGTTACTGGTATTGTTACATCATTGCCAGCATTGTTACCTCGTTACTAGTATTGTTACATCATTGCCAACATTGTTACCTCGTTACTAGTATTGTTACATCATTGCCAATATTTTTACATCGTTACCAGTTTTGTTACATCGTTACCAGTTTTGTTACCTCGTTACTAGTTTTGTTACATCGTTTCTAGTATTGTTACCTCGTTACTAGTATTGTTACCTCGTTACTAGTATTGTTACATCATTGCCAGTATTGTTACCTCGTTACTAGTATTGTTACATCATTGCCAGTATTGTTACCTCGTTACTAGTATTGTTACATCATTGCCAATATTTTTACATCGTTACCAGTTTTGTTACATCGTTACCAGTTTTGTTACATCGTTACCAGTTTTGTTACCTCGTTACTAGTTTTGTTACATCGTTTCTAGTATTGTTATCTCGTTACTAGTATTGTTACATCATTGCCAGTATTGTTACCTCGTTACTAGTATTGTTACATCATTGCTAATATTTTTACATCGTTACCAGTTTTATTACATCGTTACCAGTTTTGTTACCTCGTTACTAGTTTTGTTACATCGTTTCTAGTATTGTTACCTCGTTACTAGTATTGTTACCTCGTTACTAGTATTGTTACATCATTGCCAACATTGTTACCTCGTTTTTGGTATTGTTACATCATTGCCAGCATTGTTACCCTCGTTACTAGTATTGTTACATCATGTTACCTCGTTACTAGTATTGTTACATCATTGCCATTATTGTTACCTCGTTACTAGTATTGTTACATCATTGCCAGCATTGTTACCTCGTTACTAGTATTGTTACATCATGTTACCTCGTTACTAGTATTGTTACATCATTGCCAGCATTGTTACTCGTTACTAGTATTGTTACATCATTGCCAGCATTGTTACCTTGTTACTAGTATTGTTACATCATTGCCAACATTGTTACCTCGTTGCTAGTATTGTTAACTCGTTACTAGTATTGTTACCTCGTTACTAGTATCGTTACCTCGTTACTAGTATTGTTACCTCGTTACTAGTATCGTTACCTCGTTACTAGTATTGTTACATCGTTACTAGTATTGTTACCTCGGTACTAGTATCGTTACTCGTTACTAGTATTGTTACATCGTTACTAGTATTGTTACATCATTGCCAGGATTGTTACCTCGTTACTAGTATTGTTACATCGTTACTAGTATTGTTACCTCGTTACTAGTATTGTTACATCGTTACTAGTATTGTTACCTCGTTACTAGTATCGTTACCTCGTTACTAGTATTGTCACCTCGTTACTAGTATCGTTACCTCGTTTCTAGCATTGTTACATGGTTACCAGTATTGTTAGACTGTTACCAGCATTGTTACATGGTTACCAGTTTTGTTATATCATTACCAGTTTTGTTACATCGTTGCCAGCATAGTTACATGGTTACCAGTTTTTGTTATATCATTACCAGCATTGTTACATCATTACCAGCATTGTTACATCGTTACCAGCATTGTTACATCGTTACCAGCATTGTTACATCGTTACCAGCATTGTTACATTGTTACCAGGATTGTTACATTGTTACCAGATTGTTACATCGTTACCAGGATTGTTAGATCGTTACCAGCATTGTTACCAGCATTGTTACATTGTTACCAGGATTGTTACATTGTTACCAGGATTGTTACATCGTTACCAGCATTGTTACATTGTTACCAGCATTGTTACATTGTTACCAGGATTGTTACATTGTTACCAGGATTGTTACATATCGTTACCAGCATTGTTACATTGTTACCAGGATTGTTACATATCGTTACCAGCATTGTTACCAGGATTGTTACATGGTTACCAGCATTGTTACATCGTTACCAGGATTGTTACATCGTTACCAGCATTGTTACATTGTTACCAGGATTGTTACAGACCAAATAACACGGACGTAGGTGCAAGAGCCACACGATGACTGCTAAGGTCCTGACATAAACACAACCTGACATCTGTGGGGACACATGAGAGGAAGAAAATGGAAAATTAAACTGGTAAAGATCAGTAAAGTTGGTAAACAAGACGTAGATATGACCAAGGCTAGATCACAACAGCTTATCTACGTTGGTGGTCTTCAATTGTACAAGGAAGCTAAACCCAAGGTCAAGTACGTCTGTGCCTCAAGTTTTCTCGGAACAATGAATGTCTTGAATAAGCTCACTTGTGTTGGCCTACTTGAAGGCTTGCGTTCTTTATTTTCGAGAATGTAAACTTGGCATGCACGTCTACCCGGGTGGAAGGAAAGATACGTTTTGGCTCGCTGCCTTCTGGAAGGTAAATGTGAGACATTGCAACTGGCCCCATCACATTAGATACAGTGGCCTTCTTCATCTACTTCTTCTTTCTTTTTCTGCAATCATGACGTCATTCAGACTAGGACTCCGGACTCTCTTATGAAGGCAGCTCTGTCTGTTTAAGTGAGTTGGTTGCCCCGTATTTTTCTCTTCGTGGGAGGTGGGTGTGGACCACATTGTCCTTCTCAGGTCTGTGTACTGGGGGCAATCCTGTAGAACATGTTTTGTTGTCATGTTGTCCAGTGTACAGTGGCATTGGCTGATAGTTCCTATTTCGAGTTTAGTAAACATGGGGTTTATCATTCTGTTGTGGCCAGTACGTAGGCGAAGTATGATGACTTTATCCCTCCTTGATAGTTGGAGGTATCCGTCACTCTTGTTATACTTTGGGTGTTCCTGTTTCCATTTTTCATGATACTGGCCTTTGATGATGGATTTGGCTTCATCGTAGCTGACCAGATGGTTCTCTTGTGGTAATCTTCCTCCCTCTTTAGATAATTTGTCTGCACATTCGTTTCCGTGTATATTACAGTGTGATGGTATCCACTGGATGACCACTCTCTGGAAGTTATTGCACAGTTGGTCTAGGGCTGTTCTCAAGTCATCGAGCTCACTGTTCTTGTGGGTTTTTAGAGCTGGCAGGACTGACAGTGCATCAGTCAGTATCTTCACATTCTTGTCCCTGTTGTGTGTGTGTGTGTTTTTATAGCCAGTTTTGCAGCATCTTTGAGGCATTCAGTTTCTGCTTTATAGTTGTTTGAGAATTTCCCAGTAGCTATTGACTTGGTGATCTCTTCCTGGTTATTCAGCCTCAAGAACACACCTCCTCCTCCATCTCTGGTGGCGTTTGTAGCAGAGTGTATATATGTGTGACCAGGAGTCATGTGGGTAGTTGCTGTTTATGTGTTTTTCTGCTATGTGCTTTCTCTCTGTGTCTGTTTGGGTGCCTTTTTTCATGATTCTGTTATGTCTTCCTTAAGTTCTGGTATTTTGTGTTTCCCATGAGGAATCATATCAGATGGGCTTATGGGTTTCGGCATTGTTTGAGACAGTACTGGGTAGCTAGTTGTCAATTCTCTGGACAATGCCGTGAAGCTGCTCCTCTTTTGTCTTCCTGTTCCGAAGTCGGTTATTCTTTGATGCATGGGGTGTGGTTTGGAATCATTTTATACTTCTCCGCTTGTTGCATTACTTTCGTTTTCTGTCTGTCTTCTAAAGGTTTTAACCTGTTTTACTGTTTCTAGAGTCTTGATAGGTGTAGATTTCTAGCACCGGTGATGATACGGGCAGCCTGGTTCTGTGTTCTGTTAATTTTGCTAAGCTGTGATTTGGAAGCTGTATCCCAGGCTGTGACTCCAAACTCTAGACCGGTCTTATTCTTTCTACGTATAGTCATTCAAGATATTGCTGTCTGCACGCCAGTCAATTCATGCAAATGTCTTCATAATATCTGACTTTTTCTGACTCTTTTGTTTGCTTTGTCTATCTGATTTATCCATGTCATTATGTGATCCATGGTGACTCCAAGATATGTTGGGTTTTGGCCATAGGAAGTATGTGGTCTTTTATCTTACAATTTGCATAGAGTGTGTTTCTTGTTAGGCTGAAAATAGTGTATGTAGTTTTTCTTTCATTATTGAGTAGCAGTCAAGTGTTCATCCATTTTAAATGAGTTGTGTGATCTAGTACTGTGACAATTAATGCTGCATTACATGAGTTGCTGTGATCTAGTACTGTGACAATTAATGCTGCATTACATGAGTTGCTGTGATCCAGTACTGTGACAATTAATGCTGCATTACATGAGTTGCTGTGATCTAGTACTGTGACAATTAATGCTGCATTACATGAGTTGCTGTGATCTAGTACTGTGACAATTAATGCTCTGTTACCCTGCGGTTACGCATGTACGTGACATCCTCTTTTCATATGATTGTACGTTCTCGGTAATCATCGCTGTCAGGAGTTGTTGTGGTTGCTGTTGGTGTTGTTGTTGTGGTTGCTGTTGGTGTTGTTGTTGTGGTTGCTTTTGGTGTTGTTGTTGTAATTGTTGTTGGTGTTATTGTTGTGATTGCTGTTGGTGTTGTTGTTGTGGTTGCTGTTGGTGTTGTTGTTGTGGTTGCTGTTGGTGTTGTTGTTGTGGTTGCTGTTGGTTTTGTTGTTGTGGTTGCTGTTGGTGTTGGTGTTGTTGTTGTGGTTGCTGTTGGTGTTTGGTGTTGTTGTTGTGGTTGCTGTTGGTGTTGGTGTTTTTGTTGTGGTTGCTGTTGGTGTTGGTGTTGTTGTTGTGGTTGCTGTTGGTGTTGGTGTTGTTGTTGTGGTTGCTGTTGGTGTTGGTGTTGTTGTTGTGGTTGCTGTTGCTGTTGGTTTTGTTGTTGTGGTTGCTGTTGCTGTTGGTGTTGTTGTTGTGGTTGCTGTTGGTGTTGGTGTTGTTGTTGTGGTTGCTGTTGGTGTTGGTGTTGTTGTTGTGGTTGCTGTTGGTGTTGGTGTTGGTGTTGTTGTTGTGGTTGCTGTTGGTTTTGTTGTTGTGATTGCTGTTGGTGTTGTTGTTGTGGTTGCTGTTGGTGTTGTTGTTGTGGTTGCTGTTGGTGTTTTTGTTGTGGTCGCTGTTGTTGTTTTTGTTGTGTTTGTTGTTGGTGTTGGTTTTTTGTTGTGTTTGCTGTTGTGTTTTTGTTGTGTTTGCTGTTGGTTTTTGTAAATGTGGCCGCTGTTCATGTTGTTGTGATTGTTGTTGTGCTCGCTGTTGATGGTGTTGTGGTTGCTGTTGGTGTTGTTGTGGTCGCTGTTGATGGTGTTGTGGTTGTTATTGTGGTTGCTGTTGGTGTTGTTGTGGTTGTTGTTGTGGTCGCTGTTGGATGGTGTTGTGGTTGTTATTGTGGTTGCTGTTGGTGTTGTTGTGGTTGTTGTTGTGGTCGCTGTTGGATGGTGTTGTGGTTGTTATTGTGGTTGCTGTTGGTGTTGTTGTGGTTGTTGTTGTGGTCGCTGTTGGATGGTGTTGTGGTTGTTATTGTGGTTGCTGTTGGTGTTGTTGTGGTTGTTGTTGTGGTCGCTGTTGGATGGTGTTGTGGTTGTTATTGTGGTTGCTGTTGGTGTTGTTGTGGTTGTTGTTGTGGTCGCTGTTGGATGGTGTTATGGTTGCTGTTCGTGTTGTTGTTGTGTTTGCTATTGGTGTTGTTGTTGTGGTTGTTGTTGTGGTTGTTGTTGTGGTTGTTGTTGTGGTTGCTGTTGGTGTTGTTGTTGTGGTTGCTGTTGGTGTTGTTGTTGTGGTTGTTGTTGTTGTTGTGGTTGCTGTTGGTGTTGTTGTTGTTGTTGTGGTTGTTGTTGTTGTTGTGGTTGCTGTTGGTGTTGTTGTTGTTGTTGTGGTTGCTGTTGGTGTTGTTGTGGTCACTGTTGATGTTGTTGTGGTTGCTGTTGATGTTGTGGTTGCTGTTGGTGTTGTTGTTGTTGGTGGTGGTGTTGTTGTTGTGTTGCTGTTGGTGTTGTTATTGTGGTTAATCTTGGTGTTGTTGTTGATGTTGTTGTAGTTGATCTTGGTGTTGTTGTTGTGGTTGCTGTTGATGTTGTTGTGGTTGTTGTTAGGTTTGCTATTGGTGTTGGTGTTTTTGTTGTGGTCGCTGTTGGTGTTTTTGTTGTGTTTGTTGTTGGTGTTGGTGTTTTTGTTGTGGTTGCTGTTGGTGTTTTTGTTGTGTTTGTTGTTGGTGTTGGTGTTTTTGTTGTGGTTGCTGTTGGTGTTTTTGTTGTGTTTGTTGTTGGTGTTGGTGTTTTTGTTGTGGTTGCTGTTGGTGTTTTTGTTGTGGTTGCTGTTGGTGTTGGTGTTTTTGTTGTGGTTGCTGTTGGTGTTGGTGTTTTTGTTGTGGTTGCTGTTGGTGTTGGTGTTTTTGTTGTGGTTGCTGTTGGTGTTGGTGTTTTTGTTGTGGTTGCTGTTGGTGTTGGTTTTTTGTTGTGGTTGCTGTTGGTGTTGGTGTTTTTGTTGTGGTTGCTGTTGGTGTTGGTGTTTTTGTTGTGGTCGCTGTTGGTGTTGGTGTTTTTGTTGTGGTCGCTGTTGGTGTTTTTGTTGTGTTGTTGTTGGTGTTGGTGTTTTTGTTGTGGTCGCTGTTGGTGTTTTTGTTTGTGTTTGTTGTTGGTGTTTTTTTGTTGTGGTTGCTGTTGGTGTTGGTTTTTTGTTGTGGTTGCTGTTGGTGTTGGTGTTTTTGTTGTGGTCGCTGTTGGTGTTTTTGTTGTGTTTTTTGTTGGTGTTGGTGTTTTTGTTGTGGTTGCTGTTGGTGTTGGTTTTTGTGTGGTCGCTGTTGGGTGTTTGTTGTGTTTGTTGTTGGTGTTGGTTTTTTGTTGTGGTTGCTGTTGGTGTTGGTTTTTTGTTGTGGTTGCTGTTGGTGTTGGTGTTTTTGTTGTGGTCGCTGTTGGTGTTTTGTTGTTGTTTGTTGTTGGTGTTGGTTTTTTGTTGTGGTTGCTGTTGGTGTTGGTGTTTTTGTTGTGTTTGTTGTTGGTGTTGGTTTTTTTTGTGGTTGCTGTTGGTGTTGGTGTTTTTGTTGTGGTCGCTGTTGGTGTTTTTGTTGTGTTTGTTGTTGGTGTTGGTGTTTTTGTTGTGTTTGCTGTTGGTTTTGTAAATGTGGCCGCTGTTCATGTTGTTGTGATTGTTGTTGTGCTCGCTGTTGATGGTGTTGTGGTTGCTGTTGGTGTTGTTGTGGTCGCTGTTGATGGTGTTGTGGTTGTTGTTATTGTGGTTGCTGTTGGTGTTGTTGTGGTTGTTGTTGTGGTCGCTGTTGGATGGTGTTATGTTGCTGTTCGTGTTGTTGTTGTGTTTGCTATTGGTGTTGTTGTTCTGGTTGCTGTTGGTGTTTTTGTTGAGGTTGCTGTTGGTTTTGTTGTTGTGGTCGGTGTTGATGTTGTTGTGGTTGCTGTTGGTTTTTGTTGCTGTGGTCGCTGTTGATGTTGTTGTGGTTGCTGTTGGTTTTTGTTGCTGTGGTCGCTGTTGATGTTGTTGTGGTTGCTGTTGGTTTTTGTTGCTGTGGTCGCTGTTGATGTTGTTGTGGTTGCTGTTGGTTTTTGTTGCTGTGGTCGCTGTTGATGTTGTTGTGGTCGGTGTTGATGTTGTTGAGGTTGCTGTTGGTTTTTGTTGTTGTGGTCGGTGTTGATGTTGTTGTGGTTGCTGTTGGTTTTTGTTGTTGTGGTCGGTGTTGATGTTGTTGTGGTTGCTGTTGGTTTTTGTTGTTGTGGTCGGTGTTGATGTTGTTGAGGTTGCTGTTGGTTTTTGTTGTTGTGGTCGGTGTTGATGTTGTTGTGGTTGCTGTTGGTTTTTGTTGTTGTGGTCGGTGTTGATGTTGTTGTGGTTCAGCGGAGAGAGACAATAGGGTAAATGGGTCATCGTTTAGTACTGGGCCCCTTACATTAGATACTTAGGTTACATTCATGTTTGGCACTGAGTCCCCTACATGGAGTGTGGGTTCATGTTTAGTACTGGGCCCCTTACATTAGATACTTAGGTTACATTCATGTTTGGCACTGAGTCCCCTACATGGAGTGTGGGTTCATGTTTAGTACTGGGCCCCTTACATTAGATACTTAGGTTACATTCATGTTTGGCACTGAGTCCCCTACATGGAGTGTGGGTTCATGTTTAGTACTGGGCCCCTTACATTAGATACTTAGGTTACATTCATGTTTGGCACTGAGTCCCCTACATGGAGTGTGGGTTCATGTTTAGTACTGGGCCCCTTACATTAGATACTTAGGTTACATTCATGTTTGGCACTGAGTCCCCTACATGGAGTGTGGGTTCATGTTTAGTACTGGGCCCCTTACATTAGATACTTAGGTTACATTCATGTTTGGCACTGAGTCCCCTACATGGAGTGTGGGTTCATGTTTAGTACTGGGCCCCTTACATTAGATACTTAGGTTACATTCATGTTTGGCACTGAGTCCCCTACATGGAGTGTGGGTTCATGTTTAGTACTGGGCCCCTTACATTAGATACTTAGGTTACATTCATGTTTGGCACTGAGTCCCCTACATGGAGTGTGGGTTCATGTTTAGTACTGGGCCCCTTACATTAGATACTTAGGTTACATTCATGTTTGGCACTGAGTCCCCTACATGGAGTGTGGGTTCATGTTTAGTACTGGGCCCCTTACATTAGATACTTAGGTTACATTCATGTTTGGCACTGAGTCCCCTACATGGAGTGTGGGTTCATGTTTAGTACTGGGCCCCTTACATTAGATACTTAGGTTACATTCATGTTTGGCACTGAGTCCCCTACATGGAGTGTGGGTTCATGTTTAGTACTGGGCCCCTTACATTAGATACTTAGGTTACATTCATGTTTGGCACTGAGTCCCCTACATGGAGTGTGGGTTCATGTTTTGTATGGGCCTCCTACATTAGGTGTTTGGGTCATGTGAATGTGTGGTAATGGGTCTCCTACATGGGGTTTGTGGGTCAGTATTTGGCATGGGTCCCCTACATGGGTTGTTTGGGTCAATTTTTGATACTGGGTCCCTACATGAGGTGTTAAGGTTAATTTTTGGTAATGGGTCCCTTACATTGGGTATTTGTGTCATGTCAATGTTTGGTACTGGGTAGCCTACATGGGGTGTTTAGTTGAATGTTTGGTAATGGGTCCCTTACATTGAGTGTTTGGGTCAATGATTGGTACTGGTCACATACATTGGGTGTTTGGATCAATGTTTGGCACTGGGTCTCCTACATTGGATGTATGGGTCACGTGAATGTTTGGTACTGGGTCTCCTACATGGGGTGTTTGTGTAATGTCAATGTTTGATAATGGGTCCCTTACATGGGGTGCTTTGGTTTATGTTTGGTACTGGGTACCAAAGCCTCCATCTAAGAACTAATTTAAGAACATGGCCACATTAGAGATGGTCGGCCGTTGTGTTTTGGTACATGACCACAACTGGTAGTCAGCAGCTGAAAAAGGAGGCCAAAGAGGGAATTAATCTGAGACGCTCTCTGCTGTCCTGTTCTATGCTTCTTTCTCCCGAGTGTGTTCTTTACCCCAGACCTGGTACTTTCAGGTAAGCGCAAATAGTACTGGCTCTTTCAGGTAATGGCTAAAAGTACTGGCTCTTTCAGGTCATGACCAATAGCTCTGTCAGTTAATTGTTAAAAGTACTAGTTATTTCATGGGAATGGCTAAGAGTACCCTTACTTTCAGGTAATGGCTAAAAGTACTGGCTCTTTCAGGTCATGACCAATAGTACTGGCTCTGTCAGTTAATGGTTAAAAGTACTAGTTATTTCATGGGAATGGCTAACAGTACTAGCACTTTCAGGTGATGACTAATAGTACTGGCACTTCAGGATGGTAATAATAATAATAACTAAAACTTTTAGGTAATGGCTAATAGTACTAGTACTTTTAGGTAATGGCTAATAGTACTAGTACTTTTAGGTAATGGCTAATAGTACTAGTACTTTAGGTAATGGCTAATAGTACTAGTACTTTTAGGTAATGGCTAATAGTACTAGTACTTTCCGGCAATGGAAAAGAATACTGGTACTTTCAGTTGCTAATAATAATAATAGTACCTTAAGGTAAGGGTTAATAGTACCTGTAATTTCAGTTGACAGCAATAATAGTAATGGTACTTTCAGATTATAACTACGGTTCTGGTACTTTCACTATTAACAAAAATAGTACCGGTACTTTAAGTAACAGGTGATAGTGCTGGCAGTTTCAGTTATTTGCAAATGTTACTGGTACTTTAATGCAATGACTAAAGTTACGGGTACTTTAATGTAATGACTAATGTTACTGGTACTTTAATGTAATGACTAAAGTTACTGGTACTTTAATTTAATGACTAATGTTGCGGGTACTTTAATGTAATGACTAAAGTTACGGGTACTTTAATGTAATGACTAATGTTGCGGGTACTTTAATGTAATGACTAAAGTTACGGGTACTTTAATGTAATGACTAAAGTTATGGGTACTTTAATGTAATGACTAAAGTTACGGGTACTTTAATGTAATGACTAAAGTTACGGGTACTTTAATGTAATGACTAAAGTTACGGGTACTTTAATGTAATGACTAAAGTTACGGGTACTTTAATGTAATGACTAATGTTGCGGGTAATGACTAATGTTGCGGTAACCAGCTTCCTGGTAATAGTGATGATAAATAGATGATTCTAGGATGTCAGTATCATCTCGTGAACTTGCTAATATGATAATAGTTGTTGATGTGATGATAGTTACATGATAATAGTTGTTGTTGTGATGATAGATAACATGATGATAGTTGTTCATGTGATGATAGATAACATGATAATAGTTGTTGATGTGATGGTAGTTAACATGATGATAGTTGTTGATGTGATGATAGTTAACATGATAATAGTTGTTGATGTGATGGTAGTTAACATGATAATAGTTGTTGATGTGATGATAGATATCATGATAACAGTGTTGTTGATGTGATGATAGATAACATGATAATAGTGTTGTTGATGGGATGATAGATAACATGATAATAACTGTGATGGGATGATAGATAACATGATGATATTTGTTGATGTGAGTTAGATACCATGATGATAGTTGTTGATGGTATGATAGATAACATGATAGTTGTTGATGGGATGATAGATAACATGATGATAGTTGTTTGATGTGATGTTAGATAACATGATGATATTTGTTGATGGGATGATAGATACCATGATAATAGTTGTTGATGGGATGATAGATAACATGATGATAGTTGTTGATGGGATGATAGATAACATGATGATATTTGTTGATGTGATGTTAGATACCATGATGATAGTTGTTGATGGGATGATAGATAACATGATGATAGTTGTTGATGTGATGTTAGATACCATGATGATAGTTGTTGATGGGATGATAGATAACATGATGATAGCTATTGATGGGATGATATATAACATGATGATATTTGTTGATGTGATGTTAGATACCATGATGATAGTTGTTGATGTGATGTTAGATACCATGATGATATTTGTTGATGTGATGATAGATAACATGATGATAGTTGTTGATGTGATGTTAGATACCATGATGATGTGATGATAGATAACATGATGGTATTTGTTGATGTGATGATAGATACCATCATGATAACTGCTGATGTAACGATATAGAGGTATGGTGACCCTAGGATGTCAGAATCACCTTGTGAAGTTGCTAACATGATGATAGTTTATTGTCAGGTATTTCAACATGTCTGACATTGTCTAGTCGAATATTCACGTCCAGAAATAACGAAACGACTAAACTCACTATTTGTACATTATTTGTCAATTAAATGTCATAGGAAAACGAATAACACAAATTGTATTATGTAATAACACAGCCCAGGTCATGAGCAAAACAAACGGGAAAGTTTGAAGTAATATGTCAATCCCCTAGCACGAATTTCCCGTCATTGTTATAGTGTGTGATACGTCTCACACAGGCTGACATTGCGAAACGTATCTCTCATTCAATTAGTTCTATTTGAGACACTTTTCTATTTGTTGTGGCGAAAGTTCGTCTCCATGATCTCTCTTGATGGCGACTTGCGCAATACAAACGTGGCGTCTATTTTTAGACAATGTCCTACTTGGATAGTGCAGGTCATATTTGTTTACAAGTTGGTCCTGGTGGGAATGTCCGCAGTAAAGAGGATACATTTTTTGTTGACAACGGATTTTTGTTGATCACGTCTGTACGAGAACGGCTTTTACTAAACTTGATTTGCAAGAATTAAAAAATTTTAGTAGCTTTTTTTCTGGTTTTTTCGTTGTTTGTTTTTGGTTTCAATATGAGATTTTAATTTTCTTTGTTAGCTAGTTAGCTTGATTTATAGCTGACTGGTTTACTTTATAACTAGTCTAATTTATATCCAGGTAGTTTATTTTATAGCTAATCAGTTTACATTATAGTTAGCTAGTTTACTTTATAGCCAGCTAGTTTACTTTATAATTAGCTAGTTTACTTTATAGTTAGTTAGTTTACTTTATAGTTAGCTAGTTTACTTTATAGCCAGCTAGTTTACTTTATAATTAGCTAGTTTACTTTATAGTTAGCTAGTTTACTTTATAGTCAGCTAGTTTACTTTATAATTAGCTAGTTTACTTTATAGTTAGCTAGTTTACTTTATAGCCAGCTAGTTTACTTTATAATTAGCTAGTTTACTTTATAGTTAGCTAGTTTACTTTATAGTTAGTTAGTTTACTTTATAGTTAGCTATTTACTTTATAGTTTAGTTTACTTTATAGTTAGCTAGTTTACTTTATAGTTTAGTTTACTTTATAGTTAGCTAGTTTACTTTATAGTTTAGTTTACTTTATAGTTAGCTAGTTTACTTTATAGTTTAGTTTACTTTATAGTTAGCTAGTTTACTTTATAGTTAGCTAGTTTACTTTATAGCCAGCTAGTTTACTTTATAATTAGCTAGTTTACTTTATGGTTAGCTAGTTTACTTTATAGTTAGTTTACTTTATAGTTTAGTTTACTTATAGTTAGTTAGTTTACTTTATAGTTAGTTTACTTTATAGTTTTAGTTTACTTTATAGTTTAGTTTACTTTATAGTTAGTTAGTTTACTTTATAGTTTAGTTTACTTTATAGTTAGTTAGTTTACTTTATAGTTTAGTTTACTTTATAGTTAGTTAGTTTACTTTATAGTTTAGTTTACTTTATAGTTAGCTGGTTTACTTTATAGTTAGCTGGTTTACTTTATAGTTAGCTGGTTTACTCTAAGGCTGCATCCTATCACCGAGCTTGTTCAATCTATACACTGAGCAAATCTTTAAAAACATCTCTGAGATGTCAGGCCTAAAAAAAACATTAATGGAAAGATAATCAATAACCTAAGATATGCTGACGATACTGTACTACTAGCAGAAAATACTAAAGATCTACAACAATTACTTAATGAAATAAACATGATAAGCAAAAAATATGGATTAGATATGAATATCAAAAATACTAAAACTATGATCATAAGCAAACAAAATTCTCAAGACCTACAATTAATTATCAAAGTTGAAGGAATACATCTGGAGACAGTTCAGAGCTACACCTACCTAGAACAAACTATAACCAGTGATGGAAAATGTACCACTGAAATAAGCAAAAGAATAGAATGGCAAAAAGTAATTTTAATGTCATGAAGAACATACTAACATCAAAACAAATAACACTAGGGCTAAAACTAAGAATAGCAAAATGTTACATCTTCTCAATATTCCTGTATGGTGCAGAAGCATGGACATTAGACAAGAAAACAGAACAGAGAATTGAAGCCTTTGAAATTTTGATTCATAGAAGAATAGGTAGAATTGGATGGAACGAAAAGAAAATAAACGATGAAGTTTTAAAACAACTAAAAATAAAAAGAGAACTACTAAACACAATTAGAACAAGACAAATGAAATTTTTGGGTCATGTTAAAAGACACAACAGTCTACTAATGGTAATATTGGAAGGGAAAATCAAAGTAAAAGAGGCATAGGCAGACCAAGACTAACATGGACGTGTAACATCAAAATATGGACAAATCAGCCTATGACAGTCTGCACCATCAAAGCAAGAGACAGAGCGGAGTGGCTCTCCATGGTAGCCAACCTTCGATGCGGAGACGGCACTCAATGAATGAATGGTTTACTCTATAGTTTGGTAGTTTATTTTATAGCAAGCTAGCTGGTTTACTTTATGACTAATTAGTTTAATTTATTTCTAGATAGTTTAATTTATAGTTAATTATTTTACTTTTAGATATCTAATTTATTGTATGACTAGTTATTTTAATGTATAGATAGTTATTTTTAATTTGTAGCCAGTTAATTTACTATGACAGAGCAGAATGGCGCTCCATGGTAGCCAACCTTCGTTGCGGAGAAGGCACTCCAATGAAGAAGAATTTACTTTACAGGTGTCAAGTTTATTTTATAACTAGTTAGCTCATTTATGGCTAGCTATTTTGCTCTGTCTATGTATACAACTATGGATGTATTAATGGATATATCGGAGATAAATAGACAGATGGTTTGATAAACTGATCGAGAGTTGAGTAAATGCATCTGTAAGCCAAGACAAAGGCGACTTATAGAAGCAGGGCCGATAGTTGTAAAAGACCCACAGATGACGCGGTGAACCAGAACAAAGTAGACCCTGCTCAACTCACGTAGTGCCTCCAGAAACATACTGACCTGTCTTGTCTGGCTAAGTGAGTAGGGAAAACACATACTAACCTGTCTTGTCTGGCTAAGTGAGTAGGGAAAACACATACTAACCTGTCTTGTCTGGCTAAGTGAGTAGGGAAAACACATACTAACCTGTCTTGTCTAGCTAAGTGAGTAGGGAAAACACATACTAACCTGTCTTGTCTGGCTAAGTGAGTAGGGAAAACACATACTAACCTGTCTTGTCTAGCTAAGTGAGTAGGGAAAACACATACTAACCTGTCTTGTCTAGCTAAGTGAGTAGGGAAAACACATACTAACCTGTCTTGTCTGGCTAAGTGAGTAGGGAAAACACATACTAACCTGTCTTGTCTGGCTAAGTGAGTAGGGAAAACACATACTAACCTGTCTTGTCTGGCTAAGTGAGTAGGGAAAACACATACTAACCTGTCTTGTCTGGCTAAGTGAGTAGGGAAAACACATACTAACCTGTCTTGTCTGGCTAAGTGAGTAGGGAAAACACATACTGACCTGTCTTGTCTGGCTAAGTGAGTAGGGAAAACACATACTAACCTGTCTTGTCTGGCTAAATGAGTAGGGAAAACACATACTAACCTGTCTTGTCTGGCTAAGTGAGTAGGGAAAACACATACTAACCTGTCTTGTCTGGCTAAATGAGTAGGGAAAACACATACTAACCTGTCTTGTCTAGCTAAGTGAGTAGGGAAAACACATACTAACCTGTCTTGTCTGGCTAAGTGAGTAGAGAAAACACATACTAACCTGTCTTGTCTAGATAAGTGAGTAGAGAAAACACATACTGACCTGTCTTGTCTGGCTAAGTGAGTAGGGAAAACACATACTAACCTGTCTTGTCTAGCTAAGTGAGTAGGGAAAACACATACTGACCTGTCTTGTCTGGCTAAGTGAGTAGGGAAAACACATACTAACCTGTCTTGTCTGGCTAAGTGAGTAGGGAAAACACATACTAACCTGTCTTGTCTGGCTAAGTGAGTAGGGAAAACACATACTAACCTGTCTTGTCTGGCTAAGTGAGTAGGGAAAACACATGCTAACATGTCTTGTCTGGCTAAGTGAGTAGGGAAAAAACATACTAACCTGTCTTGTCTGGCTAAGTGAGTAGGGAAAACACATGCTAACCTGTCTTGTCTGGCTAAGTGAGTAGGGAAAAACATACTAACCTGTCTTGTCTGGCTAAGTGAGTAGGGAAAACACATGCTAACCAGTCTTGTCTGGCTAAGTGAGTAGGGAAAACACATACTAACCTGTCTTGTCTGGCTAAGTGAGTAGGGAAAACACATGCTAATCTGTCTTGTCTGGCTAAGTGAGTAGGGAAAACACATGCTAACCTGTCTTGTCTGGCTAAGTGAGTAGGGAAAACACATACTAACCTGTCTTGTCTGGCTAAATGAGTAGGCAAAACACATACTAACCTGTCTTGTCTGGCTAAGTGAGTAGGGATGGAGTAGGGAAAACACATACTAACCTGTCTTGTCTGGCTAAGTGAATAGGGAAAACACATACTAACATGTCTTGTCTGGCTAAGTGAGTAGGGAAAACACATACTAACCTGTCTTGTCTGGCTAAGTGAGTAGGGAAAACACATGCTAACCTGTCTTGTCTGGCTAAGTGAGTAGGGAAAACACATGCTAACCTGTCTTGTCTGGCTAAGTGAGTAGGGAAAACACATACTAACCTGTCTTGTCTGGCTAAGTGAGTAGGAAAACACATACTAACCTGTCTTGTCTGGGAAAGTGAGTAGGGATGGAGTGGGAAAACACATACTAACCTGTCTTGTCTGGCTAAGTGAGTAGGGAAAACACATACTAACATGTCTTGTCTGGCTAAGTGAGTAGGGAAAACACATACTAACCTGTCTTGTCTGGCTAAGTGAGTAGGAAAACACATGCTAACCTGTCTTGTCTGGCTAAGTGAGTAGGGATGGAATAGGAAAACACATGCTAACCTGTCTTGTCTGGCTAAGTGAGTAGGGAAAACACATACTAACCTGTCTTGTCTGGCTAAGTGAGTAGGGAAAACACATGCTAACCTGTCTTGTCCGGCTAAGTGAGTAGGGAAAACACATGCTAACCTGTCTTGTCTGGCTAAGTGAGTAGGGAAAACACATACTTACCTGTCTTGTCTGGCTAAGTGAGTAGGGAAAACACATGCTAACCTGTCTTGTCTGGCTAAGTGAGTAGGGAAAACACATACTAACCTGTCTTGTCTGGCTAAGTGAGTAGGGGAAACACATGCTAACATGTCTTGTCTGGCTAAGTGAGTAGGGAAAACACATACAAACCTGTCTTGTCTGGCTAAGTAAGTAGGGATGGAGTAGGAAAAACAAATACTAACCTGTCTTGTCTGGCTAAGTGAGTAGGGAAAACACATATTAACATGTCTTGTCTGGCTAAGTGAGTAGGGAAAACACATACTAACCTGTCTTGTCTGGCTAAGTGAGTAGGGAAAACACATGCTAACCTGTCTTGTCTGGCTAAGTGAGTAGGGCAAACACATACTAACCTGTCTTGTCTGGCTAAGTGATTAGGGAAAACACATGCTAACCTGTCTTGTCAGGCTAAGTGAGTAGGGAAAACACATGCTAACCTATCTTGTCTGGCTAGGTGAGTAGGGAAAACACATACTAACCTGTCTTGTCTGGCTAAGTGAGTAGGGAAAACACATGCTAACCTGTCTTGTCTGGCTAAGTGAGTAGGGAAAACACATACTAACCTGTCTTGTCTGGCTAAGTGAGTATAGAAAACACATGCTAACCTGTCTTGTCTGGCTAAGTGAGTAGGGAAAACACATACAAACCTGTCTTGTCTGGCTAAGTGAGTAGGGATGGAGTAGGGAAAACAAATATTAACCTGTCTTGTCTGGCTAAGTGAGTAGGGAAAACACATACTAACATGTCTTGTCTGGCTAAGTGAGTAGGGAAAACACATACTAACCTGTCTTGTCTGGCTAAGTGAGTAGGGAAAACACATGCTAACCTGTCTTGTCTGGCTAAGTGAGTAGGGAAAACACATGCTAACCTGTCTTGTCTGGCTAAGTGAGTAGGGATGGAGTAGGGAAACACATACTAACCTGTCTTGTCTAGCTAAGTGAGTAGGGATGGAGTAGGAAAACACATACTAACCTGTCTTGTCTGGCTAAGTGAGTAGGGATGGAGTAGGGAAACACATACTAACCTGTCTTGTCTGGCTAAGTGAGTAGGGTTGGAGTAGGGAAAACACATACTAACCTGTCTTGTCTGGCTAAGTGAGTAGGGAAAACACATACTAACCTGTCTTGTCTGGCTAAGTGAGTAGGGATGGAGTAGGGAAAACACATACTAACCTGTCTTGTCTGGCTAAGTGAGTAGGGATGGAGTAGGGAAACACATGCTAACCTGTCTTGTCTGGCTAAGTGAGTAGGGAAAACACATGCTAACCTGTCTTGTCTGGCTAAGTGAGTAGGGAAAACACATACTAACCTGTCTTGTCTGGCTAAGTGAGTAGGGAAAACACATGCTAACCTGTCTTGTCTGGCTAAGTGAGTAGGGAAAACACATACTAACCTGTCTTGTCTGGCTAAGTGAGTAGGGAAAACACATGCTAACCTGTCTTGTCTGGCTAAGTGAGTAGGGAAAACACATGCTAACCTGTCTTGTCTGGCTAAGTGAGTAGGGAAAACACATACTAACCTGTCTTGTCTGGCTAAGTGAGTAGGGAAAACACATGCTAACCTGTCTTGTCTGGCTAAGTGAGTAGGGAAAACACATACTAACCTGTCTTGTCTGGCTAAGTGAGTAGGGATGGAGTAGGGAAAACACATACTAACCTGTCTTGTTTGGCTAAGTGAGTAGGGAAAACACATACTAACATGTCTTGTCTGGCTAAGTGAATAGGGAAAACACATACTAACCTGTCTTGTCTGGCTAAGTGAGTAGGGAAAACACATGCTAACCTGTCTTGTCTGGCTAAGTGAGTAGGATGGAGTAGGGAAAACACATGCTAACCTGTCTTGTCTGGCTAAGTGAGTAGGGAAAACACATACTAACCTGTCTTGTCTGGCTAAGTGAGTAGGGAAAACACATGCTAACCTGTCTTGTCTGGCTAAGTGAGTAGGGAAAACACATACTAACCTGTCTTGTCTGGCTAAGTGAGTAGGGAAAACACATGCTAACCTGTCTTGTCTGACTAAGTGAGTAGGGAAAACACATACTAACCTGTCTTGTCTGGCTAAGTGAGTAGGGAAAAACACATGCTAACCTGTCTTGTCTGGCTAAGTGAGTAGGGAAAACACATGCTAACCTGTCTTGTCTGGCTAAGTGAGTAGGGAAAACACATACTAACCTGTCTTGTCTGGCTAAGTGAGTAGGGATGGAGTAGGGAAAACAAATACTAACCTGTCTTGTCTGGCTAAGTGAGTAGGGAAAACACATACTGACCTGTCTTGTCTGGCTAAGTGAGTAGGGAAAACACATACTAACCTGTCTTGTCTGGCTAAGAGAGTAGGGAAAACACATACTAACCTGTCTTGTCTAGCTAAGTGAGTAGGGAAAACACATACTAACCTGTCTTGTCTGGCTAAGTGAGTAGGGAAAACACATACTAACCTGTCTTGTCTAGCTAAGTGAGTAGGGAAAACACATACTAACCTGTCTTGTCTGGCTAAGTGAGTAGGGAAAACACATACTAACCTGTCTTATCTAGCTAAGTGAGTAGAGAAAACACATACTGACCTGTCTTGTCTGGCTAAGTGAGTAGGGAAAACACATACTAACCTGTCTTGTCTAGCTAAGTGAGTAGGGAAAACACATACTGACCTGTCTTGTCTGGCTAAGTGAGTAGGGAAAACACATACTAACCTGTCTTGTCTAGCTAAGTGAGTAGGGAAAACACATACTAACCTGTCTTGTCTGGCTAAGTGAGTAGGGAAAACACATACTAACCTGTCTTGTCTGGCTAAGTGAGTAGGGAAAACACATACTAACCTGTCTTGTCTGGCTAAGTGAGTAGGGAAAACACATACTAACCTGTCTTGTCTGGCTAAGTGAGTAGGGAAAACACATACTAACCTGTCTTGTCTGGCTAAGTGAGTAGGGAAAACACATGCTAACCTGTCTTGTCTGGCTAAGTGAGTAGGGAAAACACATACTAACCTGTCTTGTCTGGCTAAGTGAGTAGGGAAAACACATGCTAACCTGTCTTGTCTGGCTAAGTGAGTAGGGAAAACACATACTAACCTGTCTTGTCTGGCTAAGTGAGTAGGGAAAACACATGCTAACCTGTCTTGTCTGGCTAAGTGAGTAGGGAAAACACATACTAACCTGTCTTGTCTGGCTAAGTGAGTAGGGAAAACACATGCTAACCTGTCTTGTCTGGCTAAGTGAGTAGGGAAAACACATGCTAACCTGTCTTGTCTGGCTAAGTGAGTAGGGAAAACACATGCTAACCTGTCTTGTCTGGCTAAGTGAGTAGGGATGGAGTAGGGAAAACACATACTAACCTGTCTTGTCTGGCTAAGTGAGTAGGGAAAACACATACTAACATGTCTTGTCTGGCTAAGTGAGTAGGGAAAACACATACTAACCTGTCTTGTCTGGCTAAGTGAGTAGGGAAAACACATGCTAACCTGTCTTGTCTGGCTAAGTGAGTAGGGATGGAGTAGGGAAAACACATGCTAACCTGTCTTGTCTGGCTAAGTGAGTAGGGAAAACACATACTAACCTGTCTTGTCTGGCTAAGTGAATAGGGAAAACACATACTAACCTGTCTTGTCTGGCTAAGTGAGTAGGGAAAACACATGCTAACCTGTCTTGTCTGGCTAAGTGAGTAGGGAAAACACATGCTAACCTGTCTTGTCTGGCTAAGTGAGTAGGGAAAACACATACTAACCTGTCTTGTCTGGCTAAGTGAGTAGGGAAAACACATGCTAACCTGTCTTGTCTGGCTAAGTGAGTAGGGAAAACACATGCTAACCTGTCTTGTCTGGCTAAGTGAGTAGGGATGGAGTAGGGAAAACACATACTAACCTGTCTTGTCTAGCTAAGTGAGTAGGGATGGAGTAGGAAAAACACATACTAACCTGTCTTGTCTGGCTAAGTGAGTAGGGATGGAGTAGGGAAAACACATACTAACCTGTCTTGTCTGGCTAAGTGAGTAGGGTTGGAGTAGGGAAAACACATACTAACCTGTCTTGTCTGGCTAAGTGAGTAGGGAAAACACATACTAACCTGTCTTGCCTAGCTAAGTGAGTAGGGATGGAGTAGGGAAAACACATACTAACCTGTTTTGTCTGGCTAAGTGAGTAGGGAAAACACATACTAACCTGTCTTGTCTAGCTAAGTGAGTAGGGATGGAGTAGGGAAAACACATACTAACCTGTCTTGTCTGGCTAAGTGAGTAGGGATGGAGTAGGGAAAACACATACTAACCTGTCTTGTCTGGCTAATTGAGTAGGGTTGGAGTAGGGAAAACACATACTAACCTGTCTTGTCTGGCTAAGTGAGTAGGGATGGAGTAGGGAAGACACATACTAACCTGTCTTGTCTGGCTAAGTGAGTAGGGATGGAGTAGGGAAGACACATACTAACCTGTCTTGTCTGGCTAAGTGAGTAGGGATGGAGTAGGGAAAACACATACTAACCTGTCTTGTCTGGCTAAGTGAGTAGGGATGGAGTAGGGAAAACACATACTAACCTGTCTTGTCTGGCTAAGTGAGTAGGGATGGAGTAGGGAAAACACATACTAACCTGTCTTGTCTGGCTAAGTGAGTAGGGATGGAGTAGGGAAAACACATACTAACCTGTCTTGTCTGGCTAAGTGAGTAGGGATGGAGTAGAGAAAACACATACTAACCTGTCTTGTCTGGCTAAGTTAGTAGGGAAAACACATGCTAACCTGTCTTGTCTGGCTAAGTGAGTAGGGATGGAGTAGGGAAAACACATAGTAACCTGTCTTGTCTAGCTAAGTGAGTAGGGATGGAGTAGGGAAAACACATGCTAACCTGTCTTGTCTGGCTAAGTGAGTATGGATGAAGTAGGAAAACACATACTAACCTGTCTTGTCTGGCTAAGTGAGTAGGGATGGAGTAGGGAAAACACATACTAACCTGTCTTGTCTGGCTAAGTGAGTAGGGATGGAGTAGGGAAAACACATACTAACCTGTCTTGTCTGGCTAAGTGAGTAGGGATGGAGTAGGGAAAACACATACTAACCTGTCTTGTCTGGCTAAGTGAGTAGGGAAAACACATGCTAACCTGTCTTGTCTGGCTAAGTGAGTAGGGAAAACACATACTAACCTGTCTTGTCTGGCTAAGTGAGTAGGGAAAACACATGCTAACCTGTCTTGTCTGGCTAAGTGAGTAGGGAAAACACATACTAACCTGTCTTGTCTGGCTAAGTGAGTAGGGAAAACACATGCTAACCTGTCTTGTCTGGCTAAGTGAGTAGGGAAAACACATGCTAACCTGTCTTGTCTGGCTAAGTGAGTAGGGAAAACACATACTAACCTGTCTTGTCTGGCTAAGTGAGTAGGGAAAACACATGCTAACCTGTCTTGTCTGGCTAAGTGAGTAGGGAAAACACATACTAACCTGTCTTGTCTGGCTAAGTGAGTAGGGATGGAGTAGGGAAAACACATACTAACCTGTCTTGTTTGGCTAAGTGAGTAGGGAAAACACATACTAACCTGTCTTGTCTGGCTAAGTGAGTAGGGAAAACACATACTAACCTGTCTTGTCTGGCTAAGTGAGTAGGGAAAACACATGCTAACCTGTCTTGTCTGGCTAAGTGAGTAGGGATGGAGTAGGAAAACACATACTAACCTGTCTTGTCTGGCTAAGTGAGTAGGGAAAACACATACTAACCTGTCTTGTCTGGCTAAGTGAGTAGGGAAAACACATACTAACCTGTCTTGTCTGGCTAAGTGAGTAGGGAAAACACATACTAACCTGTCTTGTCTGGCTAAGTGAGTAGGGAAAACACATGCTAACCTGTCTTGTCTGGCTAAGTGAGTAGGGAAAACACATACTAACCTGTCTTGTCTGGCTAAGTGAGTAGGGAAAACACATGCTAACCTGTCTTGTCTGGCTAAGTGAGTAGGGAAAACACATGCTAACCTGTCTTGTCTGGCTAAGTGAGTAGGGAAAACACATACTAACCTGTCTTGTCTGGCTAAGTGAGTAGGGAAAACACATGCTAACCTGTCTTGTCTGGCTAAGTGAGTAGGGAAAACACATACTAACCTGTCTTGTCTGGCTAAGTGAGTAGGGAAAACACATGCTAACCTGTCTTGTCTGGCTAAGTGAGTAGGAAAACACATACTAACCTGTCTTGTCTGGCTAAGTGAGTAGGGAAACACACGCTAACCTGTCTTGTCTGGCTAGTGAGTAGGGAAACACATACTAACCTGTCTTGTCTGGCTAAGTGAGTAGGGATGGAGTAGGGAAAACAATACTAACCTGTCTTGTCTGGCTAAGTGAGTAGGGAAAACACATACTAACCTGTCTTGTCTGGCTAAGTGAGTAGGGAAAACACATACTAACCTGTCTTGTCTGGCTAAGAGAGTAGGGAAAACACATACTAACCTGTCTTGTCTAGCTAAGTGAGTAGGGAAAACACATACTAACCTGTCTTGTCTGGCTAAGTGAGTAGGGAAAACACATACTAACCTGTCTTGTCTAGCTAAGTGAGTAGGGAAAACACATACTAACCTGTCTTGTCTGGCTAAGTGAGTAGGGAAAACACATACTAACCTGTCTTGTCTAGCTAAGTGAGTAGGGAAAACACATACTAACCTGTCTTGTCTGGCTAAGTGAGTAGGGAAAACACATACTAACCTGTCTTGTCTGGCTAAGTGAGCAGGGAAAACACATACTAACCTGTCTTGTCTGGCTAAGTGAGTAGGGAAACACATATACTAACCTGTCTTGTCTGGCTAAGTGAGTAGGAAAACACATACTAACCTGTCTTGTCTGGCTAAGTGAGTAGGGAAAACACATACTAACCTGTCTTGTCTGGCTAAGTGAGTAGGGAAAACACATACTAACCTGTCTTGTCTGGCTAAGTGAGTAGGGAAAACACATACTAACCTGTCTTGTCTGGCTAAGTGAGTAGGGAAAACACATACTAACCTGTCTTGTCTGGCTAAGTGAGTAGGGAAAACACATGCTAACCTGTCTTGTCTGGCTAAGTGAGTAGGGAAAACACATACTAACCTGTCTTGTCTGGCTAAGTGAGTAGGGAAAACACATACTAACCTGTCTTGTCTGGCTAAGTGAGTAGGGAAAACACATACTAACCTGTCTTGTCTGGCTAAGTGAGTAGGGAAAACACATGCTAACCTGTCTTGTCTGGCTAAGTGAGTAGGGAAAACACATACTAACCTGTCTTGTCTGGCTAAGTGAGTAGGGAAAACACATACTAACCTGTCTTGTCTGGCTAAGTGAGTAGGGAAAACACATACTAACCTGTCTTGTCTGGCTAAGTGAGTAGGGAAAACACATACTAACCTGTCTTGTCTGGCTAAGTGAGTAGGGATGGAGTAGGGAAAACACATACTAACCTGTCTTGTCTGGCTAAGTGAGTAGGGAAAACACATACTAACCTGTCTTGTCTGGCTAAGTGAGTAGGGAAAACACATACTAACCTGTCTTGTCTGGCTAAGTGAGTAGGGAAAACACATACTAACCTGTCTTGTCTGGCTAAGTGAGTAGGGATGGAGTAGGGAAAACACATACTAACCTGTCTTGTCTGGCTAAGTGAGTAGGGAAAACACATACTAACCTGTCTTGTCTGGCTAAGTGAGTAGGGAAAACACATACTAACCTGTCTTGTCTGGCTAAGTGAGTAGGGAAAACACATACTAACCTGTCTTGTCTGGCTAAGTGAGTAGGGAAAACACATACTAACCTGTCTTGTCTGGCTAAGTGAGTAGGGAAAACACATACTAACCTGTCTTGTCTGGCTAAGTGAGTAGGGAAAACACATGCTAACCTGTCTTGTCTGGCTAAGTGAGTAGGGAAAACACATACTAACCTGTCTTGTCTGGCTAAGTGAGTAGGGATGGAGTAGGGAAAACACATACTAACCTGTCTTGTCTGGCTAAGTGAGTAGGGAAAACACATACTAACCTGTCTTGTCTGGCTAAGTGAGTAGGGAAAACACATACTAACCTGTCTTGTCTGGCTAAGTGAGTAGGGAAAACACATACTAACCTGTCTTGTCTGGCTAAGTGAGTAGGATGGAGTAGGGATGGGTAGGGAAAACACATGCTAACCTGTCTTGTCTGGCTAAGTGAGTAGGGAAAACACATACTAACCTGTCTTGTCTGGCTAAGTGAGTAGGGAAAACACATACTAACCTGTCTTGTCTGGCTAAGTGAGTAGGGAAAACACATGCTAACCTGTCTTGTCTGGCTAAGTGAGTAGGGAAAACACATACAAACCTGTCTTGTCTGGCTAAGTGAGTAGGGATGGAGTAGGGAAAACACATACTAACCTGTCTTGTCTGGCTAAGTGAGTAGGGAAAACACATACTAACATGTCTTGTCTGGCTAAGTGAGTAGGGAAAACACATACTAACATGTCTTGTCTGGCTAAGTGAGTAGGGAAAACACATACTAACCTGTCTTGTCTGGCTAAGTGAGTAGGGAAAACACATGCTAACCTGTCTTGTCTGGCTAAGTGAGTAGGGAAAACACATGCTAACCTGTCTTGTCTGGCTAAGTGAGTAGGGATGGAGTAGGGAAAACACATACTAACCTGTCTTGTCTGCTAAGTGAGTAGGGATGGAGTAGGGAAACACATACTAACCTGTCTTGTCTGCTAAGTGAGTAAGGATGGAGTAGGGAAAACACATACTAACCTGTCTTGTCTGGCTAAGTGAGTAGGGATGGAGTAGGGAAAACACATACTAACCTGTCTTGTCTGGCTAAGTGAGTAGGGTTGGAGTAGGGAAAACACATACTAACCTGTCTTGTCTGGCTAAGTGAGTAGGGAAAACACATACTAACCTGTCTTGTCTAGCTAAGTGAGTAGGGATGGAGTAGGGAAAACACATACTAACCTGTTTTGTCTGGCTAAGTGAGTAGGGAAAACACATACTAACCTGTCTTGTCTAGCTAAGTGAGTAGGGATGGAGTAGGGAAAACACATACTAACCTGTCTTGTCTGGCTAAGTGAGTAGGGATGGAGTAGGGAAAACACATACTAACCTGTCTTGTCTGGCTAATTGAGTAGGGTTGGAGTAGGGAAAACACATACTAACCTGTCTTGTCTGGCTAAGTGAGTAGGGATGGAGTAGGGAAGACACATACTAACCTGTCTTGTCTGGCTAAGTGAGTAGGGATGGAGTAGGGAAACACATACTAACCTGTCTTGTCTGGCTAAGTGAGTAGGGATGGAGTAGGGAAAACACATACTAACCTGTCTTGTCTGGCTAAGTGAGTAGGGATGGAGTAGGGAAAACACATACTAACCTGTCTTGTCTGGCTAAGTGAGTAGGGATGGAGTAGGAAAACACATACTAACCTGTCTTGTCTGGCTAAGTGAGTAGGGATGGAGTAGGGAAAACACATACTAACTTGTCTTGTCTGGCTAAGTGAGTAGGGATGGAGTAGAGAAAACACATACTAACCTGTCTTGTCTGGCTAAGTTAGTAGGGAAAACACATGCTAACCTGTCTTGTCTGGCTAAGTGAGTAGGGATGGAGTAGGAAAACACATACTAACCTGTCTTGTCTGGCTAAGTGAGTAGGGATGGAGTAGGGAAAACACATGCTAACCTGTCTTGTCTGGCTAAGTGAGTAGGGAAAACACATGCTAACCTGTCTTGTCTGGCTAAGTGAGTAGGGAAAACACATACTAACCTGTCTTTTCTGGCTAAGTGAGTAGGGAAAACACATGCTAACCTGTCTTGTCTGGCTAAGTGAGTAGGGAAAACACATACTAACCTGTCTTGTCTGGCTAAGTGAGTAGGGAAAACACATGCTAACCTGTCTTGTCTGGCTAAGTGAGTAGGGAAAACACATGCTAACCTGTCTTTTCTGGCTAAGTGAGTAGGGAAAACACATACTAACCTGTCTTGTCTGGCTAAGTGAGTAGGGAAAACACATGCTAACCTGTCTTGTCTGGCTAAGTGAGTAGGGAAAACACATACTAACCTGTCTTGTCTGGCTAAGTGAGTAGGGATGGAGTAGGGAAAACACATACTAACCTGTCTTGTTTGGCTAAGTGAGTAGGGAAAACACATACTAACCTGTCTTGTCTGGCTAAGTGAGTAGGGAAAACACATACTAACCTGTCTTGTCTGGCTAAGTAAGTAGGGAAAACACATGCTAACCTGTCTTGTCTGGCTAAGTGAGTAGGGATGGAGTAGGGAAAACACATACTAACCTGTCTTGTCTGGCTAAGTGAGTAGGGAAAACACATACTAACCTGTCTTGTCTGGCTAAGTGAGTAGGGAAAACACATACTAACCTGTCTTGTCTGGCTAAGTGAGTAGGGAAAACACATACTAACCTGTCTTGTCTGGCTAAGTGAGTAGGGAAAACACATACTAACCTGTCTTGTCTGGCTAAGTGAGTAGGGAAAACACATACTAACCTGTCTTGTCTAGCTAAGTGAGTAGGGAAAACACATACTAACCTGTCTTGTCTGGCTAAGTGAGTAGGGAAAACACATACTAACCTGTCTTGTCTGGCTAAGTGAGTAGGGAAAACACATACTAACCTGTCTTGTCTGGCTAAGTGAGTAGGGAAAACACATACTAACCTGTCTTGTCTGGCTAAGTGAGTAGGGAAACACATACTAACCTGTCTTGTCTGGCTAAGTGAGTAGGGAAAACACATACTAACCTGTCTTGTCTGGCTAAGTGAGTAGGGAAAACACATACTAACCTGTCTTGTCTGGCTAAGTGAGTAGGGAAAACACATACTAACCTGTCTTGTCTGGCTAAGTGAGTAGGGAAAACACATACTAACCTGTCTTGTCTGGCTAAGTGAGTAGGGAAAACACATACTAACCTGTCTTGTCTGGCTAAGTGAGTAGGGAAAACACATACTAACCTGTCTTGTCTGGCTAAGTGAGTAGGGAAAACACATACTAACCTGTCTTGTCTGGCTAAGTGAGTAGGGAAAACACATACTAACCTGTCTTGTCTGGCTAAGTGAGTAGGGAAAACACATACTAACCTGTCTTGTCTGGCTAAGTGAGTAGGGAAAACACATACTAACCTGTCTTGTCTGGCTAAGTGAGTAGGGAAAACACATACTAACCTGTCTTGTCTGGCTAAGTGAGTAGGGAAAACACATACTAACCTGTCTTGTCTGGCTAAGTGAGTAGGGAAAACACATACTAACCTGTCTTGTCTGGCTAAGTGAGTAGGGAAAACACATACTAACCTGTCTTGTCTGGCTAAGTGAGTAGGGAAAACACATGCTAACCTGTCTTGTCTGGCTAAGTGAGTAGGGATGGAGTAGGGAAAACACATACTAACCTGTCTTGTCTGGCTAAGTGAGTAGGGAAAACACATACTAACCTGTCTTGTCTGGCTAACCTGTCTTGTCTGGCTAAGTGAGTAGGGAAACACATACTAACCTGTCTTGTCTGGCTAAGTGAGTAGGGAAAAACACATACTAACCTGTCTTGTCTGGCTAAGTGAGTAGGGATGGAGTAGGGAAAACACATACTAACCTGTCTTGTCTGGCTAAGTGAGTAGGGAAAACACATACTAACCTGTCTTGTCTGGCTAAGTGAGTAGGGAAAACACATACTAACCTGTCTTGTCTGGCTAAGTGAGTAGGGAAAACACATGCTAACCTGTCTTGTCTGGCTAAGTGAGTAGGGAAAACACATACTAACCTGTCTTGTCTGGCTAAGTGAGTAGGGAAAACACATACTAACCTGTCTTGTCTGGCTAAGTGAGTAGGGAAAACACATGCTAACCTGTCTTGTCTGGCTAAGTGAGTAGGGAAAACACATACTAACCTGTCTTGTCTGGCTAAGTGAGTAGGGATGGAGTAGGGAAACACATACTAACCTGTCTTGTCTGGCTAAGTGAGTAGGGAAAACACATACTAACCTGTCTTGTCTGGCTAAGTGAGTAGGGAAAACACATACTAACCTGTCTTGTCTGGCTAAGTGAGTAGGGAAAACACATACTAACCTGTCTTGTCTGGCTAAGTGAGTAGGGATGAGTAGGGATGGAGTAGGGAAAACACATACTAACCTGTCTTGTCTGGCTAAGTGAGTAGGGAAAACACATACTAACCTGTCTTGTCTGGCTAAGTGAGTAGGGAAAACACATACTAACCTGTCTTGTCTGGCTAAGTGAGTAGGGAAAACACATACTAACCTGTCTTGTCTGGCTAGAGTGAGTAGGGAAAACACATACTAACCTGTCTTGTCTGGCTAAGTGAGTAGGGATGGAGTAGGGAAAACACATACTAACCTGTCTTGTCTGGCTAAGTGAGTAGGGAAAACACATACTAACATGTCTTGTCTGGCTAAGTGAGTAGGGAAAACACATACTAACATGTCTTGTCTGGCTAAGTGAGTAGGGAAAACACATACTAACCTGTCTTGTCTGGCTAAGTGAGTAGGGAAAACACATGCTAACCTGTCTTGTCTGGCTAAGTGAGTAGGGAAAACACATGCTAACCTGTCTTGTCTGGCTAAGTGAGTAGGGATGGAGTAGGGAAAACACATACTAACCTGTCTTGTCTAGCTAAGTGAGTAGGGATGGAGTAGGGAAAACACATACTAACCTGTCTTGTCTAGCTAAGTGAGTAAGGATGGAGTAGGGAAAACACATACTAACCTGTCTTGTCTGGCTAAGTGAGTAGGGATGGAGTAGGGAAAACACATACTAACCTGTCTTGTCTGGCTAAGTGAGTAGGGTTGGAGTAGGGAAAACACATACTAACCTGTCTTGTCTGGCTAAGTGAGTAGGGAAAACACATACTAACCTGTCTTGTCTAGCTAAGTGAGTAGGGATGGAGTAGGGAAAACACATACTAACCTGTTTTGTCTGGCTAAGTGAGTAGGGAAAACACATACTAACCTGTCTTGTCTAGCTAAGTGAGTAGGGATGGAGTAGGGAAAACACATACTAACCTGTCTTGTCTGGCTAAGTGAGTAGGGATGGAGTAGGGAAAACACATACTAACCTGTCTTGTCTGGCTAATTGAGTAGGGTTGGAGTAGGGAAAACACATACTAACCTGTCTTGTCTGGCTAAGTGAGTAGGGATGGAGTAGGGAAGACACATACTAACCTGTCTTGTCTGGCTAAGTGAGTAGGGATGGAGTAGGGAAGACACATACTAACCTGTCTTGTCTGGCTAAGTGAGTAGGGATGGAGTAGGGAAAACACATACTAACCTGTCTTGTCTGGCTAAGTGAGTAGGGATGGAGTAGGGAAAACACATACTAACCTGTCTTGTCTGGCTAAGTGAGTAGGGATGGAGTAGTGAAAACACATACTAACCTGTCTTGTCTGGCTAAGTGAGTAGGGATGGAGTAGGGAAAACACATACTAACTTGTCTTGTCTGGCTAAGTGAGTAGGGATGGAGTAGAGAAAACACATACTAACCTGTCTTGTCTGGCTAAGTTAGTAGGGAAAACACATGCTAACCTGTCTTGTCTGGCTAAGTGAGTAGGGATGGAGTAGGGAAAACACATACTAACCTGTCTTGTCTGGCTAAGTGAGTAGGGATGGAGTAGGGAAAACACATGCTAACCTGTCTTGTCTGGCTAAGTGAGTAGGGAAAACACATGCTAACCTGTCTTGTCTGGCTAAGTGAGTAGGGAAAACACATACTAACCTGTCTTTTCTGGCTAAGTGAGTAGGGAAAACACATGCTAACCTGTCTTGTCTGGCTAAGTGAGTAGGGAAAACACATACTAACCTGTCTTGTCTGGCTAAGTGAGTAGGGAAAACACATGCTAACCTGTCTTGTCTGGCTAAGTGAGTAGGGAAAACACATGCTAACCTGTCTTTTCTGGCTAAGTGAGTAGGGAAAACACATACTAACCTGTCTTGTCTGGCTAAGTGAGTAGGGAAAACACATGCTAACCTGTCTTGTCTGGCTAAGTGAGTAGGGAAAACACATACTAACCTGTCTTGTCTGGCTAAGTGAGTAGGGATGGAGTAGGGAAAACACATACTAACCTGTCTTGTTTGGCTAAGTGAGTAGGGAAAACACATACTAACATGTCTTGTCTGGCTAAGTGAGTAGGGAAAACACATACTAACCTGTCTTGTCTGGCTAAGTAAGTAGGGAAAACACATGCTAACCTGTCTTGTCTGGCTAAGTGAGTAGGGATGGAGTAGGGAAAACACATGCTAACCTGTCTTGTCTGGCTAAGTGAGTAGGGAAAACACATACTAACCTGTCTTGTCTGGCTAAGTGAGTAGGGAAAACACATGCTTACCTGTCTTGTCTGGCTAAGTGAGTAGGGAAAACACATACTAACCTGTCTTGTCTGGCTAAGTGAGTAGGGAAAACACATGCTAACCTGTCTTGTCTGGCTAAGTGAGTAGGGAAAACACATACTAACCTGTCTTGTCTGGCTAAGTGAGTAGGGAAAACACATGCTATCCTGTCTTGTCTGGCTAAGTGAGTAGGGAAAACACATGCTAACCTGTCTTGTCTGGCTAAGTGAGTAGGGAAAACACATACTAACCTGTCTTGTCTGGCTAAGTGAGTAGGGAAAACACATGCTAACCTGTCTTGTCTGGCTAAGTGAGTAGGGAAAACACATACAAACCTGTCTTGTCTGGCTAAGTGAGTAGGGATGGAGTAGGGAAAACAAATACTAACCTGTCTTGTCTGGCTAAGTGAGTAGGGAAAACACATACTAACATGTCTTGTCTGGCTAAGTGAGTAGGGAAAACACATACTAACCTGTCTTGTCTGGCTAAGTGAGTAGGGAAAACACATACTAACCTGTCTTGTCTGGCTAAGTGAGTAGGGAAAACACATGCTAACCTGTCTTGTCTGGCTAAGTGAGTAGGGAAAACACATGCTAACCTGTCTTGTCTGGCTAAGTGAGTAGGGATGGAGTAGGGAAAACACATACTAACCTGTCTTGTCTAGCTAAGTGAGTAGGGATGGAGTAGGGAAAACACATACTAACCTGTCTTGTCTAGCTAAGTGAGTAGGGATGGAGTAGGGAAAACACATACTAACCTGTCTTGTCTGGCTAAGTGAGTAGGGATGGAGTAGGGAAAACACATACTAACCTGTCTTGTCTGGCTAAGTGAGTAGGGTTGGAGTAGGGAAAACACATACTAACCTGTCTTGTCTGGCTAAGTGAGTAGGGAAAACACATACTAACCTGTCTTGTCTAGCTAAGTGAGTAGGGATGGAGTAGGGAAAACACATACTAACCTGTTTTGTCTGGCTAAGTGAGTAGGGAAAACACATACTAACCTGTCTTGTCTAGCTAAGTGAGTAGGGATGGAGTAGGGAAAACACATACTAACCTGTCTTGTCTGGCTAAGTGAGTAGGGATGGAGTAGGGAAAACACTTACTAACCTGTCTTGTCTGGCTAATTGAGTAGGGTTGGAGTAGGGAAAACACATACTAACCTGTCTTGTCTGGCTAAGTGAGTAGGGATGGAGTAGGGAAGACACATACTAACCTGTCTTGTCTGGCTAAGTGAGTAGGGATGGAGTAGGGAAAACACATACTAACCTGTCTTGTCTGGCTAAGTGAGTAGGGATGGAGTAGGGAAAACACATACTAACCTGTCTTGTCTGGCTAAGTGAGTAGGGATGGAGTAGGGAAAACACATACTAACCTGTCTTGTCTGGCTAAGTGAGTAGGGTTGGAGTAGGAAAACACATACTAACCTGTCTTGTCTGGCTAAGTGAGTAGGGATGGAGTAGGGAAGACACATACTAACCTGTCTTGTCTGGCTAAGTGAGTAGGGATGGAGTAGGGAAACACATACTAACCTGTCTTGTCTGGCTAAGTGAGTAGGGATGGAGTAGGGAAACACATACTAACCTGTCTTGTCTGGCTAAGTGAGTAGGGATGGAGTAGGGAAAACACATACTAACCTGTCTTGTCTGGCTAAGTGAGTAGGGATGGAGTAGAGAAAACACATACTAACCTGTCTTGTCTGGCTAAGTGAGTAGGGATGGAGTAGGGAAACACATACTAACCTGTCTTGTCTGGCTAAGTGAGTAGGGATGGAGTAGAGAAAACACATACTAACCTGTCTTGTCTGGCTAAGTGAGTAGGGAAAACACATGCTAACCTGTCTTGTCTGGCTAAGTGAGTAGGGATGGAGTAGGGAAAACACATACTAACCTGTCTTGTCTAGCTAAGTGAGTAGGGATGGAGTAGGGAAAACACATGCTAACCTGTCTTGTCGCTAAGTGAGTATGGATGAAGTAGGGAAAACACATACTAACCTGTCTTGTCTGGCTAAGTGAGTAGGGATGGAGTAGGGAAAACACATACTAACCTGTCTTGTCTGGCTAAGTGAGTAGGGAAAACACATACTAACCTGTCTTGTCTGGCTAAGTGAGTATGGATGGAGTAGGGAAAACACATACTAACCTGTCTTGTCTGGCTAAGTGAGTAGGGAAAACACATACTAACCTGTCTTGTCTGGCTAAGTGAGTAGGGAAAACACATACTAACCTGTCTTGTCTGGCTAAGTGAGTAGGGAAAACACATACTAACCTGTCTTGTCTGGCTAAGTGAGTAGGGAAAACACATACTAACCTGTCTTGTCTGGCTAAGTGAGTAGGGAAAACACATACTAACCTGTCTTGTCTGGCTAAGTGAGTAGGGAAAACACATGCTAACCTGTCTTGTCTGGCTAAGTGAGTAGGGAAAACACATACTAACCTGTCTTGTCTGGCTAAGTGAGTAGGGAAAACACATACTAACCTGTCTTGTCTGGCTAAGTGAGTAGGGAAAACACATACTAACCTGTCTTGTCTGGCTAAGTGAGTAGGGATGGAGTAGGGAAAACCTATACTAACCTGTCTTGTCTGGCTAAGTGAGTAGGGATGGAGTAGAGAAAACACATACTAACCTGTCTTGTCTGGCTAAGTGAGTAGGGATGGAGTAGGGAAGACACATACTAACCTGTCTTGTCTGGCTAAGTGAGTAGGGATGTAGTAGGGAAAACACATACTAACCTGTCTTGTCTGGCTAAGTGAGTAGTGATGGAGTAGGGAAAACACATACTAACCTGTCTTGTCTGGCTAAGTGAGTAGGGATGGAGTAGGGAAAACACATACTAACCTGTCTTGTCTGGCTAAGTGAGTAGGGATGGAGTAGGGAAAACACATACTAACCTGTCTTGTCTGGCTAAGTGAGTAGGGAAAACACATACTAACATGTCTTGTCTGGCTAAGTGAGTAGGGAAAACACATACTAACATGTCTTGTCTGGCTAAGTGAGTAGGGAAAACACATACTAACCTGTCTTGTCTGGCTAAGTGAGTAGGGAAAACACATGCTAACCTGTCTTGTCTGGCTAAGTGAGTAGGGAAAACACATGCTAACCTGTCTTGTCTGGCTAAGTGAGTAGGGATGGAGTAGGGAAAACACATACTAACCTGTCTTGTCTAGCTAAGTGAGTAGGGATGGAGTAGGGAAAACACATACTAACCTGTCTTGTCTAGCTAAGTGAGTAAGGATGGAGTAGGGAAAACACATACTAACCTGTCTTGTCTGGCTAAGTGAGTAGGGATGGAGTAGGGAAAACACATACTAACCTGTCTTGTCTGGCTAAGTGAGTAGGGTGGAGTAGGGAAAACACATACTAACCTGTCTTGTCTGGCTAAGTGAGTAGGGAAAACACATACTAACCTGTCTTGTCTAGCTAAGTGAGTAGGGATGGAGTAGGGAAAACACATACTAACCTGTTTTGTCTGGCTAAGTGAGTAGGGAAAACACATACTAACCTGTCTTGTCTAGCTAAGTGAGTAGGGATGGAGTAGGGAAAACACATACTAACCTGTCTTGTCTGGCTAAGTGAGTAGGGATGGAGTAGGGAAAACACATACTAACCTGTCTTGTCTGGCTAATTGAGTAGGGTTGGAGTAGGAAAACACATACTAACCTGTCTTGTCTGGCTAAGTGAGTAGGGATGGAGTAGGGAAGACACATACTAACCTGTCTTGTCTGGCTAAGTGAGTAGGGATGGAGTAGGGAAGACACATACTAACCTGTCTTGTCTGGCTAAGTGAGTAGGGATGGAGTAGGGAAAACACATACTAACCTGTCTTGTCTGGCTAAGTGAGTAGGGATGGAGTAGGGAAAACACATACTAACCTGTCTTGTCTGGCTAAGTGAGTAGGGATGGAGTAGTGAAAACACATACTAACCTGTCTTGTCTGGCTAAGTGAGTAGGGATGGAGTAGGGAAAACACATACTAACTGTCTTGTCTGGCTAAGTGAGTAGGGATGGAGTAGAGAAAACACATACTAACCTGTCTTGTCTGGCTAAGTTAGTAGGGAAAACACATGCTAACCTGTCTTGTCTGGCTAAGTGAGTAGGGATGGAGTAGGGAAAACACATACTAACCTGTCTTGTCTGGCTAAGTGAGTAGGGATGGAGTAGGGAAAACACATGCTAACCTGTCTTGTCTGGCTAAGTGAGTAGGGAAAACACATGCTAACCTGTCTTGTCTGGCTAAGTGAGTAGGGAAAACACATACTAACCTGTCTTTTCTGGCTAAGTGAGTAGGGAAAACACATGCTAACCTGTCTTGTCTGGCTAAGTGAGTAGGGAAAACACATACTAACCTGTCTTGTCTGGCTAAGTGAGTAGGGAAAACACATGCTAACCTGTCTTGTCTGGCTAAGTGAGTAGGGAAAACACATACTAACCTGTCTTGTCTGGCTAAGTGAGTAGGGAAAACACATACTAACCTGTCTTGTCTGGCTAAGTGAGTAGGGAAAACACATACTAACCTGTCTTGTCTGGCTAAGTGAGTAGGGAAAACACATACTAACCTGTCTTGTCTGGCTAAGTGAGTAGGGAAAACACATACTAACCTGTCTTGTCTGGCTAAGTGAGTAGGGAAAACACATACTAACCTGTCTTGTCTGGCTAAGTGAGTAGGGAAAACACACTAACCTGTCTTGTCTGGCTAAGTGAGTAGGGATGGAGTAGGGAAAACACATGCTAACCTGTCTTGTCTGGCTAAGTGAGTAGGGAAAACACATACTAACCTGTCTTGTCTGGCTAAGTGAGTAGGGAAAACACATGCTTACCTGTCTTGTCTGGCTAAGTGAGTAGGGAAAACACATACTAACCTGTCTTGTCTGGCTAAGTGAGTAGGGAAAACACATGCTAACCTGTCTTGTCTGGCTAAGTGAGTAGGGAAAACACATACTAACCTGTCTTGTCTGGCTAAGTGAGTAGGGAAAACACATGCTAACCTGTCTTGTCTGGCTAAGTGAGTAGGGAAAACACATACTAACCTGTCTTGTCTGGCTAAGTGAGTAGGGAAAACACATACTAACCTGTCTTGTCTGGCTAAGTGAGTAGGGAAAACACATACTAACCTGTCTTGTCTGGCTAAGTGAGTAGGGAAAACACATACTAACCTGTCTTGTCTGGCTAAGTGAGTAGGGATGGAGTAGGGAAAACAAATACTAACCTGTCTTGTCTGGCTAAGTGAGTAGGGAAAACACATACTAACATGTCTTGTCTGGCTAAGTGAGTAGGGAAAACACATACTAACCTGTCTTGTCTGGCTAAGTGAGTAGGGAAAACACATACTAACCTGTCTTGTCTGGCTAAGTGAGTAGGGAAAACACATGCTAACCTGTCTTGTCTGGCTAAGTGAGTAGGGAAAACACATGCTAACCTGTCTTGTCTGGCTAAGTGAGTAGGGATGGAGTAGGGAAAACACATACTAACCTGTCTTGTCTAGCTAAGTGAGTAGGGATGGAGTAGGGAAAACACATACTAACCTGTCTTGTCTAGCTAAGTGAGTAGGGATGGAGTAGGGAAAACACATACTAACCTGTCTTGTCTGGCTAAGTGAGTAGGGATGGAGTAGGGAAAACACATACTAACCTGTCTTGTCTGGCTAAGTGAGTAGGGTTGGAGTAGGGAAAACACATACTAACCTGTCTTGTCTGGCTAAGTGAGTAGGGAAAACACATACTAACCTGTCTTGTCTAGCTAAGTGAGTAGGGATGGAGTAGGGAAAACACATACTAACCTGTTTTGTCTGGCTAAGTGAGTAGGGAAAACACATACTAACCTGTCTTGTCTAGCTAAGTGAGTAGGGATGGAGTAGGGAAAACACATACTAACCTGTCTTGTCTGGCTAAGTGAGTAGGGATGGAGTAGGGAAAACACATACTAACCTGTCTTGTCTGGCTAATTGAGTAGGGTTGGAGTAGGGAAAACACATACTAACCTGTCTTGTCTGGCTAAGTGAGTAGGGATGGAGTAGGGAAGACACATACTAACCTGTCTTGTCTGGCTAAGTGAGTAGGGATGGAGTAGGGAAGACACATACTAACCTGTCTTGTCTGGCTAAGTGAGTAGGGATGGAGTAGGGAAAACACATACTAACCTGTCTTGTCTGGCTAAGTGAGTAGGGATGGAGTAGGGAAAACACATACTAACCTGTCTTGTCTGGCTAAGTGAGTAGGGATGGAGTAGAGAAAACACATACTAACCTGTCTTGTCTGGCTAAGTGAGTAGGGATGGAGTAGGGAAAACACATACTAACCTGTCTTGTCTGGCTAAGTGAGTAGGGATGGAGTAGAGAAAAAACATACTAACCTGTCTTGTCTGGCTAAGTTAGTAGGGAAAACACATGCTAACCTGTCTTGTCTGGCTAAGTGAGTAGGGATGGAGTAGGAAAACACATACTAACCTGTCTTGTCTAGCTAAGTGAGTAGGGATGGAGTAGGGAAAACACATGCTAACCTGTCTTGTCTGGCTAAGTGAGTATGGATGAAGTAGGGAAAACACATACTAACCTGTCTTGTCTGGCTAAGTGAGTAGGGATGGAGTAGGGAAAACACATACTAACCTGTCTTGTCTGGCTAAGTGAGTAGGGAAAACACATACTAACCTGTCTTGTCTGGCTAAGTGAGTATGGATGGAGTAGGGAAAACACATACTAACCTGTCTTGTCTGGCTAAGTGAGTAGGGAAAACACATACTAACCTGTCTTGTCTGGCTAAGTGAGTAGGGAAAACACATACTAACCTGTCTTGTCTGGCTAAGTGAGTAGGGAAAACACATACTAACCTGTCTTGTCTGGCTAAGTGAGTAGGGAAAACACATACTAACCTGTCTTGTCTGGCTAAGTGAGTAGGGAAAACACATACTAACCTGTCTTGTCTGGCTAAGTGAGTAGGGAAAACACATACTAACCTGTCTTGTCTGGCTAAGTGAGTAGGGAAAACACATACTAACCTGTCTTGTCTGGCTAAGTGAGTAGGGAAAACACATACTAACCTGTCTTGTCTGGCTAAGTGAGTAGGGAAAACACATACTAACCTGTCTTGTCTGGCTAAGTGAGTAGGGATGGAGTAGGGAAAACACATACTAACCTGTCTTGTCTGGCTAAGTGAGTAGGGATGGAGTAGAGAAAACACATACTAACCTGTCTTGTCTGGCTAAGTGAGTAGGGATGGAGTAGGGAAACACATACTAACCTGTCTTGTCTAGCTAAGTGAGTAGGGATGTAGTAGGGAAAACACATACTAACCTGTCTTGTCTGGCTAAGTGAGTAGTGATGGAGTAGGGAAAACACATACTAACCTGTCTTGTCTGGCTAAGTGAGTAGGGATGGAGTAGGGAAAACACATACTAACCTGTCTTGTCTGGCTAAATGAGTAGGGATGGAGTAGGGAAAACACATACTAACCTGTCTTGTCTGGCTAAGTGAGTAGGGATGGAGTAGGGAAAACACATACTAACCTGTCTTGTCTGGCTAAGTGAGTAGGGATGGAGTAGGGAAAACACATACTAACCTGTCTTGTCTGGCTAAGTGAGTAGGGATGGAGTAGGGAAAACACATACTAACCTGTCTTGTCTGGCTAAGTGAGTAGGGATGGAGTAGGGAAAACACATACTAACCTGTCTTGTCTGGCTAAGTGAGTAGGGATGGAGTAGGGAAAACACATACTAACCTGTCTTGTCTGGCTAAGTTAGTAGGGAAAACACATACTAACCTGTCTTGTCTGGCTAAGTGAGTAGGGATGGAGTAGGGAAAACACATACTAACCTGTCTTGTCTGGCTAAGTGAGTAGGGATGGAGTAGGGAAAACACATACTAACCTGTCTTGTCTGGCTAAGTGAGTAGGGATGAAGTAGGGAAAACACATACTAACCTGTCTTGTCTGGCTAAGTGAGTAGGGATGGAGTAGGGAAAACACATACTAACCTGTCTTGTCTGGCTAAGTGAGTAGGGATGGAGTAGGGAAAACACATACTAACCTGTCTTGTCTGGCTAAGTGAGTAGGGATGGAGTAGGGAAAACACATACTAACCTGTCTTGTCTGGCTAAGTGAGTAGGGATGGAGTAGAGAAAACACATACTAACCTGTCTTGTCTGGCTAAGTTAGTAGGGAAAACACATACTAACCTGTCTTGTCTGGCTAAGTGAGTAGGGATGGAGTAGGGAAAACACATACTAACCTGTCTTGTCTGGCTAAGTGAGTAGGGATGGAGTAGGGAAAACACATACTAACCTGTCTTGTCTGGCTAAGTGAGTAGGGAAAACACATGCTAACCTGTCTTGTCTGGCTAAGTGAGTAGGGAAAACACATACTAACCTGTCTTGTCTGGCTAAGTGAGTAGGGAAAACACATGCTAACCTGTCTTGTCTGGCTAAGTGAGTAGGGAAAACACATACTAACCTGTCTTGTCTGGCTAAGTGAGTAGGGAAAACACATGCTAACCTGTCTTGTCTGGCTAAGTGAGTAGGGAAAACACATGCTAACCTGTCTTTCTGGCTAAGTGAGTAGGGAAAACACATACTAACCTGTCTTGTCTGGCTAAGTGAGTAGGGAAAACACATGCTAACCTGTCTTGTCTGGCTAAGTGAGTAGGGAAAACACATACTAACCTGTCTTGTCTGGCTAAGTGAGTAGGGATGGAGTAGGGAAAACACATACTAACCTGTCTTGTCTGGCTAAGTGAGTAGGGAAAACACATACTAACCTGTCTTGTCTGGCTAAGTGAGTAGGGAAAACACATACTAACCTGTCTTGTCTGGCTAAGTAAGTAGGGAAAACACATGCTAACCTGTCTTGTCTGGCTAAGTGAGTAGGGATGGAGTAGGGAAAACACATGCTAACCTGTCTTGTCTGGCTAAGTGAGTAGGGAAAACACATACTAACCTGTCTTGTCTGGCTAAGTGAGTAGGGAAAACACATGCTACCTGTCTTGTCTGGCTAAGTGAGTAGGGAAAACACATACTAACCTGTCTTGTCTGGCTAAGTGAGTAGGGAAAACACATGCTAACCTGTCTTGTCTGGCTAAGTGAGTAGGGAAAACACATACTAACCTGTCTTGTCTGGCTAAGTGAGTAGGGAAAACACATGCTAACCTGTCTTGTCTGGCTAAGTGAGTAGGGAAAACACATGCTAACCTGTCTTGTCTGGCTAAGTGAGTAGGGAAAACACATACTAACCTGTCTTGTCTGGCTAAGTGAGTAGGGAAAACACATGCTAACCTGTCTTGTCTGGCTAAGTGAGTAGGGAAAACACATACTAACCTGTCTTGTCTGGCTAAGTGAGTAGGGATGGAGTAGGGAAAACAATACTAACCTGTCTTGTCTGGCTAAGTGAGTAGGGAAAACACATACTAACATGTCTTGTCTGGCTAAGTGAGTAGGGAAAACACATACTAACCTGTCTTGTCTGGCTAAGTGAGTAGGGAAAACACATACTAACCTGTCTTGTCTGGCTAAGTGAGTAGGGAAAACACATGCTAACCTGTCTTGTCTGGCTAAGTGAGTAGGGAAAACACATGCTAACCTGTCTTGTCTGGCTAAGTGAGTAGGGATGGAGTAGGGAAAACACATACTAACCTGTCTTGTCTAGCTAAGTGAGTAGGGATGGAGTAGGGAAAACACATACTAACCTGTCTTGTCTAGCTAAGTGAGTAGGGATGGAGTAGGGAAAACACATACTAACCTGTCTTGTCTGGCTAAGTGAGTAGGGATGGAGTAGGGAAAACACATACTAACCTGTCTTGTCTGGCTAAGTGAGTAGGGTTGGAGTAGGGAAAACACATACTAACCTGTCTTGTCTGGCTAAGTGAGTAGGGAAAACACATACTAACCTGTCTTGTCTAGCTAAGTGAGTAGGGATGGAGTAGGGAAAACACATACTAACCTGTTTTGTCTGGCTAAGTGAGTAGGGAAAACACATACTAACCTGTCTTGTCTAGCTAAGTGAGTAGGGATGGAGTAGGGAAAACACATACTAACCTGTCTTGTCTGGCTAAGTGAGTAGGGATGGAGTAGGGAAAACACATACTAACCTGTCTTGTCTGGCTAATTGAGTAGGTTGGAGTAGGGAAAACACATACTAACCTGTCTTGTCTGGCTAAGTGAGTAGGGATGGAGTAGGGAAGACACATACTAACCTGTCTTGTCTGGCTAAGTGAGTAGGGATGGAGTAGGGAAACACATACTAACCTGTCTTGTCTGGCTAAGTGAGTAGGGATGGAGTAGGGAAAACACATACTAACCTGTCTTGTCTGGCTAAGTGAGTAGGGATGGAGTAGGGAAAACACATACTAACCTGTCTTGTCTGGCTAAGTGAGTAGGGATGGAGTAGGGAAAACACATACTAACCTGTCTTGTCTGGCTAAGTGAGTAGGGATGGAGTAGGGAAAACACATACTAACCTGTCTTGTCTGGCTAAGTGAGTAGGGATGGAGTAGAGAAAACACATACTAACCTGTCTTGTCTGGCTAAGTTAGTAGGGAAAACACATGCTAACCTGTCTTGTCTGGCTAAGTGAGTAGGGATGGAGTAGGGAAAACACATACTAACCTGTCTTGTCTGGCTAAGTGAGTAGGGATGGAGTAGGGAAAACACATGCTAACCTGTCTTGTCTGGCTAAGTGAGTAGGATGAAGTAGGGAAAACACATACTAACCTGTCTTGTCTGGCTAAGTGAGTAGGGATGGAGTAGGGAAAACACATACTAACCTGTCTTGTCTGGCTAAGTGAGTAGGGAAAACACATACTAACCTGTCTTGTCTGGCTAAGTGAGTAGGGATGGAGTAGGGAAAACACATACTAACCTGTCTTGTCTGGCTAAGTGAGTAGGGAAAACACATACTAACCTGTCTTGTCTGGCTAAGTGAGTAGGGAAAACACATACTAACCTGTCTTGTCTGGCTAAGTGAGTAGGGAAAACACATACTAACCTGTCTTGTCTGGCTAAGTGAGTAGGGAAAACACATACTAACCTGTCTTGTCTGGCTAAGTGAGTAGGGAAAACACATACTAACCTGTCTTGTCTAGCTAAGTGAGTAGGGAAAACACATGCTAACCTGTCTTGTCTGGCTAAGTGAGTAGGGAAAACACATACTAACCTGTCTTGTCTGGCTAAGTGAGTAGGGAAAACACATACTAACCTGTCTTGTCTGGCTAAGTGAGTAGGGAAAACACATACTAACCTGTCTTGTCTGGCTAAGTGAGTAGGGATGGAGTAGGGAAAACCTATACTAACCTGTCTTGTCTGGCTAAGTGAGTAGGGATGGAGTAGAGAAAACACATACTAACCTGTCTTGTCTGGCTAAGTGAGTAGGGATGGAGTAGGGAAGACACATACTAACCTGTCTTGTCTAGCTAAGTGAGTAGGGATGTAGTAGGGAAAACACATACTAACCTGTCTTGTCTGGCTAAGTGAGTAGTGATGGAGTAGGGAAAACACATACTAACCTGTCTTGTCTGGCTAAGTGAGTAGGGATGGAGTAGGGAAAACACATACTAACCTGTCTTGTCTGGCTAAATGAGTAGGGATGGAGTAGGGAAAACACATACTAACCTGTCTTGTCTGGCTAAGTGAGTAGGGATGGAGTAGGGAAGACACATACTAACCTGTCTTGTCTGGCTGAGTGAGTAGGGATGGAGTAGGGAAAACACATACTAACCTGTCTTGTCTGGCTAAGTGAGTAGGGATGGAGTAGGGAAGACACATACTAACCTGTCTTGTCTGGCTAAGTGAGTAGGGATGGAGTAGGGAAAACACATACTAACCTGTCTTGTCTGGCTAAGTGAGTAGGGATGGAGTAGAGAAAACACATACTAACCTGTCTTGTCTGGCTAAGTTAGTAGGGAAAACACATGCTAACCTGTCTTGTCTGGCTAAGTGAGTAGGGATGGAGTAGGGAAAACACATACTAAATTGTCTTCTCTAGCTAAGTGAGTAGGGATGGAGTAGGGAAAACACATGCTAACCTGTCTTGTCTGGCTAAGTGAGTATGGATGAAGTAGGGAAAACACATACTAACCTGTCTTGTCTGGCTAAGTGAGTAGGGATGAGTAGGGAAAACACATACTAACCTGTCTTGTCTGGCTAAGTGAGTAGGGAAAACACATACTAACCTGTCTTGTCTGGCTAAGTGAGTATGGATGGAGTAGGGAAAACACATACTAACCTGTCTTGTCTGGCTAAGTGAGTAGGGAAAACACATACTAACCTGTCTTGTCTGGCTAAGTGAGTAGGGAAAACACATACTAACCTGTCTTGTCTGGCTAAGTGAGTAGGGAAAACACATACTAACCTGTCTTGTCTGGCTAAGTGAGTAGGGAAAACACATACTAACCTGTCTTGTCTGGCTAAGTGAGTAGGGAAAACACATACTAACCTGTCTTGTCTAGCTAAGTGAGTAGGGAAAACACATGCTAACCTGTCTTGTCTGGCTAAGTGAGTAGGGAAAACACATACTAACCTGTCTTGTCTGGCTAAGTGAGTAGGGAAAACACATACCAACCTGTCTTGTCTGGCTAAGTGAGTAGGGAAAACACATACTAACCTGTCTTGTCTGGCTAAGTGAGTAGGGATGGAGTAGGGAAAACCTATACTAACCTGTCTTGTCTGGCTAAGTGAGTAGGGATGGAGTAGGGAAAACACATACTAACCTGTCTTGTCTGGCTAAGTGAGTAGGGATGGAGTAGGGAAGACACATACTAACCTGTCTTGTCTAGCTAAGTGAGTAGGGATGTAGTAGGGAAAACACATACTAACCTGTCTTGTCTGGCTAAGTGAGTAGTGATGGAGTAGGGAAAACACATACTAACCTGTCTTGTCTGGCTAAGTGAGTAGGGATGGAGTAGGGAAAACACATACTAACCTGTCTTGTCTGGCTAAATGAGTAGGGATGGAGTAGGGAAAACACATACTAACCTGTCTTGTCTGGCTAAGTGAGTAGGGAAAACACATACTAACCTGTCTTGTCTGGCTAAGTGAGTAGGGAAAACACATACTAACTGTCTTGTCTGGCTAAGTGAGTAGGGAAAACACATACTAACCTGTCTTGTCTGGCTAAGTGAGTAGGGAAAACACATGCTAACCTGTCTTGTCTGGCTAAGTGAGTAGGGAAAACACATGCTAACCTGTCTTGTCTGGCTAAGTGAGTAGGGATGGAGTAGGGAAAACACATACTAACCTGTCTTGTCTAGCTAAGTGAGTAGGGATGGAGTAGGGAAAACACATACTAACCTGTCTTGTCTAGCTAAGTGAGTAAGGATGGAGTAGGGAAAACACATACTAACCTGTCTTGTCTGGCTAAGTGAGTAGGGATGGAGTAGGGAAAACACATACTAACCTGTCTTGTCTGGCTAAGTGAGTAGGGTTGGAGTAGGGAAAACACATACTAACCTGTCTTGTCTGGCTAAGTGAGTAGGGAAAACACATACTAACCTGTCTTGTCTAGCTAAGTGAGTAGGGATGGAGTAGGGAAAACACATACTAACCTGTTTTGTCTGGCTAAGTGAGTAGGGAAAACACATACTAACCTGTCTTGTCTAGCTAAGTGAGTAGGGATGGAGTAGGGAAAACACATACTAACCTGTCTTGTCTGGCTAAGTGAGTAGGGATGGAGTAGGGAAAACACATACTAACCTGTCTTGTCTGGCTAATTGAGTAGGGTTGGAGTAGGGAAAACACATACTAACCTGTCTTGTCTGGCTAAGTGAGTAGGGATGGAGTAGGGAAGACACATACTAACCTGTCTTGTCTGGCTAAGTGAGTAGGGATGGAGTAGGGAAGACACATACTAACCTGTCTTGTCTGGCTAAGTGAGTAGGGATGGAGTAGGGAAAACACATACTAACCTGTCTTGTCTGGCTAAGTGAGTAGGGATGGAGTAGGGAAAACACATACTAACCTGTCTTGTCTGGCTAAGTGAGTAGGGATGGAGTAGTGAAAACACATACTAACCTGTCTTGTCTGGCTAAGTGAGTAGGGATGGAGTAGGGAAAACACATACTAACTTGTCTTGTCTGGCTAAGTGAGTAGGGATGGAGTAGAGAAAACACATACTAACCTGTCTTGTCTGGCTAAGTTAGTAGGGAAAACACATGCTAACCTGTCTTGTCTGGCTAAGTGAGTAGGGATGGAGTAGGGAAAACACATACTAACCTGTCTTGTCTGGCTAAGTGAGTAGGGATGGAGTAGGGAAAACACATGCTAACCTGTCTTGTCTGGCTAAGTGAGTAGGGAAAACACATGCTAACCTGTCTTGTCTGGCTAAGTGAGTAGGGAAAACACATACTAACCTGTCTTGTCTGGCTAAGTGAGTAGGGAAAACACATGCTAACCTGTCTTGTCTGGCTAAGTGAGTAGGGAAAACACATACTAACCTGTCTTGTCTGGCTAAGTGAGTAGGGAAAACACATGCTAACCTGTCTTGTCTGGCTAAGTGAGTAGGGAAAACACATACTAACCTGTCTTTTCTGGCTAAGTGAGTAGGGAAAACACATACTAACCTGTCTTGTCTGGCTAAGTGAGTAGGGAAAACACATGCTAACCTGTCTTGTCTGGCTAAGTGAGTAGGGAAAACACATACTAACCTGTCTTGTCTGGCTAAGTGAGTAGGGATGGAGTAGGGAAAACACATACTAACCTGTCTTGTTTGGCTAAGTGAGTAGGGAAAACACATACTAACATGTCTTGTCTGGCTAAGTGAGTAGGGAAAACACATACTAACCTGTCTTGTCTGGCTAAGTAAGTAGGGAAAACACATGCTAACCTGTCTTGTCTGGCTAAGTGAGTAGGGATGGAGTAGGGAAAACACATACTAACCTGTCTTGTCTGGCTAAGTGAGTAGGGAAAACACATACTAACCTGTCTTGTCTGGCTAAGTGAGTAGGGAAAACACATGCTTACCTGTCTTGTCTGGCTAAGTGAGTAGGGAAAACACATACTAACCTGTCTTGTCTGGCTAAGTGAGTAGGGAAAACACATGCTAACCTGTCTTGTCTGGCTAAGTGAGTAGGGAAAACACATACTAACCTGTCTTGTCTTACTAAGTGAGTAGGGAAAACACATGCTAACCTGTCTTGTCTGGCTAAGTGAGTAGGGAAAACACATACTAACCTGTCTTGTCTGGCTAAGTGAGTAGGGAAAACACATACTAACCTGTCTTGTCTGGCTAAGTGAGTAGGGAAAACACATACTAACCTGTCTTGTCTGGCTAAGTGAGTAGGGATGGAGTAGGGAAAACACATACTAACCTGTCTTGTCTGGCTAAGTGAGTAGGGATGGAGTAGAGAAAACACATACTAACCTGTCTTGTCTGGCTAAGTGAGTAGGGATGGAGTAGGGAAAACACATACTAACCTGTCTTGTCTAGCTAAGTGAGTAGGGATGTAGTAGGGAAAACACATACTAACCTGTCTTGTCTGGCTAAGTGAGTAGGGATGGAGTAGGGAAAACACATACTAACCTGTCTTGTCTGGCTAAGTGAGTAGGGATGGAGTAGGGAAAACACATACTAACCTGTCTTGTCTGGCTAAGTGAGTAGGGATGGAGTAGGGAAAACACATACTAACCTGTCTTGTCTGGCTAAGTGAGTAGGGATGGAGTAGGGAAAACACATACTAACCTGTCTTGTCTGGCTAAGTGAGTAGGGATGGAGTAGGGAAAACACATACTAACCTGTCTTGTCTGGCTAAGTGAGTAGGGATGGAGTAGGGAAAACACATACTAACCTGTCTTGTCTGGCTAAGTGAGTAGGGATGGAGTAGGGAAAACACATACTAACCTGTCTTGTCTGGCTAAGTGAGTAGGGATGGAGTAGAGAAAACACATACTAACCTGTCTTGTCTGGCTAAGTTAGTAGGGAAAACACATGCTAACCTGTCTTGTCTGGCTAAGTGAGTAGGGATGGAGTAGGGAAAACACATACTAAATTGTCTTCTCTAGCTAAGTGAGTAGGGATGGAGTAGGGAAAACACATGCTAACCTGTCTTGTCTGGCTAAGTGAGTATGGATGAAGTAGGGAAAACACATACTAACCTGTCTTGTCTGGCTAAGTGAGTAGGGATGAGTAGGGAAAACACATACTAACCTGTCTTGTCTGGCTATGTGAGTAGGGAAAACACATACTAACCTGTCTTGTCTGGCTAAGTGAGTATGGATGGAGTAGGGAAAACACATACTAACCTGTCTTGTCTGGCTAAGTGAGTAGGGAAAACACATACTAACCTGTCTTGTCTGGCTAAGTGAGTAGGGAAAACACATACTAACCTGTCTTGTCTGGCTAAGTGAGTAGGGAAAACACATACTAACCTGTCTTGTCTGGCTAAGTGAGTAGGGAAAACACATACTAACCTGTCTTGTCTGGCTAAGTGAGTAGGGAAAACACATACTAACCTGTCTTGTCTGGCTAAGTGAGTAGGGAAAACACATGCTAACCTGTCTTGTCTGGCTAAGTGAGTAGGGAAAACACATACTAACCTGTCTTGTCTGGCTAAGTGAGTAGGGAAAACACATACTAACCTGTCTTGTCTGGCTAAGTGAGTAGGGAAAACACATACTAACCTGTCTTGTCTGGCTAAGTGAGTAGGGATGGAGTAGGGAAAACCTATACTAACCTGTCTTGTCTGGCTAAGTGAGTAGGGATGGAGTAGAGAAAACACATACTAACCTGTCTTGTCTGGCTAAGTGAGTAGGGATGGAGTAGGGAAGACACATACTAACCTGTCTTGTCTAGCTAAGTGAGTAGGGATGTAGTAGGGAAAACACATACTAACCTGTCTTGTCTGGCTAAGTGAGTAGTGATGGAGTAGGGAAAACACATACTAACCTGTCTTGTCTGGCTAAGTGAGTAGGGATGGAGTAGGGAAAACACATACTAACCTGTCTTGTCTGGCTAAATGAGTAGGGATGGAGTAGGGAAAACACATACTAACCTGTCTTGTCTGGCTAAGTGAGTAGGGAAAACACATACTAACCTGTCTTGTCTGGCTAAGTGAGTAGGGAAAACACATACTAACTGTCTTGTCTGGCTAAGTGAGTAGGGAAAACACATACTAACCTGTCTTGTCTGGCTAAGTGAGTAGGGAAAACACATGCTAACCTGTCTTGTCTGGCTAAGTGAGTAGGGAAAACACATGCTAACCTGTCTTGTCTGGCTAAGTGAGTAGGGATGGAGTAGGGAAAACACATACTAACCTGTCTTGTCTAGCTAAGTGAGTAGGGATGGAGTAGGGAAAACACATACTAACCTGTCTTGTCTAGCTAAGTGAGTAAGGATGGAGTAGGGAAAACACATACTAACCTGTCTTGTCTGGCTAAGTGAGTAGGGATGGAGTAGGGAAAACACATACTAACCTGTCTTGTCTGGCTAAGTGAGTAGGGTTGGAGTAGGGAAAACACATACTAACCTGTCTTGTCTGGCTAAGTGAGTAGGGAAAACACATACTAACCTGTCTTGTCTAGCTAAGTGAGTAGGGATGGAGTAGGGAAAACACATACTAACCTGTTTTGTCTGGCTAAGTAAGTAGGGAAAACACATACTAACCTGTCTTGTCTAGCTAAGTGAGTAGGGATGGAGTAGGGAAAACACATACTAACCTGTCTTGTCTGGCTAAGTGAGTAGGGATGGAGTAGGGAAAACACATACTAACCTGTCTTGTCTGGCTAATTGAGTAGGGTTGGAGTAGGGAAAACACATACTAACCTGTCTTGTCTGGCTAAGTGAGTAGGGATGGAGTAGGGAAGACACATACTAACCTGTCTTGTCTGGCTAAGTGAGTAGGGATGGAGTAGGGAAGACACATACTAACCTGTCTTGTCTGGCTAAGTGAGTAGGGATGGAGTAGGGAAAACACATACTAACCTGTCTTGTCTGGCTAAGTGAGTAGGGATGGAGTAGGGAAAACACATACTAACCTGTCTTGTCTGGCTAAGTGAGTAGGGATGGAGTAGTGAAAACACATACTAACCTGTCTTGTCTGGCTAAGTGAGTAGGGATGGAGTAGGGAAAACACATACTAACTTGTCTTGTCTGGCTAAGTGAGTAGGGATGGAGTAGAGAAAACACATACTAACCTGTCTTGTCTGGCTAAGTTAGTAGGGAAAACACATGCTAACCTGTCTTGTCTGGCTAAGTGAGTAGGGATGGAGTAGGGAAAACACATACTAACCGTCTTGTCTGGCTAAGTGAGTAGGGATGGAGTAGGGAAAACACATGCTAACCTGTCTTGTCTGGCTAAGTGAGTAGGGAAAACACATGCTAACCTGTCTTGTCTGGCTAAGTGAGTAGGGAAAACACATACTAACCTGTCTTGTCTGGCTAAGTGAGTAGGGAAAACACATACTAACCTGTCTTGTCTGGCTAAGTGAGTAGGGAAAACACATACTAACCTGTCTTGTCTGGCTAAGTGAGTAGGGAAAACACATACTAACCTGTCTTGTCTGGCTAAGTGAGTAGGGATGGAGTAGGGAAAACTATACTAACCTGTCTTGTCTGGCTAAGTGAGTAGGGATGGAGTAGAGAAAACACATACTAACCTGTCTTGTCTGGCTAAGTGAGTAGGGATGGAGTAGGGAAGACACATACTAACCTGTCTTGTCTAGCTAAGTGAGTAGGGATGTAGTAGGGAAAACACATACTAACCTGTCTTGTCTGGCTAAGTGAGTAGTGATGGAGTAGGGAAAACACATACTAACCTGTCTTGTCTGGCTAAGTGAGTAGGGATGGAGTAGGGAAAACACATACTAACCTGTCTTGTCTGGCTAAATGAGTAGGGATGGAGTAGGGAAAACACATACTAACCTGTCTTGTCTGGCTAAGTGAGTAGGGAAAACACATACTAACATGTCTTGTCTGGCTAAGTGAGTAGGGAAAACACATACTAACATGTCTTGTCTGGCTAAGTGAGTAGGGAAAACACATACTAACCTGTCTTGTCTGGCTAAGTGAGTAGGGAAAACACATGCTAACCTGTCTTGTCTGGCTAAGTGAGTAGGGAAAACACATGCTAACCTGTCTTGTCTGGCTAAGTGAGTAGGGATGGAGTAGGGAAAACACATACTAACCTGTCTTGTCTAGCTAAGTGAGTAGGGATGGAGTAGGGAAAACACATACTAACCTGTCTTGTCTAGCTAAGTGAGTAAGGATGGAGTAGGGAAAACACATACTAACCTGTCTTGTCTGGCTAAGTGAGTAGGGATGGAGTAGGGAAAACACATACTAACCTGTCTTGTCTGGCTAAGTGAGTAGGGTTGGAGTAGGGAAAACACATACTAACCTGTCTTGTCTGGCTAAGTGAGTAGGGAAAACACATACTAACCTGTCTTGTCTAGCTAAGTGAGTAGGGATGGAGTAGGGAAAACACATACTAACCTGTTTTGTCTGGCTAAGTGAGTAGGGAAAACACATACTAACCTGTCTTGTCTAGCTAAGTGAGTAGGGATGGAGTAGGGAAAACACATACTAACCTGTCTTGTCTGGCTAAGTGAGTAGGGATGGAGTAGGGAAAACACATACTAACCTGTCTTGTCTGGCTAATTGAGTAGGGTTGGAGTAGGGAAAACACATACTAACCTGTCTTGTCTGGCTAAGTGAGTAGGGATGGAGTAGGGAAGACACATACTAACCTGTCTTGTCTGGCTAAGTGAGTAGGGATGGAGTAGGGAAGACACATACTAACCTGTCTTGTCTGGCTAAGTGAGTAGGGATGGAGTAGGGAAAACACATACTAACCTGTCTTGTCTGGCTAAGTGAGTAGGGATGGAGTAGGGAAAACACATACTAACCTGTCTTGTCTGGCTAAGTGAGTAGGGATGGAGTAGTGAAAACACATACTAACCTGTCTTGTCTGGCTAAGTGAGTAGGGATGGAGTAGGGAAAACACATACTAACTTGTCTTGTCTGGCTAAGTGAGTAGGGATGGAGTAGAGAAAACACATACTAACCTGTCTTGTCTGGCTAAGTTAGTAGGGAAAACACATGCTAACCTGTCTTGTCTGGCTAAGTGAGTAGGGATGGAGTAGGGAAAACACATACTAACCTGTCTTGTCTGGCTAAGTGAGTAGGGATGGAGTAGGGAAAACACATGCTAACCTGTCTTGTCTGGCTAAGTGAGTAGGGAAAACACATGCTAACCTGTCTTGTCTGGCTAAGTGAGTAGGGAAAACACATACTAACCTGTCTTTTCTGGCTAAGTGAGTAGGGAAAACACATGCTAACCTGTCTTGTCTGGCTAAGTGAGTAGGGAAAACACATACTAACCTGTCTTGTCTGGCTAAGTGAGTAGGGAAAACACATGCTAACCTGTCTTGTCTGGCTAAGTGAGTAGGGAAAACACATGCTAACCTGTCTTTTCTGGCTAAGTGAGTAGGGAAAACACATACTAACCTGTCTTGTCTGGCTAAGTGAGTAGGGAAAACACATGCTAACCTGTCTTGTCTGGCTAAGTGAGTAGGGAAAACACATACTAACCTGTCTTGTCTGGCTAAGTGAGTAGGGATGGAGTAGGGAAAACACATACTAACCTGTCTTGTTTGGCTAAGTGAGTAGGGAAAACACATACTAACATGTCTTGTCTGGCTAAGTGAGTAGGGAAAACACATACTAACCTGTCTTGTCTGGCTAAGTAAGTAGGGAAAACACATGCTAACCTGTCTTGTCTGGCTAAGTGAGTAGGGATGGAGTAGGGAAAACACATGCTAACCTGTCTTGTCTGGCTAAGTGAGTAGGGAAAACACATACTAACCTGTCTTGTCTGGCTAAGTGAGTAGGGAAAACACATGCTTACCTGTCTTGTCTGGCTAAGTGAGTAGGGAAAACACATACTAACCTGTCTTGTCTGGCTAAGTGAGTAGGGAAAACACATGCTAACCTGTCTTGTCTGGCTAAGTGAGTAGGGAAAACACATACTAACCTGTCTTGTCTGGCTAAGTGAGTAGGGAAAACACATGCTATCCTGTCTTGTCTGGCTAAGTGAGTAGGGAAAACACATGCTAACCTGTCTTGTCTGGCTAAGTGAGTAGGGAAAACACATACTAACCTGTCTTGTCTGGCTAAGTGAGTAGGGAAAACACATGCTAACCTGTCTTGTCTGGCTAAGTGAGTAGGGAAAACACATACAAACCTGTCTTGTCTGGCTAAGTGAGTAGGGATGGAGTAGGGAAAACAAATACTAACCTGTCTTGTCTGGCTAAGTGAGTAGGGAAAACACATACTAACATGTCTTGTCTGGCTAAGTGAGTAGGGAAAACACATACTAACCTGTCTTGTCTGGCTAAGTGAGTAGGGAAAACACATACTAACCTGTCTTGTCTGGCTAAGTGAGTAGGGAAAACACATGCTAACCTGTCTTGTCTGGCTAAGTGAGTAGGGAAAACACATGCTAACCTGTCTTGTCTGGCTAAGTGAGTAGGGATGGAGTAGGGAAAACACATACTAACCTGTCTTGTCTAGCTAAGTGAGTAGGGATAGAGTAGGGAAAACACATACTAACCTGTCTTGTCTAGCTAAGTGAGTAGGGATGGAGTAGGGAAAACACATACTAACCTGTCTTGTCTGGCTAAGTGAGTAGGGATGGAGTAGGGAAAACACATACTAACCTGTCTTGTCTGGCTAAGTGAGTAGGGTTGGAGTAGGGAAAACACATACTAACCTGTCTTGTCTGGCTAAGTGAGTAGGGAAAACACATACTAACCTGTCTTGTCTAGCTAAGTGAGTAGGGATGGAGTAGGGAAAACACATACTAACCTGTTTTGTCTGGCTAAGTGAGTAGGGAAAACACATACTAACCTGTCTTGTCTAGCTAAGTGAGTAGGGATGGAGTAGGGAAAACACATACTAACCTGTCTTGTCTGGCTAAGTGAGTAGGGATGGAGTAGGGAAAACACTTACTAACCTGTCTTGTCTGGCTAAGTTAGTAGGGAAAACACATGCTAACCTGTCTTGTCTGGCTAAGTGAGTAGGGATGGAGTAGGGAAAACACATACTAACCTGTCTTGTCTGGCTAAGTGAGTAGGGATGGAGTAGGGAAAACACATGCTAACCTGTCTTGTCTGGCTAAGTGAGTATGGATGAAGTAGGGAAAACACATACTAACCTGTCTTGTCTGGCTAAGTGAGTAGGGATGGAGTAGGGAAAACACATACTAACCTGTCTTGTCTGGCTAAGTGAGTAGGGAAAACACATACTAACCTGTCTTGTCTGGCTAAGTGAGTATGGATGGAGTAGGGAAAACACATACTAACCTGTCTTGTCTGGATAAGTGAGTAGGGAAAACACATACTAACCTGTCTTGTCTGGCTAAGTGAGTAGGGAAAACACATACTAACCTGTCTTGTCTGGCTAAGTGAGTAGGGAAAACACATACTAACCTGTCTTGTCTGGCTAAGTGAGTAGGGAAAACACATACTAACCTGTCTTGTCTGGCTAAGTGAGTAGGGAAAACACATACTAACCTGTCTTGTCTAGCTAAGTGAGTAGGGAAAACACATGCTAACCTGTCTTGTCTGGCTAAGTGAGTAGGGAAAACACATACTAACCTGTCTTGTCTGGCTAAGTGAGTAGGGAAAACACATACCAACCTGTCTTGTCTGGCTAAGTGAGTAGGGAAAACACATACTAACCTGTCTTGTCTGGCTAAGTGAGTAGGGATGGAGTAGGGAAAACCATACTAACCTGTCTTGTCTGGCTAAGTGAGTAGGGATGGAGTAGAGAAAACACATACTAACCTGTCTTGTCTGGCTAAGTGAGTAGGGATGGAGTAGGGAAAACACATACTAACCTGTCTTGTCTAGCTAAGTGAGTAGGGATGTAGTAGGGAAAACACATACTAACCTGTCTTGTCTGGCTAAGTGAGTAGTGATGGAGTAGGGAAAACACATACTAACCTGTCTTGTCTGGCTAAGTGAGTAGGGATGGAGTAGGGAAAACACATACTAACCTGTCTTGTCTGGCTAAATGAGTAGGGATGGAGTAGGGAAAACACATACTAACCTGTCTTGTCTGGCTAAGTGAGTAGGGATGGAGTAGGGAAAACACATACTAACCTGTCTTGTCTGGCTAAGTGAGTAGGGATGGAGTAGGGAAAACACATACTAACCTGTCTTGTCTGGCTAAGTGAGTAGGGATGGAGTAGGGAAAACACATACTAACCTGTCTTGTCTGGCTAAGTGAGTAGGGATGGAGTAGGGAAAACACATACTAACCTGTCTTGTCTGGCTAAGTGAGTAGGGATGGAGTAGGGAAAACACATACTAACCTGTCTTGTCTGGCTAAGTGAGTAGGGAAAACACATGCTAACCTGTCTTGTCTGGCTAAGTGAGTAGGGAAAACACATGCTAACCTGTCTTGTCTGGCTAAGTGAGTAGGGATGGAGTAGGGAAAACACATGCTAACCTGTCTTGTCTGGCTAAGTGAGTAGGGAAAACACATACTGTCTTGTCTGGCTAAGTGAGTAGGGATGGAGTAGGGAAAACACATACTAACCTGTCTTGTCTGGCTAAGTGAGTAGGGATGGAGTAGGGAAAACACATACTAACCTGTCTTGTCTGGCTAAGTGAGTAGGGATGGAGTAGGGAAAACACATACTAACCTGTCTTGTCTGGCTAAGTGAGTAGGGATGGAGTAGGGAAAACACATACTGTCTTGTCTGGCTAAGTGAGTAGGGAAAACACATACTAACCTGTCTTGTCTGGCTAAGTGAGTAGGGATGGAGTAGGGAAAACACATACTAACCTGTCTTGTCTGGCTAAGTGAGTAGGGAAAACACATACTAACCTGTCTTGTCTGGCTAAGTGAGTAGGGAAAACACATACTAACCTGTCTTGTCTGGCTAAGTGAGTAGGGAAAACACATACTAACCTGTCTTGTCTGGCTAAGTGAGTAGGGAAAACAAATGCTAACCTGTCTTGTCTGGCTAAGTGAGTAGGGAAAACACATGCTAACCTGTCTTGTCTGGCTAAGTGAGTAGGGAAAACACATGCTAACCTGTCTTGTCTGGCTAAGTGAGTAGGGATGGAGTAGGGAAAACACATACTAACCTGTCTTGTCTAGCTAAGTGAGTAGGGATGGAGTAGGGAAAACACATACTAACCTGTCTTGTCTAGCTAAGTGAGTAGGGATGGAGTAGGGAAAACACATACTAACCTGTCTTGTCTGGCTAAGTGAGTAGGGATGGAGTAGGGAAAACACATACTAACCTGTCTTGTCTGGCTAAGTGAGTAGGTTTGGAGTAGGGAAAACACATACTAACCTGTCTTGTCTGGCTAAGTGAGTAGGGAAAACACATACTAACCTGTCTTGTCTAGCTAAGTGAGTAGGGATGGAGTAGGGAAAACACATACTAACCTGTTTTGTCTGGCTAAGTGAGTAGGGAAAACACATACTAACCTGTCTTGTCTAGCTAAGTGAGTAGGGATGGAGTAGGGAAAACACATACTAACCTGTCTTGTCTGGCTAAGTGAGTAGGGATGGAGTAGGGAAAACACATACTAACCTGTCTTGTCTGGCTAAGTGAGTAGGGTTGGAGTAGGGAAAACACATACTAACCTGTCTTGTCTGGCTAAGTGAGTAGGGATGGAGTAGGGAAAACACATACTAACCTGTCTTGTCTGGCTAAGTGAGTAGGGATGGAGTAGGGAAGACACATACTAACCTGTCTTGTCTGGCTAAGTTAGTAGGGAAAACACATGCTAACCTGTCTTGTCTGGCTAAGTGAGTAGGGATGGAGTAGGGAAAACACATACTAACCTGTCTTGTCTGGCTAAGTGAGTAGGGATGGAGTAGGGAAAACACATATAACCTGTCTTGTCTGGCTAAGTGAGTATGGATGGAGTAGGGAAAACACATACTAACCTGTCTTGTCTGGCTAAGTGAGTAGGGATGGAGTAGGGAAAACACATACTAACCTGTCTTGTCTGGCTAAGTGAGTAGGGAAAACACATACTAACCTGTCTTGTCTGGCTAAGTGAGTAGGGATGGAGTAGGGAAAACACATACTAACCTGTCTTGTCTGGCTAAGTGAGTAGGGAAAACACATACCAACCTGTCTTGTCTGGCTAAGTGAGTAGGGAAAACACATACTAACCTGTCTTGTCTGGCTAAGTGAGTAGGGAAAACACATACTAACCTGTCTTGTCTGGCTAAGTGAGTAGGGAAAACACATACTAACCTGTCTTGTCTGGCTAAGTGAGTAGGGAAAACACATACTAACCTGTCTTGTCTAGCTAAGTGAGTAGGGAAAACACATGCTAACCTGTCTTGTCTGGCTAAGTGAGTAGGGAAAACACATACTAACCTGTCTTGTCTGGCTAAGTGAGTAGGGAAAACACATACTAACCTGTCTTGTCTGGCTAAGTGAGTAGGGAAAACACATACTAACCTGTCTTGTCTGGCTAAGTGAGTAGGGATGGAGTAGGGAAAACACATACTAACCTGTCTTGTCTGGCTAAGTGAGTAGGGATGGAGTAGGGAAAACACATACTAACCTGTCTTGTCTGGCTAAGTGAGTAGCGATGGAGTAGGGAAAACACATACTAACCTGTCTTGTCTGGCTAAGTGAGTAGGGATGGAATAGGGAAAACACATACTAACCTGTCTTGTCTGGCTAAGTGAGTAGGGATGGAGTAGGGAAAACACATACTAACCTGTCTTTTCTGGCTAAGTGAGTAGGGATGGAGTAGGGAAAACACATACTAACCTGTCTTGTCTGGCTGAGTGAGTAGGGATGGAGTAGGGAAAACACATACTAACCTGTCTTGTCTGGCTAAGTGAGTAGGGATGGAGTAGGGAAGACACATACTAACCTGTCTTGTCTGGCTAAGTGAGTAGGGAAAACACATGCTAACCTGTCTTGTCTGGCTAAGTGAGTAGGGAAAACACATGCTAACCTGTCTTGTCTGGCTAAGTGAGTAGGGATGGAGTAGGGAAAACACATACTAACCTGTCTTGTCTGGCTAAGTGAGTAGGGAAAACACATGCTAACCTGTCTTGTCTGGCTAAGTGAGTAGGGATGGAGTAGGGAAAACACATACTAACCTGTCTTGTCTGGCTAAGTGAATAGGGATGGAGTAAAGAAAACACATACTAACCTGTCTTGTCTGGCTAAGTGAGTAGGGATGGAGTAGGGAAAACACATACTAACCTGTCTTGTCTGGCTAAGTGAGTAGGGATGGAGTAGGGAAGACACACACTAACCTGTCTTGTCTGGCTAAGTGAGTAGGGATGGACGAGGGAAAACACATACTAACCTGTCTTGTCTGGCTAAGTGAGTAGGGATGGAGTAGGGAAAACACATACTAACCTGTCTTGTCTGGCTAAGTGAGTAGGGATGGACTAGGGAAAACACATACTAACCTGTCTTGTCTGGCTAAGTGAGTAGGGATGGAGTAGGGAAGACACATACTAACCTGTCTTGTCTGGCTAAGTGAGTAGGGATGGAGTAGGGAAAACACATACTAACCTGTCTTGTCTGGCTAAGTGAGTAGGGATGGAGTAGGGAAAACACATACTAACCTGTCTGTCTGGTAAAGTGAGTAGGGATGGAATAAGGAAGAGACATACTAACCTGTCTTGTCTGGCTAAGTGAGTAGGGATGGAATAAGGAAGAGACATACTAAACTGTCTTGTCTGGCTAAGTGAGTAGGGATGGAGTAGGGAAAACACATACTAACCTGTCTTGTCTAGCTAATTGAGTAGGGATGGAGTAGGGAAAGCACATACTAACCTGCCTTGTCTAGCTAAGTGAGTAGGGATGGAGTAGGGAAAACACATACTAACCTGTCTTGTCTAGCTAAGTGAGTAGGGATGGAGTAGGGAAAACACATACTAACCTGTCTTGTCTGGCTAAGTGAGTAGGGATGGAGTAGGGAAAACACATACTAACCTGCCTTGTCTAGCTAAGTGAGTAGGGATGGAGTAGGGAAAACACATGCTAACCTGTCTTGTCTAGCTAAGTGAGTAGGGATGGAGTATGGAAAACACATGCTAACCTGTCTTGTCTAGCTAAGTGAGTAGGGATGGAGTAGGGAAAACACATGCTAACCTGTCTTGTCTAGCTAAGTGAGAAGGGATGGAGTAGGGAAAACACATGCTAACCTGTCTTGTCTAGCTAAGTGAGTAGGGATGGAGTAGGGAAAACACATGCTAACCTGTCTCGTCTAGCTAAGTGAGTAGGGATGGAGTAGGGAAAACACATGCTAACCTGTCTTGTCTAGCTAAGTAAGTAGGGATGGAGTAGGGAAAACACATGCTAGCCTGTCTTGTCTAGCTAAGTGAGTAGGGATGGAGTAGGGAAAACACATACTAACCTGCCTTGTCTAGCTAAGTGAGTAGGGATGGAGTAAGGAAAACACATGCTAACCTGTCTTGTCTGGCTAAGTGAGTAGGGATGGAGTAGGGAAAACACATACTAACCTGTCTTGTCTGGCTAAGTGAGTAGGGATGGAGTAGGGAAGACACATACTAACCTGTCTTGTCTGGCTAAGTGAGTAGGGATGGAGTAGGGAAAACACATACTAACCTGTCTTGTCTGGCTAAGTGAGTAGGGATGGAGTAGGGAAGACACATACTAACCTGTCTTGTCTGGCTATGTGAGTAGGGAAAACACATGCTAACCTGTCTTGTCTGGCTAAGTGAGTAGGGAAAACACATGCTAACCTGTCTTGTCTGGCTAAGTGAGTAGGGATGGAGTAGGGAAAACACATGCTAACCTGTCTTGTCTGGCTAAGTGAGTAGAGAAAACACATACTGTCTTGTCTGGCTAAGTGAGTAGGGATGGAGTAGGGAAAACACATACTAACCTGTCTTGTCTGGCTAAGTGAGTAGGGATGGAGTAGGGAAAACACATACTAACCTGTCTTGTCTGGCTAAGTGAGTAGGGATGGAGTAGGGAAAACACATACTAACCTGTCTTGTCTGGCTAAGTGAGTAGGGATGGAGTAGGGAAAACACATACTAAATGTCTTGTCTGGCTAAGTGAGTAGGGAAAACACAAGCTAACCTGTCTTGTCTGGCTAAGTGAGTAGGGAAAACACATACAAACCTGTCTTGTCTGGCTAAGTGAGTAGGGATGGAGTAGGGAAAACAAATACTAACCTGTCTTGTCTGGCTAAGTGAGTAGGGAAAACACATACTAACATGTCTTGTCTGGCTAAGTGAGTAGGGAAAACACATACTAACCTGTCTTGTCTGGCTAAGTGAGTAGGGAAAACACATACTAACCTGTCTTGTCTGGCTAAGTGAGTAGGGAAAACACATGCTAACCTGTCTTGTCTGGCTAAGTGAGTAGGGAAAACACATGCTAACCTGTCTTGTCTGGCTAAGTGAGTAGGTAAAACACATGCTAACCTGTCTTGTCTGGCTAAGTGAGTAGGGATGGAGTAGGGAAAACACATACTAACCTGTCTTGTCTAGCTAAGTGAGTAGGGATGGAGTAGGGAAAACACATACTAACCTGTCTTGTCTAGCTAAGTGAGTAGGGATGGAGTAGGGAAAACACATACTAACCTGTCTTGTCTGGCTAAGTGAGTAGGGATGGAGTAGGGAAAACACATACTAACCTGTCTTGTCTGGCTAAGTGAGTAGGGTTGGAGTAGGGAAAACACATACTAACCTGTCTTGTCTGGCTAAGTGAGTAGGGAAAACACATACTAACCTTTCTTGTCTAGCTAAGTGAGTAGGGATGGAGTAGGGAAGACACATACTAACCTGTCTTGTCTGGCTAAGTGAGTAGGGAAAACACATGCTAACCTGTCTTGTCTGGCTAAGTGAGTAGGGAAAACACATGCTAACCTGTCTTGTCTGGCTAAGTGAGTAGGGATGGAGTAGGGAAAACACATACTAACCTGTCTTGTCTGGCTAAGTGAGTAGTGAAAACACATGCTAACCTGTCTTGTCTGGCTAAGTGAGTAGGGATGGAGTAGGGAAAACACATACTAACCTGTCTTGTCTGGCTAAGTGAGTAGGGATGGAGTAGGGAAAACACATACTAACCTGTCTTGTCTGGCTAAGTGAGTAGGGATGGAGTAGGGAAAACACATACTAACCTGTCTTGTCTGGCTAAGTGAGTAGGGATGGAGTAGGGAAGACACACACTAACCTGTCTTGTCTGGCTAAGTGAGTAGGGATGGACGAGGGAAAACACATATTAACCTGTCTTGTCTGGCTAAGTGAGTAGGGATGGAGTAGGGAAGACACATACTCACCTGTCTTGTCTGGCTAAGTGAGTAGGGATGGAGTAGGGAAAACACATACTAACCTGTCTTGTCTGGCTAAGTGAGTAGGGATGGAGTAGGGAAGACACATACTAACCTGTCTTGTCTGGCTAAGTGAGTAGGGATGGAGTAGGGAAAACACATACTAACCTGTCTTGTCTGGCTAAGTGAATAGGGATGGAGTAGGGAAAGCACATACTAACCTGTCCTGTCTGGTAAAGTGAGTAAGGATGGAATAAGGAAGAGACATACTAACCTGTCTTATCTGGCTAAGTGAGTAGGGATGGAATAGGAAGAGACATACTAACCTGTCTTGTCTGGCTAAGTGAGTAGGGATGGAGTAGGGAAAACACATACTAACCTGTCTTGTCTAGCTAAGTGAGTAGGGATGGAGTAGGGAAAGCACATACTAACCTGTCTCGTCTAGCTAAGTGAGTAGGGATGGAGTAGGGAAAACACATGCTAACTTGTCTTGTCTAGCTAAGTGAGTAGGGATGGAGTAGGGAAAACACATGCTAACCTGTTTTGTCTAGCTAAGTGAGTAGGGATGGAGTAGGGAAAACACATACTAACTGTCTTGTCTGGCTAAGTGAGTAGGGAAAACACAAGCTAACCTGTCTTGTCTGGCTAAGTGAGTAGGGAAAACACATACAAACCTGTCTTGTCTGGCTAAGTGAGTAGGGATGGAGTAGGGAAAACAAATACTAACCTGTCTTGTCTGGCTAAGTGAGTAGGGAAAACACATACTAACATGTCTTGTCTGGCTAAGTGAGTAGGGAAAACACATACTAACCTGTCTTGTCTGGCTAAGTGAGTAGGGAAAACACATACTAACCTGTCTTGTCTGGCTAAGTGAGTAGGGAAAACACATGCTAACCTGTCTTGTCTGGCTAAGTGAGTAGGGAAAACACATGCTAACCTGTCTTGTCTGGCTAAGTGAGTAGGTAAAATACATGCTAACCTGTCTTGTCTGGCTAAGTGAGTAGGGATGGAGTAGGGAAAACACATACTAACCTGTCTTGTCTAGCTAAGTGAGTAGGGATGGAGTAGGGAAAACACATACTAACCTGTCTTGTCTAGCTAAGTGAGTAGGAATGGAGTAGGGAAAACACATACTAACCTGTCTTGTCTGGCTAAGTGAGTAGGGATGGAGTAGGGAAAACACATACTAACCTGTCTTGTCTGGCTAAGTGAGTAGGGTTGGAGTAGGGAAAACACATACTAACCTGTCTTGTCTGGCTAAGTGAGTAGGGAAAACACATACTAACCTTTCTTGTCTAGCTAAGTGAGTAGGGATGGAGTAGGGAAGACACATACTAACCTGTCTTGTCTGGCTAAGTGAGTAGGGAAAACACATGCTAACCTGTCTTGTCTGGCTAAGTGAGTAGGGAAAACACATGCTAACCTGTCTTGTCTGGCTAAGTGAGTAGGGATGGAGTAGGGAAAACACATACTAACCTGTCTTGTCTGGCTAAGTGAGTAGTGAAAACACATGCTAACCTGTCTTGTCTGGCTAAGTGAGTAGGGATGGAGTAGGGAAAACACATACTAACCTGTCTTGTCTGGCTAAGTGAGTAGGGATGGAGTAGGGAAAACACATACTAACCTGTCTTGTCTGGCTAAGTGAGTAGGGATGGAGTAGGGAAAACTCATACTAACCTGTCTTGTCTGGCTAAGTGAGTAGGGATGGAGTAGGGAAGACACACACTAACCTGTCTTGTCTGGCTAAGTGAGTAGGGATGGACGAGGGAAAACACATATTAACCTGTCTTGTCTGGCTAAGTGAGTAGGGATGGAATAGGGAAGACACATACTAACCTGTCTTGTCTGGCTAAGTGAGTAGGGATGGAGTAGGGAAAACACATACTAACCTGTCTTGTCTAGCTAAGTGAGTAGGGATGGAGTAGGGAAAGCACATACTAACCTGCCTTGTCTAGCTAAGTGAGTAGGGATGGAGTAGGGAAAACACATACTAACCTGTCTTGTCTAGCTAAGTGAGTAGGGATGGAGTAGGGAAAACACATACTAACCTGTCTTGTCTGGCTAAGTGAGTAGGGATGGAGTAGGGAAAACACATACTAACCTGCCTTGTCTAGCTAAGTGAGTAGGGATGGAGTAGGGAAAACACATGCTAACCTGTCTTGTGTAGCTAAGTGAGTAGGGATGGAGTATGGAAAACACATGCTAACCTGTCTTGTCTAGCTAAGTGAGTAGGGATGGAGTAGGGAAAACACATGCTAACCTGTCTTGTCTAGCTAAGTGAGAAGGGATGGAGTAGGGAAAACACATGCTAACCTGTCTTGTCTAGCTAAGTGAGTAGGGATGGAGTAGGGAAAACACATGCTAACCTGTCTCGTCTAGCTAAGTGAGTAGGGATGGAGTAGGGAAAACACATGCTAACTTGTCTTGTCTAGCTAAGTGAGTAGGGATGGAGTAGGGAAAACACATGCTAACCTGTTTTGTCTAGCTAAGTGAGTAGGGATGGAGTAGGGAAAACACATACTAACCTGCCTTGTCTAGCTAAGTGAGTAGGGATGGAGTAGGGAAAACACATGCTAACCTGTCTTGTCTGGCTAAGTGAGTAGGGATGGAGTAGGGAAAACACATACTAACCTGTCTTGTCTGGCTAAGTGAGTAGGGATGGAGTAGGGAAGACACATACTAACCTGTCTTGTCTGGCTAAGTGAGTAGGGATGGAGTAGGGAAAACACATACTAACCTGTCTTGTCTGGCTAAGTGAGTAGGGATGGAGTAGGGAAGACACATACTAACCTGTCTTGTCTGGCTATGTGAGTAGGGAAAACACATGCTAACCTGTCTTGTCTGGCTAAGTGAGTAGGGAAAACACATGCTAACCTGTCTTGTCTGGCTAAGTGAGTAGGGATGGAGTAGGGAAAACACATGCTAACCTGTCTTGTCTGGCTAAGTGAGTAGGGAAAACACATACTGTCTTGTCTGGCTAAGTGAGTAGGGATGGAGTAGGGAAAACACATACTAACCTGTCTTGTCTGGCTAAGTGAGTAGGGATGGAGTAGGGAAAACACATACTAACCTGTCTTGTCTGGCTAAGTGAGTAGGGATGGAGTAGGGAAAACACATACTAACCTGTCTTGTCTGGCTAAGTGAGTAGGGATGGAGTAGGGAAAACACATACTAACTGTCTTGTCTGGCTAAGTGAGTAGGGAAAACACATGCTAACCTGTCTTGTCTGGCTAAGTGAGTAGGGAAAACACATACAAACCTGTCTTGTCTGGCTAAGTGAGTAGGGATGGAGTAGGGAAAACAAATACTAACCTGTCTTGTCTGGCTAAGTGAGTAGGGAAACACATACTAACATGTCTTGTCTGGCTAAGTGAGTAGGGAAAACACATACTAACCTGTCTTGTCTGGCTAAGTGAGTAGGGAAAACACATACTAACCTGTCTTGTCTGGCTAAGTGAGTAGGGAAAACACATGCTAACCTGTCTTGTCTGGCTAAGTGAGTAGGGAAAACACATGCTAACCTGTCTTGTCTGGCTAAGTGAGTAGGTAAAACACATGCTAACCTGTCTTGTCTGGCTAAGTGAGTAGGGATGGAGTAGGGAAAACACATACTAACCTGTCTTGTCTAGCTAAGTGAGTAGGGATGGAGTAGGGAAAACACATACTAACCTGTCTTGTCTAGCTAAGTGAGTAGGGATGGAGTAGGGAAAACACATACTAACCTGTCTTGTCTGGCTAAGTGAGTAGGGATGGAGTAGGGAAAACACATACTAACCTGTCTTGTCTGGCTAAGTGAGTAGGGTTGGAGTAGGGAAAACACATACTAACCTGTTTTGTCTGGCTAAGTGAGTAGGGAAAACACATACTAACCTGTCTTGTCTAGCTCAGTGAGTAGGGATGGAGTAGGGAAAACACATGCTAACCTGTCTTGTCTAGCTAAGTGAGTAGGGATGGAGTAGGGAAAACACATGCTAACCTGTCTTGTCTAGCTCAGTGAGTAGGGATGGAGTAGGGAAAACACATGCTAACCTGTCTTGTCTAGCTAAGTGAGTAGGGATGGAGTAGGGAAAACACATACTAACCTGTCTTGTCTAGCTAAGTGAGTAGGGATGGAGTAGGGAAAACACATACTAACCTGTCTTGTCTAGCTAAGTGAGTAGAGATGGAGTAGGGAAAACACATACTAACCTGCCTTGTCTAGCTAAGTGAGTAGGGATGGAGTAGGGAAAACACATACTAACCTGTCTTGTCTAGCTAAGAGATTAGGGATGGAGTAGGGAAAACACATACTAACCTGCCTTGTCTAGCTCAGTGAGTAAGGGATGGAGTAGGGAAAACACATGCTAACCTGTCTTGTCTAGCTAAGTGAGTAGGGTTGGAGTAGGGAAAACACATGCTAACCTGTCATGTCTAGCTAAGTGAGTAGGGTTGGAGTAGGGAAAACACATGCTAACCTGTCTTGTCTAGCTAAGTGAGTAGGGATGGAGTAGGGAAAACACATGCTAACCTGTCTTGTCTAGCTAAGTGAGTAGGGATGGAGTAGGGAAAACACATGCTAACCTGTCTTGTCTAGCTAAGTGAGTAGGGATGGAGTAGGGAAAACACATGCTAACCTGTCTTGTCTAGCTAAGTGAGTAGCGATGGAGTAGAGAAAACACATACTAACCTGTCTTGTCTAGCTAAGTGAGTAGTGATGGAGTAGGGAAAACACATGCTAACCTGTCTTGTCTAGCTAAGTGAGTAGGGATGGAGTAGGGAAAACACATACTAACCTGTCTTGTCTGGCTAAGTGAGTAGGGATGGAGTAGGGAAAACACATACTAACCTGTCTTGTGTAGCTAAGTGAGTAGGGATGGAGTAGGGAAACACATACTAACTGTCTTTTCTAGCTAAGTGAGTAGGGATGGAGTAGGGAAACACATACTAACCTGCCTTGTCTAGCTAGGTGAGTAGGGATGAAGTAGAGAAGACAATTCTGTACTCAAAAATCTTGAAGTCGGATGTGTTGGGCCGAAAGGCACAAACATCACAGTTTTACTGTAAACCACAACACAACGCAGACACGCCCACTTAACAACCTTTTGAGGGCGGACGACGAAGAGTTGTACTCATTTAGCCATGGGGTGAACGCAAACGATCAAACATACTTGAGTTTTGACTCAGAGAAATACGCAATTACCGACCAACAACCAACAACAGAAAACACAACAAAATAGTTGAGTGTGGGGACCAAAGGTGAATATGTGGACATATCACCGTTTCATGATTTCAGCGTGACAGCTGCACGTCCGTGACTTTAGCAGGAATGTTGTGTAATGACCTCAGAAGTTATGAAATTATTCGACACGAAATAACAATTTGGTTTTTGTAATTACCCGAACGTGTTTATTGATTCGTTTGTAGATAATTACGTTTACTTGCAGAATGACTGCTATCGTTGGACATAACTTTCACAACTCTCAGGAGGTGCAGCTATGTTTACAGTCATCATGATCATCATGTGCCATACCGGTTGGCGTAGGTGATCATGTCCCTCCACAATCTTCTACTACAGTGCATCGTATCAGTTCTGTTGTTGACTGTTTTCCATGCCATGACACCAAGCTATCCAGTATTTTCTCTCTTTGTCGCCCACGATCTCTCTTTCCTTTTATTTTGCCAGTTGTAACCAAGTATTCCAACTTTCCTCTTCTCATGATGTGCCTGAAAAATGTTGATTGCTTCTTTCTGATGTTTTTTAAGAGCTCCCTTTTTGTGTTGGCCTCTTTGAGAACTTCCTCATTGGTCTTTTTAGCTGTCCAGGGAACTTTCAACATTCTTCTGAGAAATCCCATCTCTGTGGCCTCCAATCGTCTTTTCATTGTTTGTCCACTTGTTTCACATGTTTACAGTACTCGGAAAAAATTACAAATAATCAACAACAGAAAAAAAAAACAAAGAACAATATTTGGTCTAAAGCGGGATCGAACCCGTACTCTTTCGAACAGCGCCTTGCCACGAGAAGCCAAAATGCTGCGGAACACTGCCAATTCAGCTAACTTAAACTTAATAACATAACTTCCACCCAGTTTTTTTTTTTCTTCAAGTTTTGAAACAAACGGAACAAAATATATTCAAATAACGGGAGATAAGCAGAGAGATTAAAAAGCAAATGGTTTCAGGTTGCTTGGAAACCTGACTTGTAGCAATGAAAACAAATGGACACTGTTCAGATTGTGCTGTACAAACCGCATCTGGAATAAGTGAGAAATATGGAAGGTACACGATCGGTCAGTTCGACATTGGAGTCATTCTCTCAGTCGGTCATTGTCCCCTCACAAATTTGAAATAAATGTGGACGTGTGTGGGGTTGTAGATATTCTTAATGTGTGGGGGTTGTAGACATTTTTAATGTGTGGGGTTGTATACATTCTTAATGTGTGGGTTTGTAGACATTCTTAATGTGTATGGTTGTAGACATTCTTAATGTGTGTGGTTGTAGACATTCTTAATATGTATGGTTGTAGACATTCTTAATGTGTGGGGTTGTAGACATTCTTAATGTGTGTGGTTGTAGACATTCTTAATATGTATGGTTGTAGACATTCTTAATGTGTGTGGTTGTAGACATTCTTAATGTGTGTGGTTGTAGACATTCTTAATGTGTGTGGTTGTAGACATTCTTAATGTGTGTGGTTGTAGACATTCTTAATGTGTGTGGTTGTAGACATTCTTAATGTGTGGGGTTGTAGACATTCTTAATGTGTGTGGTTGTAGACATTCTTAATATGTATGGTTGTAGACATTCTTAATGTGTGTGGTTGTAGACATTCTTAATGTGTGTGGTTGTAGACATTCTTAATATGTATGGTTGTAGACGTTCTTAATGTGTGTGGTTGTAGACATTCTTAATGTGTGTGGTTGTAGACATTCTTAATGTGTGTGGTTGTAGACGTTCTTAATATGTATGGTTGTAGACATTCTTAATGTGTGTGGTTGTAGACATTCTTAATGTGTGTGGTTGTAGACACTCTTAATGTGTATGGTTGTAGACGTTCTTAATATGTATGGTTGTAGACATTCTTAATGTGTGTGGTTGTAGACATTCTTAATATGTATGGTTGTAGACATTCTTAATGTGTGTGGTTGTAGACATTCTTAATGTGTGTGGTTGTAGACATTCTTAATGCGTGTGGTTGTAGACATTCTTAATGTCTGGGGTAACATAGTTTAGTTAGAGTCTGTGGTAACATAGTTTAGTTAGATTTTGTGGTAACATAGTTTAGTTAGAGTCTGTGGTAACATAGTTTAGTTAGAGTCTGTGGTAACATAGTTTAGTTAGATTATGTGGTAACATAGTTTAGTTAGAGTATGTGGTAACATAGTTTAGTTAGAGTCTGTGGTAACATAGTTTAGTTAGAGTCTGGGGTAACATAGTTTAGTTAGAGTCTGTGGTAACACAGTTTAGTTAGAGTCTGTGGTAACATAGTTTAGTTAGAGTCTGCGGTAACATAGTTTAGTTAGAGTCTGTGGTAACATAGTTTAGTTAGAGTCTGTGGTAACATAGTTTAGTTAGAGTATGTGGTAACATAGTTTAGTTGGAGTCTGTGGTAACATAGTTTAGTTAGAGTCTGTGGTAACACAGTTTAGTTAGAGTCTGTGGTAACATAGTTTAGTTAGAGTATGTGGTAACACAGTTTAGTTAGAGTCTGTGGTAACACAGTTTAGTTAGATTATGTGGTAACATAGTTTAGTTAGAGTCTGTGGTAACATAGTTTAGTTAGAGTCTGTGGTAACATAGTTTAGTTAGATTTTGTGGTAACATAGTTTAGTTAGAGTCTGTGGTAACATAGTTTAGTTAGATTATGTGGTAACATAGTTTAGTTAGATTATGTGGTAACATAGTTTAGTTAGATTATGTGGTAACATAGTTTAGTTAGATTATGTGGTAACATAGTTTAGTTAGATTATGTGGTAACATAGTTTAGTTAGATTATGTGGTAACATAGTTTAGTTAGATTATGTGGTAACATAGTTTAGTTAGATTATGTGGTAACATAGTTTAGTGAGATTATGTGGTAACATAGTTTAGTTAGATTATGTGGTAACATAGTTTAGTTAGATTATGTGGTAACATAGTTTTGTTAGATTATGTGGTAACATAGTTTAGTTAGATTATGTGGTAACATAGTTTAGTTAGATTATGTGGTAACATAGTTTAGTTAGATTATGTGGTAACATAGTTTAGTTAGATTATGTGGTAACATAGTTTAGTTAGATTATGTGGTAACATAGTTTAGTTAGATTATGTGGTAACATAGTTTAGTTAGAGTCAGGGGGTAACATAGTTTAGTTAGAGTCAGGGGGTAACATAGTTTAGTTAGAGTATGTGGTAACATGGTTTAGTTAGAGTCAGGGGGTAACATAGTTTAGTTAGAGTCAGGGGTAACATAGTTTAGTTAGAGTCAGGGTGGAACATAGTTTAGTTAGAGTCTGGGGTAACATAGTTTAGTTAGATTCAGGGGTAACATACTTCAGTTAGAGTCTGGGGTAACATACTTTAGTTAGAGTCTGGGTAACATAGTTTAGTTAGAGTTTGGGGTAATATAGTTTAGTTAGAGACTGTGGTAACATAGTTTAGTTAGAGTCTGTGGTAACATAATTTAGTTAGAATCTGTGGTATCATAGTTTAGTTAGAGTCTGGTGTAACTTATTAGTAGTCAGGAAATGTGGTTTCGACACCCATCAAATATAAAGTTATAGAAAGGAGAGGAGGAGGAACTGCGCCAATTTACACTAACAAATCGTTATATAGACAAACTACCCAACCCTAGACTGAGCACGGGCTGTTTCACGGCAGAAATGAAAGTTTTTATTGACTCGATATTTTTTCTTCCGCCCGAGGTGATAATATAGCCCCGCAAACAAACAGGAAATGATGTGTGTAAAATTACCCGTTGTGGTACATTTTTACCGTAATTTATTTTAAATAAAGGAGGTATTTTTAAAAAATATTTATTATATATGTTTATATATAGGGTCGTAAAAGGGCTATCATCATCAAGTACCGAGACTGCTGGAGTAGGTGATCATGTCTCTCCACAACTTTCGACTCGACAGTTATTTATCATTTCTGTTGTTGACCTTCCGCAATCGAGGTTGCATTGGTCAGCAAAGCTTGAAGGAACCCTTTTCAAACTCTGACTTTAGCAAATACCAAATGAAGGTTTCTCTGAATTAAATTCAGCGTCCATGGATCTTCGTGATCAACATATCCCAGGCGTTTGATAGTAGAGTTTGAGTTTTTTTCTTCGAAAATTGAACAATGTATCTCTCACTATCTATTGCATGCGCAGATTTTATTTGGTAAAGACTAGCACATTCAAGATTGTTTGTTGTTAGTCACTTAGCAACAGCACATTGGACTCATCATTTTGGGTGCTGAGCGGAAAGTCGCTTTAGCTTTGTGAAGATGTACATCTCTTCCTGACGAAATCGTTGTTGTGAAGCTTAAATAAGTGTTTTCCTTAAGACTTTGACTTTGCCAAAGCTCGATGTGCGGTGTTCATTCTAGACAGAATCATGGATAGCGTTATAATACCAACGGCGGTATCTTTAGCCACATAAAGATAATCGTGAAACAGAAACCCCAGACAAGTTTTAAGCTTGCGATTTGCGATAATGGACGACTGTGATAGAGCTCGATGTTTTGGCAAAATTGATCGAAGTACCTCTCACTATTGTGTGCAGAGTTCACGTGCTACTATCTCGGTAAACCCTACTAATTTAACATTGTTCGCTGGTAGTCACATAGCAACAGCTCATGGAACTCATCGTTTCAAGGGTTGGAGGTCGGTTCGGCGTTGTGAAGATGTAAGTCGCTTTCAAATGAAATCTTTCTTGGGAAAGGTTGGTGAAATCTTTGTTGGCAAGGTTGAGGAAATCTTTATTGTGAAGGTTAAAGAAATCTTTGTTGGGAAGGTTGAAGAAATCTTTGTTGGGAAGGTTAGTGAAATCTTTGTTGGGAAGGTTGAGGAAGTCTTTGTTGGGAAGGTTGAAGAAATCGTTGTTGGGAAGGTTGAAGAAATCTTTGTTGGGAAGGTTGAAGAAATCTTTGTTTGAAAGGTTGAAGAAATCTTTGTTGGGAAGGTTGAAGAAATCTTTGTTGGGAAGGTTGAAGAAATCTTTGTTGGAAAGTTTGAAGAAATCATTGTTGGGAAGGTTGAAGAAATCATTGTTGGGAAGTTTGAAGAAATCATTGTTGGGAAGGTTGAAGAAATCTTTGTTGGGAAGGTTGAGGAAGTCTTTTTTGGGAAGGTTGAAGAAGTCTTTGTTGGGAAGGTTGAGGAAGTCTTTGTTGGGAAGGTTGAAGAAGTCTTTGTTGGGAAGGTTGAATAAATCTTTGTTGGGAAGGTTGAAGAAATCTTTGCTGGAAAGGATGAAGAAATTATTGTTGGAAAAGTTGAATAAATCTTTTTTGGAAAGGTTGAGGAAATCCTTGTTAGGAAGGTTGAAGAAATCTTTGTTGGGAAGGTTGAAGAAATCATTGTTGGGAAGTTTGAAGAAATCATTGTTGGGAAGGTTGAAGAAATCTTTGTTGGAAGGTTGAGGAAGTCTTTGTTGGGAAGGTTGAAGAAGTCTTTGTTGGGAAGGTTGAGGAAGTCTTTGTTGGGAAGGTTGAAGAAGTCTTTGTTGGGAAGGTTGAATAAATCTTTGTTGGGAAGGTTGAAGAAATCTTTGCTGGAAAGGATGAAGAAATTATTGTTGGAAAAGTTGAATAAATCTTTTTTGGAAAGGTTGAGGAAATCCTTGTTAGGAAGGTTGAAGAAATCTTTGTTGGGAAGGGTGAAGAAATCTTTGTTGGGAAGGGTGAAGAAATCTTTGTTGGGAAGGTTGAAGAAATCTTTGTTGGGAAGGTTGAAGAAATCTTTGTTGGAAAGGTTGAAGAAATCTTTGTTGGGAAGGTTGAAGAAATCTTTGTTGGGAAGGTTGAAGAAATCTTTGTTGGGAAGGTTGGTGAAATCTTTGTTGGGAAGGTTGAAGAAAACCGAGGAAATCAACAAAAGTATCAGGGACAAATACATGCTTTACTTTGTCAAATGCTTTTGTGTAGTCTATAAAGCATATATATAGATCTTTCTTTACCTCTTTCTATCAATGCTCTAAAATAAAATCATAAAAAAACAATTGACATTTTTCGGGCACGTCTTGAGAAGACTGATGATTGTTATAAGATGTGAAGAGGAAAGTAGAAATACTTGGTTACAACTGTCAAAATACAGGTAGAGAGAGATCGCGGATGACAAAGAGAGAAGATAATAGATAATTTGGTGGCATGGCATGGATTTCGTCTTCTCACCACTTTAAGCATACACTTATTGTTCATTCAAAAATGCGACGACCACAAAAATCTGCGCCTGGAGGTAACGGCGATTATGCAGAGATTACTTCGGGGTCAGGGTGTACGGGCCTCAGCACTTTGCCCTAACAGTTGTAGAAGCCAAACACAACATGGCAGCTGTGTCCTTGCATGTGACCGATACACTTTAACGTGCCCTCAGCCGACTGTGACTTTGTTGGACCTAGAACAGTCGCAGAACTCTCAAACTGAAATAAAACACCAGGACAGCAGCAACGTCACGACCATAAACAATCACCAGATGAGAGCGAGATCGCCAGTCACAGCCTTGACCTACATTGTCATCACACGCAATGGCCGCGCTTGTGTTTGAATTCGCTTCTGCCGCGCGTATTTGAAATTCCGCAACATATAACCCGTGCTTATGACTACAGCGGGGATCTCACACCGGCACGGACCGACCCCAATCTCTAGCGTCTGTACATCTCTCCGTGACATCAACACGCAAACTGTTGTTGTAAATTGTTACAAGATGTCGTTCTTGATTGTTGCAAGCTGTTATTGTTGATTGTTGCAAGCTGTTATTGGTGATTGTTGCAAGCTGTTATTGTTGATTGTTGCAAGCTGTAATTGTTAATTGTTGCAAGCTGTTATTGGGAATTGTTGCAAGCTCTTATTGTTGATTGTTGCAAGCTGTTGTTGTTGATTGTTGCAAGCTGTTATTGTTGATTGTTGCAAGCTGTTGTTGTTGATTGTTGCAAGCTGTTATTGTTGATTGTTGCAAGCTGTTATTGGTGATTGTTGCAAGCTGTTGTTGTTGATTGTTGCAAGCTGCTATTGTTGATTGTTGCAAGCTGTTATTGTTGATTGTTGCAAGCTGTTATTGGTGATTGTTGCAAGCTCTTATTGTTGATTGTTGCAAGCTGTTATTGTTGATTGTTGCAAGCTGTAATTGTTGATTGTTGCAAGCTGTTATTGTTGATTGTTCCAAGCTGTAATTGTTGATTGTTGCAAGCTATTGTTGTTGATTGTTGCAAGCTGTTAATGTTGATTGAGGTTATTGTTGATTGTTGTAAGTTGTTGTTGTTGATTGTTGCAAACTGTTGTTGATTGTTGTAAGCTGTAATTGTTAATTGTTGTAAGCTGTTATTGTTGATTGTTGCAAGCTGTAATTGTTAATTGTTGCAAGCTGTTATTGTTGATTGTTGCAAGCTGTAATTGTTGATTGTTGCAAGCTATTGTTGTTGATTGTTGCAAGCTGTTAATGTTGATTGAGGTTATTGTTGATTGTTGTAAGCTGTTGTTGTTGATTGTTGCAAACTGTTGTTGATTGTTGTAAGCTGTTATTGTTGAGTGTATAAGCTGTTGTTGTTGATTGTTGTAAGCTGTTGTTGTTGAGTGTATAAGCTGTTGCTGTTGATTGTTGCAAACTTCTGTTGTTGATTGTTGCAAACTGTTGTTGATTGTTATAAACTGTTGTTGTTGAGTGTTATAAGCTGCTGTTGTTGATTATTGCAAGTTGTTGTTATTGTTGTTGGGTATTATAAGCTGTTGTTGTTGATTGTTGTAAGCTGTTGTTGTTGATTGTTGCAAACTGTTGTTGATTATTGCAAGCTGTTATTGTTGATTGTTGCAAGCTGTTATTGGTGATTGTTGCAAGCTGTTATTGTTGATTGTTGCAAGCTGTTATTGGTGATTGTTGCAAGCTGTTATTGTTGATTGTTGCAAGCTGTTATTGGTGATTGTTGCAAGCTCTTATTGTTGATTGTTGCAAGCTGTTGTTGTTGATTGTTGCAAGCTGTTATTGTTGATTTTTGCAAGCTGTAATTGTTAATTGTTGCAAGCTGTTATTGGTGATTGTTGCAAGCTGTTATTGGTGATTGTTGCAAGCTCTTATTGTTGATTGTTGTAAGCTGTTGTTGTTGATTGTTGCAAGCTGTAATTGTTGATTGTTGCAAGCTGTTGTTGTTGATTGTTGCAAGCTGTTATTGGTGATTGTTGCAAGCTGTTGTTGGTGATTGTTGCAAGCTGTTGTTGTTGATTGTTGCAAGCTGTTATTGTTGATTGTTGCAAGCTGTTATTGTTGATTGTTGCAAGCTGTTGTTGTTGATTGTTGCAAGCTGTTATTGTTGATTGTTGCAAGCTGTTATTGTTGATTGTTGCAAGCTCTTATTGTTGATTGTTGCAAGCTGTTATTGTTGATTGCTGCAAGCTGTAATTGTTGATTGTTGCAAGCTATTGTTGTTGATTGTTGCAAGCTGTTAATGTTGATTGAGGTTATTGTTGATTGTTGTAAGCTGTTGTTGTTGATTGTTGCAAACTGTTGTTGATTGTTGTAAGCTGTTATTGTTGAGTGTATAAGCTGTTGTTGTTGATTGTTGTAAGCTGTTGTTGTTGAGTGTATAAGCTGTTGCTGTTGATTGTTGCAAACTTCTGTTGTTGATTGTTGCAAACTGTTGTTGATTGTTATAAACTGTTGTTGTTGAGTGTTATAAGCTGCTGTTGTTGATTATTGCAAGTTGTTGTTGTTGTTGGGTATTATAAGCTGTTGTTGTTGATTGTTGTAAGCTGTTGTTGTTGATTGTTGCAAACTGTTGTTGATTATTGCAAGCTGTTGTTGTTGTTGTTGGGAATAAAAGCTGTTGTTGTTGATTATTGCAAGATGTCTAACAAAAAAAAAACTATCTTTACGTCATGTTCCAACTACTGGTGTCTGTTTGCTGGAGGGGGGCCTATATAGGACCTAGAACAAGTAAATAATGGCCGCTTGTCGAGTGCCGTCACCACAAGGTATTTGGATGTGAGATTTTATTTCACCCCGGATAGAATGTACTTAGATTCGAACCCGCTTTCTTTTGTTTTGGAGCCCGATTAGTTGCCTATTCGACCATCCTCTATCTCTGTTCCTTGCTGTTGTATGGTGGAAAACATGTCAGAAATTCCAAATATTGAATGCTTTCTCCATATTGGTACACATTGATGGTAGTATCTGTTTTTGTAAATTGATAGGCTGGAGAAAATACAAAATGAAGCCATGCGCATTATCCTGGGATGTACGAGGGACACTCCCTGTGTGGCAATGAGGTATCTTCTTGACTTTCCAACCATGGATGACAGAATCAAGATCTGGAGAGCACGAGCATACCTGAAGATTAGTACAGATACAGAGCATCCATTGCACCACGTGCTCAACACAGAGAAAGGTACCAGGCTAAAAAGAGGCAAATCATGGGTGGGCCGAGCAGAAGATGTCATCAAACAGGTCTGTGGGCTTACCAATCTCAGCGTTGGTGAGGAGTGGATACGGTGCCTACGTCATTCAAGGGGACTTTCTCATGTATTGTCACACTCGACAGGAAAAGTAGGGAACAGAACCCGGTCGTGGTTAATGCTGAGGTCAACGGTCTCATCTGCGATAACACCGATGAGAAAGATGCAGTCATCTATACAGACGGATCTGTAAGACGACACGAAAGAAGTGCATGGGCATTTACAGCACGTTCGGCAGGCAGAATAGCCAAGGAAGACAGTGGTGCATACGCCATGACCACGAGTAGCATGACAATGGAGGTGATGGCAGTGACCAAGGCATTCAAATGGTTAGAGTCACAAGACTACATCCACGCATGTATACTGAGTGATTCGATGAGCATGATAAAAAAGTGGAGGCGGGCTTTGTACGCATGCAATGGGTAGAGTCGTTGCAGAAATCCAAAATACGTAAGGTCACCTTTGTCTATGTCCCTGGACATGCGGGAGTACGGGGAAATGAGAGAGCGGACAGGTTGGCTAGCTGCGCTGTCGTTAAGGACGGGCAACCGATGGATCGGGCGGACATCATCAATGCACTCCGAGATGTGGGAAGAGCACAGGACTTCGACTAACTCAGATAAACGTCGCTTTATCGGATGATGGAAATGGGAGTTAAGATGGGCACAGCCAGAAATGAGAAACTTGGTGGCCGTGTAAGAAGACTTATCAACCAATATAGAACTGGAGTCGTCAGTCGCTGGACACTGAGGGAATTGCTGAGGAGTGGATCTGAGCACCTATGGACATGTTCGGAGTGCAATGATGATGACCCGCAAATAACTCAATAACTCAATCTGTTTTATTATCAATTTTGTTATTAATTCATTGAATGGCGTCTACAAATCGAAGGTTGGCTACCATGGAGTGCGATCCATTCATTGGGTGCCGTCTCCACATCGAAGGTTTGCTATCATGGAGCATCATTCATACATTGGGTGCTGTCATCACATTGAAGGTTGGCTATCACGGAGCATCATTCATACATTGGGTGCTGTCATCACATCGAAGGTTTGCTATCATGGAGCATCATTCATACATTGGGTGCTGTCATCACATCGACGGTTGGCTACCATGGAGTGCGATCCATTCATTGGGTGCCGTCTCCACATCGAAGGTTTGCTATCATGGAGCATCATTCATACATTGGGTGCTGTCATCACATTGAAGGTTGGCTATCACGGAGCATCATTCATACATTGGGTGCTGTCATCACATCGAAGGTTTGCTATCATTGAGCATCATTCATACATTGGGTGCTGTCATCACATTGAAGGTTGGCTATCACGGAGCATCATTCATACATTGGGTGCTGTCATCACATCGAAGGTTGGCTATCATGGAGCATCATTCATACATTGGGTGCTGTCATCACATCGAAGGTTGGCTATCATGAAGCATCATTCATACATTGGGTGCTGTCATCACATCGAAGGTTGGCTATCATGGAGCATCATTCATACATTGGGTGCTGTCATCACATCGACGGTTGGCTACCATGGAGTGCGATCCATTCATTGGGTGCCGTCTCCACATCGAAGGTTGGCTATCATGGAGCATCATTCATACATTGGGTGCTGTCATCACATCGAAGGTTGGCTATCATGGAGCATCATTCATACATTGGGTGCTGTCATCACATCGAAGGTTTGCTATCATGGAGCATCATTCATACATTGGGTGCTGTCCTCACATCGAAGGTTGGCTATCATGAAGCATCATTCATACATTGGGTGCTGTCCTCACATCGACGGTTGGCTATCATGGAGCATCATTCATACATTGGCTGCCGTCTCCACATCGACGTTTCGCTATCATGAAGCATCATTCATACATTGGGTGCTGTCATGACATCGACGGTTGGCTATCATGGAGCATCATTCATACATTGGCTGCCGTCTCCACATCGACGTTTCGCTATCATGAAGCATCATTCATACATTGGGTGCTGTCATGACATCGACGGTTGGCTATCATGGAGCATCATTCATACATTGGCTGCCGTCTCCACATCGACGTTTCGCTATCATGGAGCATCATTCATACATTGGCTGCCGTCTCCACATCGACGTTTCGCTATCATGGAGCATCATTCATACATTGGGTGCTGTCTTCACATTGAAGGCTGTCTACCGTGGAGCGCCATTTTACTCTGTCTCTTGTGTTGATAGTGCACATTGCCATAGGTTCACCTGTTCACCTGTCCACCTTTTGGTGTTATCAGTCAACTTTAGTCTGGTCTGCCTTTATCTAATAGAAGAAGCGTGTGTATTTTATTTACTTAAAAAAAAACGAGAAAATCAACAAAAGTATCAGTGACAAAAGCCGGTGTAGAATACAAACAATACCGCTCTATGTTTTCATTATTGAGGAGTTTATCAGTTGTTATTTTCATTATTGAGGAGTTTATCAGTTGTTGTTTTCATTATTGAGGAGTTTATCAGTTGTTATTTTCATTATTGAGGAGTTTATCAGTTGTTATTTTCATTATTGAGGAGTTTATCAGTTGTTGTTTTCATTATTGAGGAGTTTATCAGTTGTTATTTTCATTATTGAGGAGTTTATCAGTTGTTATTTTCATTATTGAGGAGTTTATCAGTTGTTGTTTTCATTATTGAGGAGTTTATCAGTTGTTGTTTTCATTATTAAGGAGTTTATCAGTTGTTGTTTTCATTATTGAGGAGTTTATCAGTTGTTATTTTCATTATTGAGGAGTTTCTTAGTTGCTGTTTTCATTATTGAAGAGTTTATCAGTTGTTGTTTTCTTTATTGAGGAGTTTCTCAGTTGTTGTTTTCATTATTGAGGAGTTTCTTAGTTGCTGTTTTCATTATTGAAGAGTTTATCAGTTGTTGTTTTCTTTATTGAGGAGTTTCTCAGTTGTTATTTTCATTATTGAGGAGTTTCTTAGTTGCTGTTTTCATTATTGAAGAGTTTATCAGTTGTTGTTTTCTTTATTGAGGAGTTTCTCAGTTGTTGTTTTCATTATTGAGGAGTTTCTTAGTTGCTGTTTTCACTATTGAGGATTTTCTCAGTTGCTGTTTTCATTATTGAGGAGTTTCTTAGTTGCTGTTTTCATTATTGAGGAGTTTCTCAGTTATTGTTTTCACTATTGAGGATTTTCTCTGTTGCTGTTTTCATTTTTGTGAAGTATCTTAGTTGCTGTTTTCATTATTTCTTCCTGGCACTAACTCGATGACCAATGACAATGTGGCTCGTCCTCTTCGTCGCCCGGCACTGACACTCATTGAGAGTAGATGTGTTGACGTCAGCAGCTCAGCCATCAGATTTACTCCTGTCGACCCAGCATATCCGACCTCAGCATAGAGGTATCGAGCAACGAGTTGCCTTCTTTTCGATCTTTGCTCAC
>JAVIAB010000091.1:17049522-17234522 GCA_032433765.1 Megaustenia siamemsis | reverse complement strand
CGAACATGCCCATAGGTGCTCAGATCCCCTCCTCAGTAAGTCCCTCAGTGTCCAGCGACTGACGACTCCAGTTCTGTGTTGGTTGATAAGTCTCTTACACGCCCACTAAGTTTCTCATTTCTGGCTATGCCCATCTTAACTCCCATCTCTTTAATCCGAAGGAGTAACGTGGATTTGTGGTTGTTGAAGTCCTGTGCTCTTCCCACATCTCGGAGGGCATTGATGATGTCCGTCCAATCCATTGGTTGACCGTCCTCAACGACAGCGCAGCTAGCCAACCTGTCAGCTCTTTCATTTCCCCGTACTCCCGCATGTCCAGGGACATAGACAAAGCTGACCTTGTGTATATTTTGACTTCTGCAATGACTCTACCCATTGCATGCGTACAGAGCCCGCCTCCACTTTTTTTTTTTTTTATCATACTCATCTAATCACTCAGTGTACTGGCCTTGCTGTAGTAAAGATTTCTAATTCAGTTTTAACATTCTCATTAGGTGTTGCTAACTAATTACTCCATCATTTTATTTACCATATTGCTGTTGTTCTATTCCCCACTCGATGAAACTGCAGTCCCCAAGTAAGTGATTGTTTCAGTTCCATGTTGTAAATATAGAAATTGGTCTGTCCGTTAAATTCTTTCGAAAGCTACCCTTCCTGTTCCGTCTAGTAAACACTTTGTTGGGAAACTAGCGTCCGAGCTAAAAATAGTCACATCGAAATTCATTGGCTTATGAATGAACCAATTAAAAACATTTCCTGCGTCAACAAAACAGGATGAAGGAAACAACCAAGGAAATACCCACTCTGTTTCTATAATTGGGATCTTCTTGTAAACGAAAGCGAGGCAAACATTTTGTTTTCTTCCTTTTAATTGCTGCGTTCAAATTGTTTTATTCTTGGATCCTCGGGGATTCCTTGACCCAGGGACGGAAATTTTCTTGCAGTCAAATAAAAAAAAACCTACATTCGAAGGACATTTGAAGAGAATTTGTGGAAGTTATAGAAATATCATCAACGGGAAAACGTGTGGAAGTTTATCGTTGACAAAAGGACAAGCCAGGCGATGTTTGGTAGGGACCAGGAAATAGTTCACGAATAAAGAGACGTTAGCCATGCTATAACCAGTGGTGGAAATTGGGAGACAGAAATAAACAAAAGAATAGGAATGGCAAAATATAATTGTAATACAAAATAAAATATAAAACCATATCAATCCACGGTAGCCATCCTTTAATGTGGAGACGATAACCAATGAATGGATGACACTCCATGGTAGCCGACCTTCGATGTGGAGACGACAACCAATGAATGGATGACACTCCATGGTAGCCGACCTTCGATGTGGAGACGACAACCAATGAATGAATGACACTCCATGGTACCCAATCGTCGATGTGGAGACAACACCCAGTGAATGGATGACACTCCATGGTACCTAATAGTCGATGTGGAGACGGCACCTAATGAATGAATGACACTCCATGGTACCCAATCGTCGATGTGGAGACGGCAACCAATGAATGAATGACACTCCATAGTACCCAGTCGTCAATGTGCAGACGACAACCAATGAATGGATGACACTCCATGGTACCCAGTCGTCGATGTGCAAACGGCACCTAATGAATGAATGACACTCCATGGTACCCAATAGTCGATGTGGAGACGACAACCAATGAATGAATGACACTCCATGGTACCCAATAGTCGATGTGGAGACGACAACCAATGAATGAATGACACTCCATGGTAGCCAATCGTCGATGTGGAGATGGCACCCAATGAATGAATGACGCTCCATGGTAGCCAATCGTCGATGTGGAGAAGGCACCCAATGAATGGATGACACTCCATGGTAGCCAACCTTCGTTGTGGAGAAGGCACCCAATGAATGGATGACACTCCATGGTAGCCAACCTTCGTTGTGGAGAAGGCACTCAATGAATGGATGACACTCCATGGTAGCCAACCTTCGTTGTGGAGAAGGCACTCAATGAATGGATGACACTCCATGGTAGCCAACCTTCGTTGTGGAGAAGGCACTCAATGAATGGATGACACTCCATGGTACCGAATCGTCGATGTGGAGACGGCACCCAATGAATGGATGACACTCTATGGTACCCAATTGTCGATGTGGAGACGGCACCCAATGAATGGATGACACTCCATAGTACCCAATCGTCTATGTGGAGACGGCATCCAATGAATGGATGACACTCCATAGAACCCAATTGTCGATATGGAGACGGCACCCAATGAATGGATGACACTCTATGGTACCCAATCGTCGATGTGGAGACGGCACCCAATGAATGGATGACACTCCATGGTACCCAATCGTCGATGTGGAGACGGCACCCAATGAGTGGATGGATATATTTCCCAACTCTTCGAGTTATCGTGACAGTAAATATGGGTGCACAATCTTTATACATTTCTTGCTACAATCTTTGTTGTATTGTACCACAATCTTAACAAATCTGTTGCTACAATCTTTGCTGTATTATACCACAATCTTAACAAATCTGTTGCTACAATCTTTGCTGTATTATACCACAATCTTAACAAATCTGTTGCTACAATCGTTGCTGTATTGTACCACAATCTTTATACATTTGTTGCTACAATCTTTGTGGTACTACAATTTTCTTGCTTCGGTCTCCGTGTTTTCTCTGTTCCAAACCATGTCAAAGATTGTTCAATCATTCACGATCCAAGCCCCTCAATAACTCTCCATCTTGTCCGCTGTAGTTTCAGGCTTCATCTTTCCTCGTGCCACGCCGTAAAATAGTCAAGCATCAAGTCCCTTTGTCTACTTCTAATTCTTCAGCTTTCTTTTTCAACAATCAGCTATTGCTATGTGTTTAGACATGTGGACCATCTTGGGTCATGTACATGATCAGCTATTGCTATGTGTTTAGACATGTGGACCATCTTGGGTCATGTACATGATCAGCTATTGCTATGTGTTTAGACATGTGGACCATCTTGGGTCATGTACATGATCAGATATTGCTATGTGTTTAGACATTTAGACCAGCTTGGGTTATGTACATGATCAGCTATTGCTATGTGTTTAGACATGTGGACCATCTTGGGTCATGTACATGATCAGCTATTGCTATGTGTTTAGACATGTGGACCATCTTGGGTCATGTACATGATCAGCTATTGCTATGTGTTTAGACATTTAGACCAGCTTGGGTTATGTACATGATCAGCTATTGCTATGTGTTTAGACATTTAGACCATCTTGGGTCATGTGCATGATCAGCTATTGCTATGTGTTTAGGCATTTAGACCATCTTGGGTCATGTACAAGATCAGCTATTGCCATGGGTTTAGACATTTAGACCAGCTTGGGTCATGTACAAGATCAGCTATTGCTATGTGTTAGACATTTAGACCAGCTTGGGTCATGTACAAGATCAGCTATTGCTATGTGTTCAGACATTTAGACCATCTTTGGTCATGTGCATGATCAGCTATTGCTATGTGTTTAGACATTTAGACCAGCTTGGGTTATGTACAAGATCAGCTATTGCTATGTGTTTAGACATTTAGACCATCTTTGGTCATGTGCATGATCAGCTATTGCTATGTGTTTAGACATTTAGACCAGCTTGGGTTATGTACAAGTTCAGCTATTGCTATGTGTTTAGACATTTAGACCATCTTGGGTAATGTACAAGATCTGCTATTGCTATGTGTTTAGACATTTAGACCATCTTGGGTAATGTACAAGATCTGCTATTGCTATGTGTTTAGACATTTAGACCATCTTTGGTCATGTGCAAGATCAGCTATTGCTATGTGTTTAGACATTTAGACCAGCTTGGGTCATGTACAAGATCTGCTATTGCTATGTGTTTAGACATTTAGACCATCTTGGGTCATGTACAAGATCTGCTATTGCTATGTGTTTAGACATTTAGACCAGCTTGGGTCATGTACAAGAAGACGTATTTGAGGTCTTCACCGGTTCCCTATAACTTGTCATGTAGAGTTGTTTTTGTGGGCCATATTTGTGTTTTGAAGGTCTTGAGAGTGCCGTAGTTAGTCGAATGCCCCGGCATCACTGTAAACGAATTCGTCATCTTCTCCTTTTCTCTGTCACTGATACCTAAAAGGTGTCGTGGTTTATATCATTTGTCGTTCTTGTGCTGCTCAAACTGTCTGAATTAGTGATTTTCCTTTGTTGTTACATGTCTCTGTCACTGATACCTAAAAGGTGTCGTGGTTTATATCATTTGTCGTTCTTGTGCTGCTCGAATTGTCTGAATTAGTGATTTTCCTTTGTTGTTACATGTCTCTGTCACTGCATCTATCCATCTTCTTCTGGGTCTTCCTCTTGGTCTTTTTCCATGCATTCTCGAGAAGAACGCCCTTGATGGTGATTGGTGAGGATTCATTCTGACCAGGTGGCCAAACCATTTAAGTTGTTGTTGTTCTATATATTCTTGGCAGGGTTTTGTTCCTACCATTTTTCTTATGGTTTCATTTGGTATTCTATCTCTTCTTGTGTTGTTTGTTACTTTTCTCAAGCATCGCATCTCACATGTATTGATCTTTCTTAAATGTGATTTAGAAAGGGTCCATGTTTGACTTTCATAGCACAAAGTTGGTATGAAGATGCTATTTATCATTTGTTGTTTAGCTGGCATAGAAATGTTTGGATGTCTTAGCAATGGTGAAAGCTGGTATGTGACAGCATTTGCTTTTTGTATTCTCATGTCAATTTCTCTGTCTAATTTTCCATCTTCTGTGAACATTGTGCCTAAATACTTGAATTCCTCTACTTGTTTTATATCTTTGTCTTTGATCTTGATGTTTAATGGGTGTCTTAATTTGCTTATTCTTATAGCCTCTGTTTTTGCTGTGTTAATTTTCATACTGTAGTTTGTGCATCTTTTATCTAGAGAAGTTAAATGCTGTTGTAGCAGGTTTTCATCCTCATATATTAGGCATTGGTCATCTGCGAAGAGTAGCTCATTGATGTTGGAGTTTTCTACCTCTATGTTATTATTTAATTTTTCCTTATTGTTGGTTGTTTCCTGATTTATTTTGTCCATATATATGATGAAGAGGAGTGGTGAGAGGACACATCCTTGTCTTACTCCTGTTGTAACCTGAAACCATTCTGACAGACCTTCCGATGTAAACGAATTAAAATCCATAATTTCTCAACCGGCCGTGCCAGTGGAATCATCCGAGTTAACATCTCATTCCATTGAAGAATGCAAACAAGGAAAGGCAGAACAAGTTCATTGCACCCACAGACAACGTCACAAGACATAATGCATGGCCGCGCTGAAAGTGAACGCAACAGAACTGCCATTCGTCATATCATCATTCATCGTAAGCATTCAGGATATCGAAACACGATCCAGATGAAAAGCACAGCTCACAGTGTGCACAGAGCACTAAGCTCAGTAGCTCCTTGAGTTATCCGGACTTGGAATATGAGGAAACTGCAACAAGGAGCACTTAAATCAATTAGCTCCTTGAATGATCCGGACTTGGAATATGAGGAAACTGCAACAATGAGCACTTAAATCAATTAGCTCCTTGAGTTATCCGGACTTGGAATATGAGGAAAATGCAACAAGGAGCACTGAAATCAATTAGCTCCTTGAGTTATCCGGACTTGGAATATGAGGAAACTGCAACAAGGAGCACTTAAATCAATTAGCTCCTTGAGTTATCCGGACTTGGAATATGAGGAAACTGCAACAAGGAGCACTTAAATCAATTAGCTCCTTGAGTGATCCGGATTTGGAATATGAGGAAAATGCAACAAGGAGCACTTAAATCAATTAGCTCCTTGAGTGATCCGGATTTGGAGTATGAGGAAACTGCAACAAGGAGCACTTTTCAGACAGTCTCAACAGTTCCCTCCGCCTATCTGCTATATTGACCGGAAGTAATGTTGTCTTGAAGTGTATACTCTGTAGTTTGTCGGAATGCTCCGCAGTCACGTGCTACAAAGGCACTGAGTTCTATATTGTGTAGACATGCACTGATTCCACAAAGACCTGCCGAGTCTAAATATTTTGATCTACTTAGTTTGTCTAAGCTGTCGTGTATGTTCTGGTTCATATTTTCCAATCACACGGAGATGACGTCATGGGACGCACCAAGATGGAAGCTTGTTCGCGTTCGAGCCATGGTTTAAACAATGTTCACTTTGAACATCACGCTATCTGTTATCACAGCGAGTTGGCGGATTTTTAGAAATGTAACCAAGGGTTTGATAATAAATGTTTGTACACAGTTCGTTAACCACCGCTGTAGATCAAGTCTTTATTCTGCTGGATTCGTTCGCGACCTTGGAAGTTAATGACTTAGTTTGTGCAGCCGTTTGGTTTGTGGCGAATTGTACGTTACAATGTCACTGCTATAATGACCCAGTTTGTGACAAAACTACAGGGACATGCCCAAACAATGACAGTTGTCAGCACGAATATTTCGGACCCCAGTGTCAGTACTTGGATCTCGTTTACAAATACGCCCAAAAATCTGAACCTACTTTCCTGTTTGATAACAACGACACCACATGTAATCCGGACACAGATTCTACATCAGTTGAGGCAACTCTCAATAAATCTTTGCCGTTCTCCTGGTTTTGGATTTATGTGAATGACTTAACATATCTGAACAGTTTCATGGTAAAACTAAATGGTTCTGCCTCATGTAACAATGAATCACGGTTTGTAGTTAGTTCGCACGAGATTGATGTCTTTTCCTCTGGGGCTGGTTTGATCAACAAGTTACGTATTGAAGGGGCGATAGTTGCAAATACCTGCTCCATCTACATTGGCGGGGGTTGGAATGTGGCTCTCAAAAAGAAAACAAACCAGACCGACACATTTAATGCTTGCTATACAGGAGACGGATGTGGACCAGAGGCCGCAGTTAATGGCAAAACAAAGACCAATCTCTATGACAATGACTGCACACACACACACACAATTGAGAAGTGGAACCAATTCTGTTTACTGGTATCTGAACTATGCCACGCCCCAGAAGACTCACATCATTCGAATTTATCATCAAGCTAGCACTATAATTCGGTTAAAGAATGCCACTCTACAGGCTTTCTCTGACAGTGGCGGTGTAGTGTTCCAGTATAATGATATATCATACCCAAACATTTCAGTGAACACTATTGTAGTCACCACACAAGCGACAATGGCACACATTAAGATTGAGTTCTCACCGACCATTTCGCAGGCCGACAGTGCACTGACGGTGAGTGAGGTGCAAACATTTACAGACATCTATTGTCTGGACTGGCATTCTTGGTCGTTTTGTGCAGTGTGTAGTGGGTGCTGCAAAGGCTACAACGTCATCATCGGTACGTGTAACGGCAACTGTTCACATGGGATCTATGGACACGACTGCTCCGGGTCTTGTCTTAGTGTCTGTCCTTTTTGTGACGAAAAATCCGGAAAATGCCTACAATGTAAACGTCCTGGCTACACCTGTAGTGACACTAATCCCGATGGTAATTTTGGGCTACAGTGCAAACAGACGAGTTCTGATGGCTGTGACATCATATGTGACCCGGAAAGTACAGACTGTACGCGCAAGGAAACGTACTACGGAACAGACTGCACTCTCAAATGTCCGGACAACTGTTTCAACAACACCTGTGAACAGTCAACCGGGAATTGTACATGCAAGGGAACGTAATACGGGTCAGACTGCACTCTCAAATCTCCTGACAACTGTTTGAACGAAACCTGTGAACAGTTAATAGGGGCCTGCGTCTCGTATGTCGATGATTCATTCCCACGTTAAGAAGAGTCTGCCGACTACAACAAACCCAAGCATATGGATACCTTAATGTGTTTCTGTGCTGGACATGGTTCATTTCTTGGTGTTTTTCCGTGAAGCCATGGCTCATATCTTGATGTGTTTCTGTGCTAGCAATGGCTCATATCTTGATGTGTTTCTGTGCTAGCCATGGCTCATATCTTAGCTTGTGTGTGTGCTGGCCATGGCTCATATCTTGGTGTGTGTCATGTTAGTCATATCTCATATCTTGGTGTGTCCGTGTTAATCATGCCTCATATGTTTACGTGTGTATGTGTTTACTCATATCGCATATCTTAGTGTGTATCTGTGTTAATCATGTGTCATATCTTTGTGTGTGCATGCTTGGGTTATATATCTCATATCTTTGTGTTAATGTTTATGTTAGTCATATCTCATATCTTTGTGTGTGCATGTCTGTGTGTGTCACATCTCATGTCCTTGTGCGTACATGGCTATGTTAGTCACATCTCATATCTTTGTGTGTGCATGTCTATGTTGGTCATATGTCATAGCTTTGTGTGCATGTCTATGTTAGGCATGTGTCATATCTTTGTGTGTGCATGTCTATGTCACTCGTATCTCATATCTTTATGTGCATGTTTATGTTAGTCATGTGTCATATATCTTGATCTGTGTCAGTGTTAGTCATGCCTCGTATCGCTGTGTGCATGTCTGTGTTGGTCACATCTCATATCATTGTGTGTGCATGTCTGTGTTAGTCACCTCTAGTGACTCGGGCAGATGGTGCTCGTAAACCTGGGAGGGCCGACCATCTAAGGGCAGAATCCCCCTACAGAAAAGATCATCTGCTGCCTTGAAGGAAGATTGGGGACAATCAAAGGCTAAGGAATGCAAACCTGAATAAAATGCTGGCTGAAATCGGATGCACTGGGCCACTGGCGCAGAACACAGTGCAACGTTTTAACGGGTGTTCAATCAGAGTGGATCTGACTGACTCTAATTGTGATGTTCTGTCTGTGAGGGCGATCAACACACTTAACCTGACAGCTGACTTCATGTGAGAGTCTGGAATCCTACTCTGATTGAGTCCTGATCGCAGAGAGAGAAAGAGAGAGAGAGAGAGAGAGAGAGAGAGAGAGATTTTCCAATGTATGCTTCAACTTTCTATTTTTCCTGCGGTTACTAAGGTATTCGAACCAGCCTCCTCTCCACAAATCTGGACTGCCTTTTCCCTGTTCTGTTCTCGTTCTTTATTATACAACCAAGACAAAGATTAGCTAATAAGAGTAATGACAACGCTCTGAAAGTGGCCAAAGCAAAAAGAGAGCTAATTTCCAATATTAGGAAGAAACAATCATCATTTTTTGGCCGTGCAATGAGAAGGGAGCAGCTGGAATATATTGTAACAACTGGGAAAACTGAGGGACGAAGAGATAGAGGGAAGCAAAGAGAAAATATACCAGACAGCTTCAGAGAATAGCTTGGCATGAGGTCAACAACAGAAGTGATAAATAACTGTCGAGATCGAAAGTTATGGAGAAACATGATCACCTACGCCAGCAGGCCCGGTACTTGTTTATTATTATTATACTCATTCACTCGTTTTTGTGAACGTCTTGAAGCTAAAATACAATCTGCGTGACACGGTATCCACAACCAAATTGACATCATCCTTACAACAACAAAAACGCCACATTCGTGGTTACAATCACAATATTACAACGATCACAATCTTTACAATCTCAACATTACAAAGAATAACACAGGAAATACTCAATCATTAATTAGTTGATCGACCCACAGAGGTAACATGTACAGTTGACAATCAGATACGACAGTCCCTTCGCCAGATAGACCCCATCAAATGCCGGTCCTATCTTTGCCAGTCCTATCTACGGCAGATACTATCATTGGCAGAGCCGATCATTGACAGATAACCTCTACACTCACATCCGAGTATTCATCGTTCACAACCTCATTGTCGTTATTATAGAATAAATATTTATAGTATTTATTTTTATCTCAATTTTTATCTTTTCATACCAAATTTATCGTTAAGACCAGGCCGTGCCAGTACAGCATGATTCACTCAAAACTTGCACTGGTAGTCTGTTATCGTTGGAAGATAACGCCGTTCTGTTTGTTATTGTTTCGTTTCCACCTGATCGTCAGTTATCTCGTCCTACAACCAACAATTGTTATTATTGTGTACTACAGTCATCAACAATAGTCCTATAGTTATCAACATTAGTCCCACAGTCATCATTAGTCCTACAGTCATCAACATTAGTCCTATAGTTATCAACATTAGTCCCACAGTCATCATTAGTCTTATAGTCATCAACATTAGTCCCACAGTCATCATTAGTCCTACAGTCATCATTAGTCTTACAGTCATCAACATTAGTCCCACAGTCAACATTAGTCCTACAGTCATTAACATTAGTCCCACAGTCATCAACATTAGTCCCACAGTCATCAACATTAGTCCCAGAGTCATCAACATAGGTCCTACAGTCATCAACATTAGTCCCAGAGTCATCAACATTAGTCCCACAGTCATCAACATTAGTCCCACAGTCATGAACATTAGTCACACAGTCATGAACATTAGTCCCACAGTCATCAACATTAAACCCACAGTCATCAACATTAGTCCCACAGTCATCAACATTAGTCATACAGTCATCAACAATAGTCCCACAGTCATCAACATTAGTCCTACAGTCATCAACATTAGTTCCACAGTCATCAACATTAGTCCCACAGTCATCAACATTAGTCCTACAGTCATCAACAATAGTCCCACAGTCATCAACATTAGTCCTACAGTCATCAACATTAGTCCCACAGTCATAAACATTAGTCCTAAAGTCATCAACATTAGTTCCACAGACATCAACATTAATCCCACAGTCATCAACATTAGTCCTACAGTCATCAACATTAGTTCCACAGTCATCAACATTAGTCCTACAGTCATCAACATTAGTTCCATAGTCATCAACATTAGTCCCACAGTCATCAACATTAGTTCCACAGTCATCAACATTAGTCCCACAGTCATCAACATTAGTCCCACAGTCATCAACATTAGTATCACATTCATCAACATTAGCCCCACAGTCATCAACATTAGTCATTACAGTCATCAACATTAGTCATACAGTCAACAACATTAGTCCCACAGTCATCAACATTAGTCCTACAGTCATCAACATTAGTCCTACAGTCATCAACATCAGTACTAATGCCATCAACATTAGTCCCACAGTCATCAACATCAGTACTACTGGCATCAACATTAGTCCCACAGTCATCAACATCAGTACTACTGCCATCAACATTAGTCCCACAGTCATCAACATCAGTACTAATGCCATCAACATTAGTCCCACAGTCATCAACAACAGTACTACTGCCATCAATATTAGCCCCACAGTCATCAACATCATTACTATTGCCATCAACATTAGTCCTACAGTCATCAACATCAGTACTGCTGCCATCAACATTAGTCCTACAGTCATCATTAGTCCTACAGTCATCAACATTAGTCCTACAGTCATCAACATTAGTCCCACAGTCATCAACATTAGTCCCACAGTCATCAACATTAGTCACACTGTCATCAAAATTAGTCCCACAGTCATCAACATTAGTCCTACAGTCATCAACATTAGTCCCACAGTCATTAACATTAGTCCTATAGTCATCAACGTCAGTCCTACAGTCATCATTAGTCCTACATTCATCAACATTAGTCATACAGTCATCAACATTAGTCCCATAGTGATCAACATTAGTCCCACAGTCATCATCAGTCCTACAGTCATCAACATTAGTCCTACAGTCATCAACATTAATCCCACACTCATCAACATCAGTCCTACATTCATCATCAGTCCTACAGTCATCAACATTAGTCCCACAGTCATCAACATCAGTCACACATTCATCAACATCAGTCCCATAGTCATCAACATCAGTCCCACATTCATCAACATCAGTCCCACAGTCATCAACATTAGTCCCACATTCATCAACATTAGTCCCACAGTCATCAACATCAGTCCCATATCATCAACATTAGTCCCACAGTCTTCATCAGTCCTACAGTCATCAACATTAGTCCACAGTCATCAACATCATTCCCACATTAATCAACAGTAGTCCTACAGTCATCAGTCATACAGTCATCAACATTAGTCCCACAGTCATCAACATCAGTCCTACAGTCATCATTAGTCCTACAGTCATCAACATTAGTCCCACAGTCATCAAAATTAGTCCCACAGTCATCAACATTAGTCCTACAGTCATCATTAGTCCTACATTCATCAACATTAGTCCTACAGTTATCATTAGTCCTACAGTCATCAACATTAGTCCTACAGTCATCAACATCAGACCTACAGTCATCAACATTAGTCCTACAGTCATAACATTAGTCCCACTGTCATCAACATTAGTGCCATAGTCATCAACATGAGTCTCACACTCATCAATATTAGTCCCACAGTCATAACATTAGTCCCACAGTCATCAACATTAGTCCCACAGTCATCAACATTAGTCCCACAGTCATCAACATTGGTCCTAACGTCATCAACATTAGTCCTACAGTCATCAACGTCAGTACTACTGTCATCAACATTAGTCCCACAGTCATCATCATTAGTCCTACATTCATCAACATTAGTCCAACATTCATCAACATCAGTGCTACTACCATCAACATTAGTCCCACAGTCATCAACATCAGTACTACTGCCATCAACATTAGTCCCACAGTCATCAACATCAGTACTACTGCCATCAACATTATTACCACAGTCATCAACATCAGTACTACTGCCATCAACATTAGTCCCATAGTCATCAACATCAGTACTACTGCCATCAACATTAGTACCACAGTCGTCAAGATCAGTACTAATGCCATCAACATTAGTCCCACAGTCATCAACATCAGAACTACTGCCATCAACATTAGTCCTACAGTCATCATTAGTCCTACAGTCATCAACATTAGACCCACAGTCATCAACATTAATCCCACAGTCATTAACATTAGTCCCACATTCATCAACATTATTCCTACAGTCATCATCAGTCCTACAGTCATCAACATTAGTCCTACAGTCATCAACATTAGTCCCACAGTCATCAACATCAGTCCTACAGTCATCATTAATCCTACAGTCATCAACATTAGTCCCACAGTCATCAACATTAGTCCTACAGTCATCAACATTAGTCCTACAGTCATCATTATTCCTACATTCATCAACATTAGTCCTACAGTCATCATTAGTCCTACAGTCATCAACATTAGTCCCACAGTCATCAACATCAGTCCTACAGTCATGAACATTAGTCATACAGTCATGAACATTAGTCCCACAGTCATCAACATTAGTCCCACAGTCATCAACATTAGTTCTAGTCATCAACATTAGTCCCACAGTCATCAACATCAGTCCTACAGTCATCAACATTAGTCCCACAGTCATCAACATCAGTCCTTCTGTCATCAACATCAGTCCTACAGTCATCAACATCAGTACTACAGTCATCAACATCAGTCCTACAGTCATCAACATCAGTCCTACAGTCATCAACATCAGTCCCACATTCATCAACATCAGTCCTACAGGCATCAACATCAGTCCTACAGTCATCAACATCAGTCCCACAGTCATCAACATCAGTCCCACATTCATCAACATCAGTCCTACAGTCATCAACATAAGTCCTACAGTCATCAACATCAGTCTGACATTCATCAACATCAGTCCCACAGTCATCAACATTAGTCCCACATTCATCAACATCAGTCCCACAGTCATCAACATCAGTCGTACAGTCATCAACATTAGTCCTACAGTCATCAACATTAGTCCTACAGTCATCAACATCAGTCCCACATTCATCAACATTAGTCCTACAGTGATCAACATCAGTCCTACAGTCATCAACATTAGTCCTTCAGTCATCAACATTAGTCCTTCAGTCATCAACATCAGTCCTACAGTCATCATCATTAGTCCTACAGTCATCAACATCAGTCCTATAGTCATCAACATCAGTCCTACAGTCATCAACATGAGTCCTACAGACATCATCTTTAGTCCTGCAGCCATCATTAGTCCTGCAGTCATCAACATTAGTCATACAGCCATCATTAGTCATACAGCCATCATTAGTCCTACAGTCATCAACATTAGTCCTACAGACATCAACATCAGTCCCACGTCATCATTAGTCCTACAGTCATTAACATCAGTCCTACTGATATCAACATTAGTCCCACAGTCATCATTAGTCCTGCAGGCATCAACATCAGTCCTACAGTCATCAACATTAGTCCTACAGTCATCAACATCAGTCCCACGTCATCATTAGTCCTACAGTCATCAACATTAGTCCTACAGTCATCAACATCAGTCCCACGTCATCATTAGTCCTACAGTCATTAACATCAGTCCTACTGATATCAACATTAGTCCCACAGTCATCATTAGTCCTGCAGGCATCAACATCAGTCCTACAGTCATCAACATTAGTCCTACAGTCATCAACATAAGTCCCACGTCATCATTAGTCCTACAGTCATCAACATTAGTCCTACAGTCATCAACATCAGTCCCACGTCATCATTAGTCCTTCAGTCATTAACATCAGTCCTACGTATATCAACATTAGTCCCACAGTCATCATTAGTCCTGCAGGCATCAACATCAGTCCTACAGTCATCAACATTAGTCCTACAGTCATCAACATCAGTCCTACTGATATCAACATTAGTCCCACAGTCATCATTAGTCCTGCAGGCATCAACATCAGACCTACAGTCATCATCAGTCCTACAGTCATCAACATCAGACCTACAGTCATCATCAGTGCTACAGTCATCAACATCAGACCTACAGTCATCATAAGTTTTATAGTCATCAATATCAGTCCTACAGTCATCATTAGTCCTACAGTCATCATCAGTCCTACAGTCATCAACATCAGACCTACAGTCATTATCAGTCCTACAGTCATCAACATCAGACCTACAGTCATCATCAGTTTTACAGTCATCAATATCAGTACAACAATCATCAACATTAATACAACAGACATCAGCATCAATACAACAGTCATTAACATTAATACAATAGTCATTAACATTAATACAACAGACTTCAGCATCAATAGAACAGTCATTAACATTAATACAACAGTCATTCACATTAATACAACAGACATCAGCATAAATATAACAATCATCAACATTAATACAACAGTCATTAACATTAATACAACAGTCATTAACATTAACACAACAGTCATTAACATCAATACAACAGTCATCAACATCAATACAATAGTCATCAACATCAACACAACAATCATCAACATCAATACAACAATCATCAACATCAATACAACAATCATCAACATCAACACAACAACCATCAACATCAATACAACAATCATCAACATCAATACAACAATCATCAACATCAATACAACAATCATCAACACAACAATCATCAGCAAATAATACAACAATCATCAACATTAATACAACAATGAACAGCATCAATGCAACAGACATTAACATTAATACAACAGTCATTACCATCAACACAACAATCATCAACATCAACACAACAATCATCAACATCAATACAACAATCATCAACATTAATACAACATTCATCATCATTAATACAACAGCCATTAACATCAATACAACAATCATCAACATTAATACAACAGTCATCAACATTAATACAACAGTCATTAACATCAATACAACAATCATCAACATTAATGCAACAGTCATCAACATTAATACAACAGTCATTAACATCAATACAACAATCATCGACAGCAATACAACAGTCATCAACATTAATACAACAGTCATTCACATTAATACAACAGACATCAGCATAAATACAACAATCATCAACATTAATACAACAGTCATTAACATTAATACAACAGTCATTAACATTAACACAACAGTCATCAACATCAATAAAACAGTCATCAACATCAATACAACAGTCATCAACATCAACACAACAATCATCAACATCAATACAACAATCATCAACATCAATACAACAGACATCAACATCAACACAACAGTCATCAACATCAATACAACAGTCATCAACATCAACACAACAGTCATCAACATTAATACAACAGTCATCAACATTAATACAACAGTCATCAACATTAATACAACAGTCATCAACATTAATACAACAGTCATCAACATTAATACAACAGTCATCAACATCAACACAACAGTCATCAACATTAATACAACAGCCATCAACATTAATACAACAGTCATCAACATTAATACAACAGTCATCAACATTAATACAACAGTCATCAACATTAATACAACAGTCATCAACATATATGTCTTGCTTTATTGATGACGAATTATTCCAATCATTACTTGTCCATCTGCGTCGTTCACACAGCGACATCAACGCGTTTCCATCGTCCGCACTTAGAAAACGTTAAATGGGCGTAAATGCGTTGATTTGTGGTGTACAGAAGCCTGTGGTATGTTTGTCTTTCGTCCCAGCACATCCGACAACAGCATAGCATTGTTTCTACCAGCTTGCCTTCCCTAGCCACCAAGGAGAGGTGTGTGGGATCTTGGTCAGTTTAGGGTAATGACGCTAACAGTCAGCTATGAGTTGCGGACCGCAGGTGCTGCTTATTATTTTTTTTTTTATTACTGGTTTACTGGTTTCAACTCATCACTTGTTATTTTTTTGTCATGAAATTGTACATCACGTGATCTCATATCATTATGTTTGCTGTGCGTCACGTGATATCCTTGCATTACGCTGTTGTACATCACGTGATCTCATGCCATTATTTTGTTGTTGTACGTCACGTGATATCCGTCCATTATGTTGTAGTACGTCACGTGATCTCATGTCATTATGTTGTACATCACATGATTTCATGTCATTATGTTGTACATCATGTTATCTCCCGTTTTTAAGTTCTTGCACATCACGTGATCTCTCGCCATTATCTTGTTGCACATCACGTGATCTCTCGCCATTATGTTGTTGCATATCAATTGATCTCTCGTCATTATGTTGTTGTGTCACATATGATGTCACAGCCATCAGAACACGTCTGTTCGCACTGTAGCCCAAAATTACCATCAGGACAAGTGTCATCACAGGTATAGCCAGGATGTTTGCAATGTTGGCATTTTCCGGATTTTCCTCACATAAGAACTGACACTAAGACAAGACCCGGAGCAGTCGTGTCCATAGATCCCATGTGAACAGTTGACGTGACACGTACCGATGATGACAGTGCAGCCTTTGCTACACCCACTACACACTGCACAAAACGACCAAGAATGCCCGTCCAGACAATAGGTGTCTGTAAATGTTTGCACCTCACACGCCATCAGTGCACTCCCGTCCTGCGAAAAGGTCGGTGAGAACTCAAACTTACTGTGTGCCATTGTCGCTTGTATGGTGACTACAATAGTGTTCACAGAAATATTTGGGTATGATATATCATTATACTGGAACACTACACCGCCACTGTCAGAGAAAACCTTTGGAGTGTCATTCTTTACCCGAATCATAGTGCTAGCTTGATGATAAATTCGAATGGTGTGAGTCTTCTGGGACGTGTCAAAGTTCAGATACCAGTAAAGAGAATTGGTTCCACTTCTCAATTTTGTGTGTGTGTGTGTGCAGTCATTGTCATAAAGATTGGTCTTTGTTTTGCCATTAACTGCGGCCTCTGGTCCACATCCGTCCACTGTATTAACAAGCATTAAGTGTGTCGGTCTGGTTTGCGTTCTGTTTGAGAGCCACATTCCGACCCCCGCCAATGTAGATGGAGCAGATATTTGCAACGATCGCCCCTTCAATCCGTAACTTGTTGATTAGACCATGAAACTGTCCGGATCTGTAGGTCCAGAACCCTAGGCGTATTTGCAAACTAGATCAAAGTACTGACACTGGGGTCCGAAACGCTCTCGCCGACAACTGTCACCGTTTGTGCATGTCCCTGTAGCCCTGTCACAAACTGAGCGATTTTAGCAGTGACACTGCAACGCACAATTTGCCCCGAACCAACCGTCTACACAAGTTAGGCAGTTAGGTCATTAGCTTCCAATGTCGCAAACGAAGCCAGCAGAATAAAGACTTGATCTACAGCGGTGGTTAACGAAATGTGCACAAACAATTATTTCAAACCCGTGGTTACAATTCTAACAATCCGCCAACTCGCTGTGACAACAGACAGCGCGATGTTCAAGATCAGCATTGTATACACCACGGCTAGAACTCGGACGAACTTCCATCTTGGTGCGTCCCATCAGAAAGAGCAGACTGTACGCGCAAGGAAGCGTACTACGGGCCAGACTGCACTCTCAAATGTCCTGACCATTGTTTCAACGACACCTGTGAACAGTCAACCGGGATCTGTTCACGCAAGGGAACATTCTACGGGTCAGACTGCACTCTCAAATCTACGTACAACTGTTTGAACGATATCTGTTAACAGTTCATGGGGGCCGGTGTCTCGTGTGTCGATGATTCCCACGTTAAGAAGAGTCTGCTGACTACAACAAACCCAAGCATATGGATACCTTAATGTGCACTGGATATTTTCTTTCTGTGCTGGACATGGTTCATTTCTTGGTGTGTTTCATTGCTAGCCAAGGCTCATATCTTGGCTTGTGTGTGTGTGTGTGTGTGTGTGTGTGTGTGTGTGCTGGCCATGGCTCATATCTTGGTGTGTGTCATGTTAGTCATATCTCATATCTTGGAGTGTCCGTGTTAATCATGTCTCATATCTTTAAGTGTGTATGTGTTTAGTCATATCTCATATCTTAGTGTGTATCTGTTTTAGTCATGTCTCATATCTTTAAGTGTGTATGTGTTTAGTCATATCTCATATCTTAGTGTGTATCTGTGTTAGTCATGTGTCATATCTTTGTGTGTGCATGTTTGGGCTAGTGATATTTCATATCTTGGTGTGTGTCTGTGTTGGTCATGTGTCATATCTTTGTGTGTGCATGTTTGGGCTAGTGATATCTCATATCTTGGTGTGTATCTGTGTTAGTCATGTGTCATATCTTTGTGTGTGCATGTTTGGACTAGTGATATCTCATATCTCTGTGTGTATGTTTATGTTAGTCATATCTCATATCTTTGTGTGTGCATGTCTGTGTATGTCACATCTCATATCCTTGTGTTTGCATGGCTATGCTAGTCACATCTCATATAATTGTATGTGCCTATCTATGTTGGTCATGTCTCGTATCTTTGTGTGCATGTCCATGTTAGACATGTGTAATTTCTGTGTGGGTGCTTGTCTATGTCAGTCATATCTCATATCTTTATGTGCATGTTTATGTTAGTCATGTGTCATATATCTTGATGTATGTCAGTGTTAGTCATGCCTCGTATCGCTATGTGCATGTCTGTGTTTGTCACATCTCATATCTTTGTGTGTGCATGTCTGTGTTAGTCACCTCTAGTGACTCGGGCAGATGGTGCTCGTAAACCTGGGAGGGCCGACCATCTAAGGGCAGAATCCCCCTACAGAAAAGATCACCTGCTGCCTTGCAGGAAGATTGGGGACAATCAAAGGCTAAGGAAAGCAAACCTGAATAAAATGCTGGCTGAAATCGGATGCACTGGGCCACTGGCGCAGAACACAGTGCAACGTTTTTAACGGGTGTTCAATCAGAGTGGATCTGGCAGACTCTAATTGTGATGTTCTGTTTGTAACACACCTAACCGGACAGCTGAGTTCATGTGAGGAGCTGGAATCCTACTCTGATTGAATCCTGATCGCAGAGAGAGAGAGAGAGATTATGTTGTTGCATATCACGTGATCTCCCGAGATTATGTTATTGCATATCACGTGATCTCTCGTCGTTATTTATGTGGGTGTACATCACGTGGTCTCCCGTCATTATGTTGTTGTACATCACGTGATTTCCCGTCGTTATTTATGTTGTTGCATGTCACGTGATCCCCCGTCAGTATGATGTTGCTCGTCACGTGCTCTCATGTTATTATATTGGTGTACGTCACGTGATCTCATGTTATTATGTTGTTGCTCGTCACGTGCTCTCCTCTCATGATCATACAAATTTCATTTCTCATTTAAATATAAGTTTTATTTTAGTTCTGTATTTATTATCAATATATTTAAGCTATATATATATATATATATATATATATATATATATATATATATATATATATTCAATTGTCCATAATTCTCTTCCACAAAGCAGTATTGTATTCCAAGTAAACCACTGCATGACTGTATAACTTCAGTATACAAAGTCACATTAACGTTAAGGAGAATTCCAATGGAAAACCTTCGTTAGGTAGGGGACATCATGTGCTACATGTGATACCCGATCGTCATCAAGCTTCTGTAAGCAAAATAAAGATTAAACAAAGTCTAAAGATAGGTACTTGGAATGTGAGAACACACATGCAGAAGGGTAAACTAGAAAACATCAAACAGGAAATGAAAAGAATGGATTTACAATTACTGGGACTTTGAGAAATGAGATAAACCGGATCAGGGGAGATGTATTCTGATAAACATAAAATAATCTATTCTGGAGGTACTGAACACCAAAGAGGAGTAGGTATCATCTTGGATGCAGAAAGAGCAAGAACAGTGAAAGGCTTTTACCCAATATCTGACAGAGTCCTTTTAGTGAAATTGAAATGAAAGCCAATAAACATAAATCTTATACAAGTTTATGCACCAACAGCAGACAGTCTAGAGGAAACAATTGATAAATTTTACAACGAGTTAAATGAGGCACTTCATAAATGCAAACCACATGAAAACACCATAGTTCTAGGGAATTTTAACACAAAAGTAGGAAAGGAAAGAGTTGAGGAAGTAGTTGGTCATTATGGCTTAGGCAAGAGGAATGAAAGAGGTGAGAAACTTATTGACTGGGCAAGAACACACAACATGATGATAGGAAACACCTGGTTTAAGCAACATCCAAGACGTCTGTGGACATGGAAAAGCCTAGGGGACAACGCACCTATTCAAATTGATTATATAATGATAAACAACAGATTTAGAAACAGTCTGGTGTGTGTGAAAACTAGACCAGGGGCAGATTGCAATAGTGATCATGTACCAGTTGTGAGAAAGCTTAGAGTAAAATTAAAAACAACAAAACGAGCCTGAGTTAACATCAAGTTAAATTTAGATTTACTAAAAATCAGACAAGAAGCTGCAAGACAAATATAAAATCAAAATTCAGAACCGGTACAATGCAATAGAGAAGATACAAAGCATTGATGAACAGTGGGAAATGCTAAAAGAATCAATGCAACAAACATCAAAAGAGTTCATACCACCAGTGAGGACAAATTCAAGAAAGAAATAGATGACATATGACATTTTACAGCTAATGAATATAAGAAGAGAAATAAGGATAACAAAGATGAGTATAAGAGATTAAAAAAAGAAATTGTAGTAAAATGCAATGAAGCAAAAGAAGCATGGCTAAAAGAGAGATGCAAAGAGATTGAAATGCAACAAAAAGGAGATGCTAAAACTATATACAAACAAATTGAGGAATTAACAGGAAGAAAAACGCAATCAAAAACAGGATGTCTAAGATCAAAGGAAGGAGAACTGTTGATTGATCAAGAAAACATAAGGGAACGATGGACAGCTTCTGGACCAGATAATATAACTAAAGAAGAGATTGAAGCCATGGGTGATTTTGGAATAGTAATAATAATAACAACAGCTACACCACTCTCGTCAACAGCTACACCACTCTCGTCAACAGCTACACCACTCTCGTCAACAGCCACACCATTATCATCAACAGCCACACCATTACTGTCAACAGCTACACCATTCTCGTCAACAGCTACACCACTCTCGTCAACAGCTACACCACTCTCGTCAACAGCCACACCATTATCGTCAACAGCCACGCCATTACTGTGAACAGCCACACCATTCTCGTCAACAGCTACACCACTCTCGTCAACAGCTACACCACTCTCGTCAACAGCTACACCACTCTGGTCAACAACCGCACCATTATCATCAACAGCCACACCATTATCGTCAACAGCCACACCATTATCGTCAGCAGCCACACCACTCTCGTCAACAGCTACACCACTCTCGTCAACAGCTACACCACTCTCGTCAACAGCCACACCTTTATCGTCAACAGCCACACCATTACTGTCAACAGCCACACCATTCTCGTCAACAGCTACAACACTCTCGTCAACAGCCACACCACTCTCGTCAACAGCTACACCACTCTCGTCAACAGCCACACCACTCTCGTCAACAGCTACACCACTCTCGTCAACAGCTACACCAGCTCGTCAACAGCTACACCACTCTCGTCAACAGCTACACCACTCTCGTCAACAGCTACACCACTCTCGTCAACAACTACACCAGCTCGTCAACAGCTACACCACTCTCGTCAACAGCTACACCACTCTCGTCAACAGCTACACCACTCTCGTCAACAACTACACCACTCTCGTCAACAGCTACACCACTCTCGTCAACAGCTACACCACTCTCGTCAACAGCTACACCACTCTCGTCAACAGCTACACCACTCTCGTCAACAGCTACACCACTCTCGTCAACAACTACACCACTCTCGTCAACAGCTACACCACTCTCGTCAAAAGCTACACCACTCTCGTCAACAGCTACACCACTCTCGTCAACAGCTACACCACTCTCGTCAACAGCTACACCACTCTCGTCAACAACTACACCAGCTCGTCAACAGCTACACCACTCTCGTCAACAGCTACACCACTCTCGTCAACAACTACACCACTCTTGTCAACAGCTACACCACTCTCGTCAACAGCTACACCACTCTCGTCAACAGCTACACCACTCTCGTTAACAGCTACACCTCTCTCGTTAACAGCTACACCACTCTCTATTAAACGATCAAAGTAACAAGTCTGGGCAGGAAGGAGCGGGTTTCAAGACCCACCAGAAGCGGTGATGATTTTTCCAAAATAGGAAAACATGAAAACGTGGTTCCTTTAAGACGTTACCCTGCCCCCGATCTCGTGGGCAGTGAGATTCAATGTCTATTCCACTCGGATAACAGCAATAAACAAGAGGTCCCGTGTGCAATCGCACACGTTAAAGATCTCATGACAGTTAAAATCGAAAAGTATTGTCCATAAACATGGCCGCTGCCTGGGCTAAATTATCAGCAAAAATCTTCCCCACCGCGGATCCCAGGCCGTGCTACGGAGGCAAGGATTTTCTTTTGATTCTCCAGGGGAATATCGGAGCACCTACGGGTCCGTACGGTGTGCAGTAATGATGATCCTAATATCAAACAAACAGAGAGACTTCATCACTTCTACACTTTCCTAATGTGTACACTGCTAGAGACCCCGCATAAAATTTTAATTCTTCGTTGTTCTATGTGACGGAGTTCCTTGTTGCTCCATGTGACAGGGGTCCTTGTTGTTCCATGTGACATGGTTCCTTGTTGTTCTATGTGACAGGGTTCACCGTTGTTCTGTGTGACTGGGCTACTCGTTGTTCTGTACGACAGGATTTCATGTTGTTCCGTGTGATAGGCCTCTTCTTTGTTCTATGTGACAGGTTTCCTCGTTGTTCCGTGTGACAGGTTTCCTCGTTGTTCCGTGTGACAAGTTTCCTCGTTGTTACGTGTGACAGGGTTCCTCGTTGTTCCGTGTGACAGGTCTCTTTGTTCTATGTGACAGGTTTCCTCGTTGTTCTGTGTGACCGGTTTCCTCGTTGTTCCGTGTGACAGGGTTCCTCGTTGTCCAGGTGACAGGGTTGCTCATTGTTCTATGTGACAGGGTCCCTCGTTGTTCCATGTGGCAGGGTGTCTCGTCGTCCCGTGTGGCAGTTTTCCCCGTTGTTCCGTGTGACATGTTCCTCGTTGTTCTATGTAACAGGGTTCCCCGTTTTTCGTGCGACAGGTTACCCCATTGACCTGTGCCTCGTTCTGCTTGTGAAGTTGACAACACACCACCTCTCCCAGGCCTCGTCATCGCCTCATCCACTGACTAGTTCTGACAAACAATCGTGCCCTGATGTTCACGAGAACTGTCACAAGCAAAACAAATCTAGCACCAAGGCCACATGTCACTCACACGAAGCGCTGATTTACAAATAACACCTGGCGCAATCTACGACGGTGTTACAACTACAGACAAGGCCGGAGTGAAAATATTATGCGTGACTGTCCTTGACAAGTGGCGGCGAGAGCATCAACACAATTTTGTTGTTGCAGGTGTCTCGTGTATGACAGCGACTATCTATCCAATCATGATATCTGGTATTTAATGTGACAGATGTCATCACATTAGAAAGAATATGCTCTGTTCTATCCTAAACTCATCAAGGTAGGCTGTTCTATCGTAAACTCATCTAGGTATGCTGTTCTACACTAAACTCATCAAGGTAGGCTGTTCTACACTAAACTCATCAAGGTAGGCTGTTCTATACTAAACTCATCAAGGTAGGCTGTTCAACACTAAACTCATCAAGGTAGGCTATTCTACACTAAACTCTTCAAGGTGGGCTATTCTACACTAAACTCATCAATGTAGGCTGTTCTACACTAAACTCATCAAGGTAGGCTGTTCTATCCTAAACTCATCAATGTGGCTTTTCTATCCTGAACTCGTCAAAGTAGGCTATTCTATTCTAAACTCTTCAAGGTTGGATGTCCCTAAACTCATCAAGGTTGAATGTCTCTAAATCCATCAAGGTCGAATGTCCCTAAACTTATCAATGTTGAATGTCCCTAAACTCATCAAGGTTGAATGTCTCTAAATCCATCAAGGTTGAATGTACCTAAACTCATCAAAGTTGATAGTCTCTAAATCCATCAAGGTTGAATGTACCTAAACTCATCATAGTTGAATGTCCCTAAACTCATCAAGGTCGAATGTCCCTAAACTTATCAATGTTGAATGTCCCTAAACTCATCAAGGTTGAATGTCTCTAAATCCATCAAGGTTGGATGTCCCTAAAATTATCAACATTGAATGTCTCTTAATCCATCAAGGCTGAATGTCCCTAATCTCATCAAGGTTGAATTTCTCTACATCCATCAAGGTTGAATGTCCCTAAACTTATCAAGGTTGAATGTCCCTAAACTCATCAAGGTTGAATGTCCCTAAAGTCATCAAGGTTGAATGTCCATAAAAACTTATCAAGGTTGAATGTCCCTAAACTTATCAATGTTGAATGTCACTAAACGCATCAAAGGTTGGATGTCCCTAAACTCATCAAGGTTGAATGTCCCTAAACTCATCAAGGTTAAATGTCCCTAAAATCATCAAGGTTGAATGTCCCTAAACTCATCAAGGTTAAATGTCCCTAAACTCATCAAGGTTGAATGTCCCTAAACTCATCAATTTTAAATGTCCCTAAACTCATCAAGGTTCAATATGCCTGAAGTCATCAAGGTTGAATGTCCCTAAAGTCATCAAGGTTGAATGTCCCTAAACTTATCAAGGTTGAATGTCCCTAAACTCATCAATGTTGAATGTCACTAAACGCATTAAAGGTTGGATGTCCCTAAACTCATCAAGGTTGAATGTCCCTAAACTCATCAAGGTTAAATGTCCCTAAACTCATCAAGGTTGAATGTCCCTAAACTCATCAAGGTTAAATGTCCCTAAAATCATCAAGGTTGAATGTCCCTAAACTCATCAAGGTTGAATGTCCCTAAACGTATCAAGGTTGAATGTCCCTAAACACATCAAGGTTCAATGTCCCTAAACTCATTATGGTTGAATGTCCCTATACTCATCAAGTTTAAATGTCCCTAAACGCATCAACGTTGGATAGCCCTAAACTCATCAAGGTTGAATGTCCCTGAAGTTATCAAGATTGAATGTCACTGAAGTCATCAAGGTTGAATGTCCCTAAACTCATCAAGGTTAAATGTCCCTAAAATCATCAAGGTTGAATGTCCCTAAACTCATCAAGGTTAAATGTCCCTAAACTCATCAAGGTTGAATGTCCCTAAACTCATCAATTTTAAATGTCCCTAAACTCATCAAGGTTGAATGTACCTAAACTCATCAAGGTTAAATGTCCTTAAACACATCAAGGTTAAATGTCCCTAAACTCATCACGGTTAAATGCCCCTATACTTATCATAGCTGAATGTCCCTAAACTCATCAAGTTTCAATATCCCTGAAGTCATCAAGGTTGAATGTCCCTAAAGTCATCAAGGTTGAATGTCCCTAAACTTATCAAGGTTGAATGTCCCTAAACTCATCAATGTTGAATGTCACTAAACGCATTAAAGGTTGGATGTCCCTAAACTCATCAAGGTTGAATGTCCCTAAACTCATCAAGGTTAAATGTCCCTAAACTCATCAAGGTTAAATGTCCCTAAAATCATCAAGGTTGAATGTCCCTAAACTCATCATGGTTGAATGTCCCTAACTTATCAAGGTTGAATGTCCCTAAACACATCAAGGTTCAATGTCCCTAAACTCATTAAGGTTGAATGTCCCTATACTCATCAAGTTTAAATGTCCCTAAACGCATCAACGTTGGATAGCCCTAAACTCATCAAGGTTGAATGTCCCTGAAGTTATCAAGATTGAATGTCACTGAAGTCATCAAGGTTGAATGTCCCTAAACTCTTCAAGGTTGAATGTCCCTAAACTCATCAAGGTTGAATGTCCCTAAACTCATCAATGTTGAATGTCCCTAAACTCATCAAGGTTGAATGTCCCTGAAGTCATCAAGGTTGAATGTCCCTAAACTCATCAAGGTTGAATGTCCCTAAACTAATCAAGGTTGAATGTCCCTGAAGTTATCAAGGTTGAATGTCCCTAAACTCATCAAGGTTGAATGTCCCTAAACGTATCAAGGTTGAATGTCCCTAAACACATCAAGGTTCAATGTCCCTAAACTCATTATGGTTGAATGTCCCTATACTCATCAAGTTTAAATGTCCCTAAACGCATCAACGTTGGATAGCCCTAAACTCATCAAGGTTGAATGTCCCTGAAGTTATCAAGATTGAATGTCACTGAAGTCATCAAGGTTGAATGTCCCTAAACTCATCAAGGTTAAATGTCCCTAAAATCATCAAGGTTGAATGTCCCTAAACTCATCAAGGTTAAATGTCCCTAAACTCATCAAGGTTGAATGTCCCTAAACTCATCAATTTTAAATGTCCCTAAACTCATCAAGGTTGAATGTACCTAAACTCATCAAGGTTAAATGTCCTTAAACACATCAAGGTTAAATGTCCCTAAACTCATCACGGTTAAATGCCCCTATACTTATCATAGCTGAATGTCCCTAAACTCATCAAGTTTCAATATCCCTGAAGTCATCAAGGTTGAATGTCCCTAAAGTCATCAAGGTTGAATGTCCCTAAACTTATCAAGGTTGAATGTCCCTAAACTCATCAATGTTGAATGTCCCTAAACTCATCAAGGTTAAATGTCCCTAAACTCATCAAGGTTAAATGTCCCTAAAATCATCAAGGTTGAATGTCCCTAAACTCATCATGGTTGAATGTCCCTAAACTTATCAAGGTTGAATGTCCCTAAACACATCAAGGTTCAATGTCCCTAAACTCATTAAGGTTGAATGTCCCTATACTCATCAAGTTTAAATGTCCCTAAACGCATCAACGTTGGATAGCCCTAACTCATCAAGGTTGAATGTCCCTGAAGTTATCAAGATTGAATGTCACTGAAGTCATCAAGGTTGAATGTCCCTAAACTCTTCAAGGTTGAATGTCCCTAAACTCATCAAGGTTGAATGTCCCTAAACTCATCAAGGTTGAATGTCCCTGAAGTCATCAAGGTTGAATGTCCCTAAACTCATCAAGGTTGAATGTCCCTAAACTAATCAAGGTTGAATGTCCCTGAAGTTATCAAGGTTGAATGTCCCTAAACTCATCAAGGTTGAATGTCCCTAAACGTATCAAGGTTGAATGTCCCTAAACACATCAAGGTTCAATGTCCCTAAACTCATTATGGTTGAATGTCCCTATACTCATCAAGTTTAAATGTCCCTAAACGCATCAACGTTGGATAGCCCTAAACTCATCAAGGTTGAATGTCCCTGAAGTTATCAAGATTGAATGTCACTGAAGTCATCAAGGTTGAATGTCCCTAAACTCATCAAGGTTAAATGTCCCTAAAATCATCAAGGTTGAATGTCCCTAAACTCATCAAGGTTAAATGTCCCTAAACTCATCAAGGTTGAATGTCCCTAAACTCATCAATTTTAAATGTCCCTAAACTCATCAAGGTTGAATGTACCTAAACTCATCAAGGTTAAATGTCCCTAAACGCATCAAAGGTTGGATGTCCCTAAACTCATCAAGATTGAATGTACCTAAACTCATCAAGGTCGGATGTCCCTAAACTCATCAAGTTTCAATATCCCTGAAGTCATCAAGGTTGAATGTCCCTAAAGTCATCAAGGTTGAATGTCCCTAAACTTATCAAGGTTGAATGTCCCTAAACTCATCAATGTTGAATGTCACTAAACGCATTAAAGGTTGGATGTCCCTAAACTCATCAAGGTTGAATGTCCCTAAACTCATCAAGGTTAAATGTCCCTAAACTCATCAAGGTTAAATGTCCCTAAAATCATCAAGGTTGAATGTCCCTAAACTCATCATGGTTGAATGTCCCTAAACTTATCAAGGTTGAATGTCCCTAAACACATCAAGGTTCAATGTCCCTAAACTCATTAAGGTTGAATGTCCCTATACTCATCAAGTTTAAATGTCCCTAAACGCATCAACGTTGGATAGCCCTAAACTCATCAAGGTTGAATGTCCCTGAAGTTATCAAGATTGAATGTCACTGAAGTCATCAAGGTTGAATGTCCCTAAACTCTTCAAGGTTGAATGTCCCTAAACTCATCAAGGTTGAATGTCCCTAAACTCATCAAGGTTGAATGTCCCTAAACTCATCAAGGTTGAATGTCCCTGAAGTCATCAAGGTTGAATGTCCCTAAACTCATCAAGGTTGAATGTCCCTAAACTAATCAAGGTTGAATGTCCCTGAAGTTATCAAGGTTGAATGTCACTAAGCACATTAAGGTTCAATGTCCCTAAACTCATCAAGGTTAAATGTCCTTAAACTCATCAAGGTTAAATGTCCCTAAACTCATCAAGGTTGAATGTCCCTGATGTCATCAAGGTTGAATGTCCCTAAACTCATCAAGGTTAAATGTCCCTAAACTCATCAAGGTTGAATGTCCCTGAAGTCATCAAGGTTGAATGTCCCTAAACTCATCAAGGTTAAATGTCCCTAAACTCATCAAGGTTGAATGTCCCTGATGTCATCAAGGTTGAATGTCCCTAAACTCATCAAGGTTAAATGTCCCTAAACTCATCAAGGTTGAAAAATAATATTAGAGATGGAGAAATTGTGGAGGATACCAGCACTGAGAGAACGGAGGGACACAAAGGTGCTGATACAGGCAGAAAAATTTGCTTGCATGCCGAGACATCCAATGAAGGACCGATTCCAAAATCTTGCATTGGGACGACTTAAGAGAAGCAGTTTTATCCACCAAGCCAAGCGTATTAGTAGACAAACACCAGACATGCCAAGAGCTGTTAACCCCCTACTGCCCATACCAGAACAGACTCCCTGGACAGAGGAATCTGGATTATCAGTTCAAATACGGACAGAAGTGAAAGGAATAGTTGATAAAGAGGAACAGAATAGTCTACAGCGAAAAACAATAACTCTCAGTTTCCTGGATGAAGAATACCCACAAGACCTATGGATTCGTGTGTATACAGATGGATCAGCACAGAATGCAGTAAAAAATGGGGGAGCAGGTGCATATATAGAATACCCAAATAACACTAGGGATATGAATAAAATAGCAACAGGGAAATATTGTCACAATTATGATGCAGAAATACAAGCAATAAAGTTAGCAATAGAAAAACTGCTGAACATTAATCTTAGCCCGCAGCCTGTAGTGTTTTTGACAGATGCAAGATCAGTACTCCAGGCACTACAATCCAGAAAATTACCACATCTGCAGACCTTATTGACTGAACTCTGCAAGCACCACAGGGTTGCCCTGCAGTGGATCCCATCTCACTGTGGAATACCAGGAAATGAGAAAGCAGATCAGTTGGCAAAGGAAGGTTCAACAGGCACACAACTAGATACACCTGTTACATACCATCATAAGAAACAGATAATCAAATCAATCAGAGGACCACAAGCCCCAAATCAGGATGCCTTTTATAATATGAATAGATATGAACAAGTTATCATTATACGTCTCAGAACAGGACACAATCGACTCCATAGTCACATGTATACAAAATTCAAGATCGGCACCTCAACTACTTGTACATGTGGACAGGCGCCCCAGACTGCTGAACACATACTTCAAGACTGCACTGAATATAGTAGACTGAGGAAAATCCATTGGCCCATAGATACAACACTACAGACAAAACTATATGGGCCACTGCAAGAATTACAAAAGACAGTAACATTTATACAGGAAACGACATTGCAGATATAGACAATGCTTCAGGCGAACGAAAGATAGATAGATAGATAGATCAAGGTTGAATGTCCCTGATGTCATCAAGGTTAAATGTCGCTAAACTCATCAAGGTTAAATGTCCATAAACTCATCAAGGTTAAATGTCCCTAAACTCATCAAGGTTGAATGTCCCTGATGTCATCAAGGTTGAATGTCCCTAAGCACATCAAGGTTCATTGTCCCTAAACTCATCACGGTTAAATGTCCCTATACTTATCATAGTTGAATGTCCCTAAACTCATCAAGGTTGAATGTCCCTAAACTAATCAAGGTTGAATGTCCCTAAACGCATCAAAGGTTGGATGTCCCTAAACTCATCAAGATTGAATGTACCTAAACTCATCAAGGTCGGATGTCCCTAAACTCATCAATGTTGAATGTTTCTAAGCTCATCAAGTTTGGATGTCCCTAAACTTATCAAGGTTGGATGTCCCTAAACTCATCGAGTTCGGATGTCCCTAAACTCATCAAGTTCGAATGTCCCTAAACTCATCAAGGTTGGATGTCCCTAAACTCATCGAGTTCGGATGTCTTTAAACTCATCAAGTTCGGATATCCCTAAACTCATCAAGTTTGGATGTCCCTAAACTTATCAAGGTTGGATGTCCCTAAACTAATCAAGTTCGGATGTCCCTAAACTCATCAAGGTTGAATGTCCCTAAACTCATCAAGGTTGAATGCCCCTAAACTCATCAACGTTGGATAGCCCTAAACTCATCAACGTTGGATAGCCCTAAACTTATCAAGGGTGGATGTTTTACCCTTTAGGTAACGGCTTTCTGCCATAGCTCGTCCATCCGTTCCAGTGTTTCTCAGCCAAGAAGACTCCTGTTACGATGTTCCTGTGTGATGCTAGTGTTGTAGAGCAAGCACAAATCTGTCGTGTAAAAACTGCAGAACAGGCGCCGTAAATGAAGATTAATGAACTACTGAACACTGTAGATAGAACACACGTGACAAGTGTCTGATACAGCTCAAATCACAGAATTTGGAGAAATTGCCTTAAAGTGCTGCAGGAATGATGGAATGGAACTAGCATACACTTAGTGACATCACTGCATGGACAGACAATCACTGAGGGAGAAGACAAATTGAAATCATCATCACTACATTGACAATCTCTGGGGGAGAAGACAAACTGAAATCAACATCACTACATTGACAATCTCTGGGGGAGAAGACAAACTGAAATCAACATCACTACATTGACAATCTCTGGGGGTGAAGACAAACTGAAATCAACATTACTACATTGACAATCTCTGGGAGAGAAGACAAACTGACATCAACATTACTACATTGACAATCTCTGGGAGAGAAGACAAACTGACATCAACATTACTACATTGACAATCTCTGGGGGAGAAGACAAACTGAAATCAACATCACTACATTGACAATCTCTGGGGGAGAAGACAAACTGAAATCAACATTACTATATTGACAATCTCTGGGAGAGAAGGCAAACTCTTAGTTATAACTTTCTGGGTCATACTATAATAGACTTGGAGACAGTTAGGAGCTACAGATACCTGGGACATACTATAATAGACCTGGAGACAGTTCATAGCTATAACTACCTGGGACATACTATAACAGACCTGGAGACAGTTAGGAGCTACAGATACCTGGGACATACTATAATAAACCTGGAGACAGTTCATAGCTACAACTAACTGGGACATACTATAATAGACCTGGAGACAGATCAGAGCTACAACTACCTGGGACATACTATAATAGATCTGGAGACAGTTCATAGCTACAACTAACTGGGGCATACTATAATAGACCTGGAGACAGTTCAGAGCTACAACTACCTGGGACATACTATAATAGACCTGGAGACAGTTCATATCTACAACTACCTGGGACATACTATAATAGACCTGGAGACACTTCATATCTACAACTAACTGGGACATACTAAAATAGACCTGGAGACACTTCATAGCTACAACTAACTGGGACATACTATAATAGACCTGGAGACAGTTCAGAGCTACAACTAACTGGGACATACTATAATAGACCTGGAGACACTTCATAGCTACAACTAACTGGAACATACTAAAATAGACCTGGAGACAGTACAGAGCTACAACTAACTGGGACATACTATAATAGACCTGGAGACAGTACAGAGCTACAAATAACTGAGACATACTATAACCAGTGATGGAAAATGTATAACTGAAATAAACAAAACAACAGGTATGGTCAAAATTAATTTTAATGACATGAAAAATATATTAACATCAAAACAAATAGCACCAGGGTTAAAACTAAGAATAGCAAAATGTTATGTCTTCTCAATATTCCTGTATGGTGCAGAAACATGGACTTCAGACAAGAAAACAGAACAGAAAATTGAAGCCTTTGAAATGTGGATTTATAGAAGAATAGGTAGAATTGAATGGAAAGAAAAGATAACAAACGATGAAGTTTTAAAACAACTAAAAATGAAAAGATAACTACTAAACACAATTAGAACAAGACAAATGAGATTTTTGGGGCATGTTAACTCTTTTACTACCACAAGTCAGTGTACTGTACGGCTGGTTTTTTTGTAAAAAGACCAGCGTACATTGTGCTGTACGGCTGATGGTCACCCAGCTTTTGTTTTGTTCCTGGCTTATTTAAACACTTTTTTAAAGTTGGATTAAGTTAAAATATCTAGCAGAATGTTTATTTTACAGAATTTGACATTAGGCAATGGTATTCGATTACTTTGTAAGAAAAATTAAAGATTTTCATGAGAGATCATTTTCCTTTACTTTCGGAGACGATCCAACGAAATCGCCTCATTACTCAATGCGATTTACATCAAGCTATTTATTTCAAACAATTTTAGAATCGATTCTAATGTTAGTAACGAATCATAGCACACAGTTTTTATATTATTCGATTACAGTTTAGTCTTCGAGTAAATAAAAACTTGGATTTTCAAAAGTCTAAATTTTCATGTTTATACATGTATAAGGAAAATATAAACTCAGTCATGTCGTGTGGCACAAAATGTTATAAACATAAAAATATTCAGGTTTTTATAGCTTTTTTTTTGCTCATTGTGAAGGAAAATGGTGTATATATCTAAAATTATTAATTCTGAATGGATTTAACTATAAAAACAACGTGAATATGATCGATTATATGGCAAGATCTGTTAAGCAAAGTGATAAAAAATTATTTATCACATATTCTGAGACATTTTTCTATAAATTATTATATTATTTAACATTTATTTTTACTACATATGTACTCCTACTTCAATCTTCTTTTATTTGATGTATAAACATATAGATTGTTCCAATAATTACATTGTTAATGCGATTTTAAGACAGTGGTGTCCTTCAATTATTTTCTCCATAAATTCTGTTCGGTCTGGGCGAATCTCCCCGTGTGTTTTCTTTGGTAGGAAAGAGTTTAAGACACAACCGCCTAATAAAAGTAATATTGGAAGGAAAAATACAAGGTAAAAGAGGCAGATGCAGACCAAGACTAACATGGACGAGTAACATCAAAAGATGGACAAATCAGCCTATGACAATCTGCAACAATGAAAGCAAGAGACAGAGTGGAATGGAGCTCTATGGCAGCCAACCTTCGTTGTGGAGACAGCACTCAATGATGCTGATGATGATGATGACGATGATGACGATGATGACAATGATGACGATGATGATGATGATGATGAATGATTAGTCAAGCCTGAGAAATGCGAGAGAACGGTTATAGGGGGCGCCAGCTGGAGGGGGGAGACTGTCATGGGTTATCTCAACTATGCCATATTTTTGCCCGTGTGACTGGCCAGTTTGAAACCGTGTTATCTATTTTTACTTCTCGCGTGCTCTAAATCAGGCCAGAGGTAGGCAATCATGGCGCCTGAGATAAAACAATGAGAGGCATTCACATCTATCCGAGCCTAATCCTTCAACTTATCGAGAGCTTAGGTCAAATATGACCTTGAAAACACCAATTTTTGTTTTCACATGTCACCAGTCTAAAGGACACAAAGATAGGACACAAAGATAATAGTTTGAAGCTATTGACAGGTCAGGTAAGGTAAAGGTAAAGGTAAAGTACGAGACTTGAGTACGAGACGCGAGTTTACACCCATATGTGCTCGGCCGCCTATCCAGAAATGTTCGGAGATTTCTGTATAGTGTCGCCTCAAGCATCGAAACTCAAATGCGAGGCGACATTCCTCACCTTCCTAGGGTAATACCCTGGTACCCATTTCTGCCAACGGCTGGGTCGACCGTGGGGGTATATTTTGTTTTTTCAACCACGAGTAGAATTCACACTGCTCCCAGCGGGAATCGAACACGGGTTGTCCGAACGTCGGTAGTCCAGTCGGGTGGTTGTCCGAACGTCGGTAGTCCAGTCGGGTGGTTGTCCGAACGTCGGTAGTCCAGTCGGGTGGTTGTCCGAACGTCGGTAGTCCAGTCGGGTGGTTTTCCCAACTCGGCTACCGAGGCAGGTCAGGTAATTTGCGCAACTGTCTCCCAAATATGTCTGTCCTCTTGTATGTTCATAAATCACTCATTTCTTCTTTAACTCCATCTATCACTTTGTTCATTGCTCTCTCAGTCAGTCGACAACATCATCACTACTGACTGTTTACACAATAAAGAAGAAGGAGATGAAGACAATAAAGAAGAAGGAGATGAAGACGATAAAGAAGAAGATTTGGGCAAGGCACACTGGGGAAAAAAGCAACGAAATTTCGAAGATGAAAAATTCGTAAATCAACTTAAAGTAGTGAAAGTTGTGGTTTACGTGAAACAGGAGAGGTCTGCGTGAAACATGGGTGGTTTACGTGAAACAGGAGAGGTCTGCGTGAAACATGGGCGGTTTACGTGTAGCGCGGGCTGTCTATTTGAAACATGGGTGGTTTACGTGTAGCGCGGGCTATCTACGTGAAACATGGGTGGTTTACGTGTAGCGCGGGCTATCTACGTGAAACATGGGTGGTTTACGTGTAGCGCGAGCTGTCTATTTGAAACATGGGTGGTTTACGTGTAGCGCGGGCTATCTACGTGAAACATGGGTGGTTTACGTGTAGCGCGAGCTGTCTACGTGAAACATGGGTGGTTTGCGTGTAGCGCGAGCTGTCTATTTGAAACATGGGTGGTTTACGTGTAGCGCGGGCTGTCTATTTGAAACATGGGTGGTTTACGTGTAGCGCGGGCTATCTACGTGAAACATGGGTGGTTTACGTGTAGCGCGGGCTATCTACGTGAAACATGGGTGGTTTACGTGTAGCGCGAGCTGTCTATTTGAAACATGGGTGGTTTACGTGTAGCGCGGGCTATCTACGTGAAACATGGGTGGTTTACGTGTAGCGCGGGCAATCTACGTGAAACATGGGTGTTTTACGTGTAGCGCGGGCTATCTACGTGAAACATGGGTGGTTTACGTGTAGCGCGGGCTATCTACGTGAAACATGGGTGGTTTAGGTGTAGCGCGAGCTGTCTGTGTGAAACATGGGCGGTTTACGTGTAGCGCGGGCTATCTACGTGAAACATGGGCGGTTTACGTGTAGCGCGGGCTATCTACGTGAAACATGGGCGGTTTACGTGTAGCGCGGGCTATCTACATGAAACATGGGAAACTTGCTTCGTCTATCCATGCCTGTCCACTTGCCACACTTGAGTCAGCAGTTGATCTTGGCTTCAGTGGAACTCCACAATGATCAACATCCCGCTATCATCTCTAAACTCACGCCATGTTCCCGCTATCATCTCTAAACTCACGCTATGTTCCTGCTATCATCTCTAAACTCACATCATGTTCCCGCTATCATCTCTAAACTCACGCCATGTTCCTGCTATAATCTCTAAACTCACGCCATGTTCCCGCTATCATCTCTAAACTCACGCCATGTTCCCGTTATCATCTCTAAACTCACACCATGTTCCAGCTATCATCTCTAAACCCACACCATGTTCCCACTACCATCTCTAAACTCACACCATGTTCTTGCTATCATCTCTAAACTCACACCAAGTTCCAGCTATCATCTCTAAACTCACACCATGTTCCCACTACCATCTCTAAACTCACACCATGTTCCCGCTTTTATCTCTAAAATCACACCATGTTCCCGCTATCATCTCTAAACTCACGCCATGTTCCCGCTATTATTTCTAAACTCACACCATGTTCCCGTTATCATCTCTAAACTCACACCATGTTCCCACTATCATCTCTAAACTCACAGCATGTTCCCGCTATCATCTCTAAACTCACACCATGTTCCCACTATCATCTCTAAACTCACACCATGTCCCACTACCATCTCTAAACTCACGCTATGTTCCCGCTTTTATCTCTAAACTCAAACCATGTTCCCGCTTTTATCTCTAAACTCACACCATGTTCCTGCTATCATCTCTAAACTCACACCATGTTCCCGCTTTTATCTCTAAACTCAAACCATGTTCCCGCTTTTATCTCTAAACTCACACCATGTTGCCGCTTTTATCTCTAAACTCAAACCATGTTCCCGCTTTTATCTCTAAACTCACACCATGTTCCTGCTATCATCTCTAAACTCACACCATGTTCCCGCTATCATCTCTAAACTCACGCCATGTTCCCGCTATCATCTCTAAACTCACGCCATGTTCCCGCTATTATCTCTAAACTCACACCATGTGCCCGCTTTTATCTCTAAACTCAAACCATGTTCCCACTTTATCTCTAAACTCACACCATGTTCCTGCTATCATCTCTAAACTCACACCATGTTCCTGCTATCATCTCTAAACTCACACCATGTTCCTGCTATCATCTCTAAACTCACACCATGTTCCCGCTATCATCTCTAAACTCAAACCATGTTCCCGCTATTAGCTCTAAACTCACGCCATGTTCCCGCTATTATCTCCAAATATTCAGGTAGCACAAATAAATCAAGTGCACATGTAGTGACAGTAACAGAAACAGCCAATGACCCACCGCAAGGAACAAACAATGTGGGCAACATCCAACATCAACAGCTCATCTGAACTGTTCAAGCCCTCTGATAAATGACTGCGTCATTGGCGAGGTCTGTGTTAATATCCAGCAACTAAATCAATATCAGAGGGTGCCACTGGGGCGCGGATGTGTTTGTGTGGCTCTGCAGAAAGTAGGGTCAAAGCAGAGAAATGCATAAAAAGGGAAGCTGGTGGTAAAGCTAATAAGGAGGAATGAACCAAAAAAAATATAGAAAAAAAAACCAGTATGGTTAAAGCTTTATGGCATAATCGGACGACACAAATTAGAACAACGTTTCGGCTCAATACGCCTTCAGCAGGAACAACAAACATACAACACACGCACAAATATGTATTTAAAATTTAAAATAATAATAATAGTAAATAAATTTTTTTTAAATCATGAAAAAAATAATAAAAATTGGGAAATGTAGAAAGTTGGAACCCGAGAGGGAACTTTGTTTCCCAGCATCAAATGTTGATATCCCATCAGTGGGTCATCACAGTGTGCTGTCCTCGAGTTTGCCAGCAGAACCCAGAAGTTCACGGACCCGTCAAATGTTCCCAGTTCCATAAATAATTATTCTATAATGGACACAGTGCGGGTGGTGGGTCGGTCAGAGGGTGAACAACTGTTGTGACGTGGAAACATGCACTTATAGTTAGTAGATGGACACTTTCGTCATCCGTAGATGGATCCCGTAGTAGTCAGTAGATGGACTACTTAGTTGCCAGCAGATGGATCTATTTGTAGTCAGTAGATGGATCTATTTGAGTCAGTAGATTGATCTATTTCTAGTCAGTAGATGGATCTTTTTGAGTCAGTAGATGGATCTATTTATAGTCAGTAGATGGATCTATTTGTAGTCATTAGATGGATCTATTTGTAGTCAGTAGTTGGATCTATTTGTAGTCAGTAGATGGATCTATTTGTAGTCAGTAGATGGATCTATTTATAGTCAGTATATGGATCTATTTGTAGTCAGTAGATGGATCTATTTGTAGTCAGTAGATGGATCTATTTGTAGTCAGTAGATGGATCTATTTGTAGTCAGTAGATGGATCTATTTGTAGTCAGTAGATGGATCTATTTGTAATCATTAGATGGATCCTATTTGTAATCATTAGATGGATCTATTTGTAGTCAGCAGATGGATCTATTTATAGTCAATAGATGGATCTATTTGTAATCAGTAGATGGATCTATTTGTAGTCAGTAGATGGATCTATTTGTAGTCAGTAGATGGATCTATTTGTAGTCAGCAGATGGACTACTTAGTTGCCAACCGATGGATCTATTTGTAGGCAGTAGATGGATCTATTTGTAAGCAGTAGATGGACTACTTAGTTGCCAACAGATGGATCTATTTGTAAGCAGTAGATGGATCTATTTGTAGTCAGTAGATGGATCTATTTGTAGTCAGTAGATGGATCTATTTATAGTCAGTATATGGATCTATTTGTAGTCAGTATATGGATCTATTTGTAGTCAGTAGATGGATCTATTTGTAGTCAACAGATGGATCTATTTATAGCCAATAGATTGATCTATTTGTAGTCAGCAGATGGATCTATTTGTAGTCAGCAGATGGACTACTTAGTTGCCAACCGATGGATCTATTTGTAGGCAGTAGATGGATCTATTTGTAAGCAGTAGATGGATCTATTTGTAAGCAGTAGATGGATACTTTAGTAGTCAGTAGATGGATACTTTAGTAGTCAGTAGATGGATACTTTGCAGTCAGTAGATGGATACATTAGTAGTCAGTAGATGGATACTTTAGTAGTCAGTAGATGGATACTTTAGTAGTCAGTAGATGGATACTTTAGTAGTCAGTAGATGGATACATTAGTAGTCAGTAGTTGGATACATTAGTAGTAAGTAGATGGATACTTTAGTAGTTAGTAGATGGATACTTTAGTAGTCAGTAGATGGATACTTTAGTAGTCAGTATATGGATAATTTAGTAGTCAGTAGATGGATACTTTAGTAGTCAGTAGATGGATACTTTAGTAGTCAGTATATGGATAATTTAGTAGTCAGTAGATGGATACTTTAGTAGTCAGTAGATGGATACTTTAGTAGTCAGTATATGGATAATTTAGTAGTCAGTAGATGGATACTTTAGTAGTCAGTATATGGATAATTTAGTAGTCAGTAGATGGATACTTTAGAAGTCGGTAGATGGATCCAGTTGTGGTCAGTATATGGAACCTTTTTTAGTCAGTAGATGGACCCTTCATTAGTCAGTACATTGATCCCGTAGTAGTAGCCAGATGAATCGTTTAGTAGTCAGTAGATAGATCCTTTAGTAGTCAGTAGGTGGATCCGTTGGTAGTTAGTAGAAGGATCCTTTGGTAGTTAGTAGAAGGATCCTTTGGTAGTTAGTTGAAGGATCCTTTGGTAGTTAGTCGGTGGATCCTTTGGTAGTTAGTAGAAGGATCATTTAGTGGTCAGTAGATATATAGTTTAGTAGTCAGTAGATAGATCCTTTAGTAGTCAGTAGGTGGATCCGTTGGTAGTTAGTAGAAGGATCCTTTGGTAGTTAGTAGAAGGATCCTTTGGTAGTTAGTTGAAGGATCCTTTGGTAGTTAGTCGGTGGATCCTTTGGTAGTTAGTAGAAGGATCATTTAGTGGTCAGTAGATATATAGTTTAGTAGTCAGTGGATGGATCCCTGAGTCGTCATTTGATGAATCCTCTTGTAGCCAATATATATGATCTTTTGTAGCCAATAGATATAATCATTTGTAGCCAATAGATATAATAAGCTTTTGTAGCCAATGGATATGATCTTTTGTGGACAATGGATATGATCTTTTGTAGCCAAGAGATATTATCTTTTGTAACTAATAGATATGATCGTTTGTAGCCAAAAAATATGATCTTTTGTAGCCAATAGATATTATCTTTTGTAGCCAATAGATATGATCGTTTGTAGCCAATAAATAGGATCTTTTGTAGCCAATAGATATGATCGTTTGTAGCCAATAGATATGATCGTTTGTAGCCAATAAATATGATCTTTTGTAGCCTGTAGATGGAGATGTCAGAAGACAGAATGTTTGAAAGCGAGAGAATAAAAGAAATGAAATGAAAGAAGTGGCAAACAGATCAAGGAAGCTGATGAAAGAATCAGCGACTGTAGTAGAAGCTTGTGGACAGCAGAAACACACAGAGATTGACAAACACACCGAGATGGATAAACACACAGAGACGGAGAAATACACAGTAGAAAAACACTTAAAGATGGAAAAGTAGAGAGGGACAAACACACAGAGATGGAAAAGTAGAGAGGGACAAACACACAGAGATGGAAAAGTAGAGATGGACAAACACTCAGAGATGGACAACCAGACACAGATGGAAAAACATAGATTTACACACACAGAGAGATAGACAAACACACAGAGATGGATAAAAACACACATGGAGATGGACAAACACACAGGAATCGGCAAAAACGCACACAGAGATGGACAAACACACAGAGATGGATAAACATATAGAGATGAACAAACACAAGGAGATGGACACACACACAGAGATTAACAAATATACAAAGCTATGGACAAACAGACAGAGATAGAAAAGCACACAGAGATGGAAAAACAGATGCACAAACACACACAGAAATGAATAAACACACCGAGATGGATAAACACACAGATATAACAAACACACAGAGATGGACAAACACACAGGAACGGACAAACACACAGATATGAACAAAAACACAGAAATGGACGTACATACACACAGATGGACAAACTTACACACACACAGATTGACAAACACACAGAGATGGACACAGTTTAAATGTTACAAAAACTACAAAAAAGGAGACGACTTGAAACTTGAAAGATTGTATATTGAAGGTCGACACTAGATCACAGAGTTAAAAACATCAAAGATTGTATACTGGAGGTCGACACTAGATCACAGAGTTAAAAACACTCAAAGATTGTATACTGGAGGTCGACACTAGATCACAGAGTTAAAAACATCAAAGATTGTATACTGGAGGTCGACACTAGATCACAGAGTTAAAAACACTCAAAGATTGTATATTGAAGGTCCACACTAGATCACAGAGTTAAAAGCATCAAAGATTGTATATTGAAGGTCCACACTAGATCAAAGATTTAAAAACACTCAAAGATTGTATATTGAAGGTCGACACTAGATCACAGAGTTAAAAACATCAAAGATTGTATACTGGAGGTCGACACTAGATCACAGAGTTAAAAACACTCAAAGATTGTATATTGAAGGTCCACACTAGATCACATAGTTAAAAACATCAAAGATTGTATATTGAAGGTCCACACTAGATCAAAGATTTAAAAACACTCAAAGATTGTATATTGAAGGTCTACACTAGATCAAAGAGTTTAAAAACACTCAAAGATTGTATGTTGGAGATCGACACTAGACAAAGAGTTAAATATACTCAAAGATTGTATGTTGGAGATCGACACTACACGAAAGAGTTATAGATACTCAAAGATTGTATGTTGGAGATCGACACTAGACAAAGAGTTAAAGATACTCAAAGATTGTATGTTAGAGATCGACACTAGACTAAAGAGTTAAAGATACGCAAAGATTGTATGTTGGAGATCGACACTACACGAAAGAGTTATAGATACTCAAAGATTGTATGTTGGAGATCGACACTAGACTAAAGAGTTAAAGATACTCAAAGATTGTATGTTGGAGATCGACACTACACGAAAGAGTTATAGATACTCAAAGATTGTATGTTGGAGATCGACACTACACGAAAGAGTTATAGATACTCAAAGATTGTATGTTGGAGATCGACACTACACGAAAGAGTTAAAGATACGCAAAGATTGTATGTTGGAGATCGACACTAGACTAAAGAGTTAAAGATACTCAAAGATTGTATGTTGGAGATCGACACTAGATAAAGAGTTAAAGATACTCAAAGATGTATGTTGGAGATCGACACTAGATAAAGAGTTAAAGATACTCAAAGATTGTATGTTGGAGATCGACACTAGATAAAGAGTTAAAGATACTCAAAGATTGTATGTTGGAGATCGACACTAGATAAAGAGTTAAAGACACTCAAAGATTGTATGTTGGAGATCGACACTAGATAAAGAGTTAAAGACACTCAAAGATTGTATGTTGGAGATCGACACTAGATAAAGAGTTAAAGACACTCAAAGATTGTATGTTGGAGATCGACACTAGATAAAGAGTTAAATATACTCAAAGATTGTATGTTGGAGATCGACACTAGATAAAGAGTTAAAGATACTCAAAGATTGTATGTTGGAGATCGACACTAGACAAAGAGTTAAAGATACTCAAAGATTGTATGTTGGAGATCGACACTAGATAAAGCGTTAAAGATACTCAAAGATTGTATGTTGCAGATCGACACGACTGCCAACGAGTCTGCGACCTTGAGACTAGAAATAAAGGTTCAGAACTGAGAAATGACAGCCTATAAAGTCAAGATCAGTGTGTGCACAACTAGCGAGCTACTGGAACCATTAGTAAGCATACACTTCGTCTCCGGAAAGCGACCGTGCACCTATGGGTTTGTCCAGAGTGCTGCGATACCTAGCAAGAATGACATATTTGCTTGACCCGCGACCTTGCACAAGGTATTGACAAGCGCGTCCAGCACGGTGACCCTTGGTGCGACACACGCAATCTTGGCAAGGTCGAACCCAAGCAATGATGGCTCGCAGCCAAAGAAATGTTTCACAGTTTGACAGTTGTCAACTGAGATATGAGATGCAATGACAGTCGTGTTGTATGTACATACAGTTGTCTACAGCCACTGCCAGACAGGCCTCATATGTTCTGCTATAACGTTCACATACGTTCTATGCCAACTAACATACACAATATGTTTCTTATATGGCAGAATAAGCGCGTAGATTCAGATATAAACAAAGAGGGACTTCTGCACAGACGCGCCATTACTGCAGCCAGTTCAAACTGGTCACGTGGCTTTGTTTACAAACATTGTCTGGAAAGCGGGCGGGATCTGCGCAGGTACGCTCTGACGTCACAAGATATCACTTGGCCTCTCCTAATTGGCTCTCTCGCTCAGTGCAAGGCCGGGACTACTTTCTGGTCTAAAAATAGCCCCGTTCAAGATGTGTGCAAATGTAACGCCCTACAGAGGGTATCTAGGACTTTGTACGCCTTGTGGTAGAGCTTGTCGTTTGTTGTAGAAGGTTATAGTTTGTTATAGAGAAGCTGTAGTTTGTTACAGAGAGGTTGTGGTTTGTTACAGAGAAGTTGTGGTTTGTTACAGAGAAGTTGTGGTTTGTTACAGAGAAGTTGTGGTTTGTTACAGAGAAGTTGTGGTTTGTTACAGAGAAGTTGTGGTTTGTTACAGAGAAGTTGTGGTTTGTTACAGAGAAGTTGTGTGGTTGTTACAGAGAGGGTTTGGTTTGTTATAGAGAAGTTGTGGTTTGTTACAGAGAGGTTTGGTTTGTTATAGAGAAGTTGTGGTTTGTTACAGAGAGGTTGTGGTTTGTTATCGAGAAGTTGTGGTTTGTTACAGAGAGGTTTGGTTTGTTATAGAGAAGTTGTGGTTTGTTATAGAGAGTTGTGGTTTGTTACAGAGAGGTTTGGTTTGTTATAGAGAAGTTGTGGTTTGTTATAGAGAGGTTATAGTTTGTTATAGAAAAGTTGTGGTTTGTTATAGAGAGGTTGTGGTTTGTTATAGAGAAGTTGTGGTTTGTTATAGAGAAGTTGTGGTTTGTTATAGAGAAGTTGTGGTTTGTTACAGAGAGGTTTGGTTTTGTTATAGAGAAGTTGTGGTTTGTTACAGAGAAGTTGTGGTTTGTTATAGAGAAGTTGTGGTTTGTTATAGAGAAGTTTGTGGTTTGTTATAGAGAAGTTGTGGTTTGTTATAGAGAAGTTGTGGTTTGTTACAGAGAGGTTTGGTTTGTTATAGAGAAGTTTGTGTTTGTTATAGAGAAGTTGTGGTTTGTTACAGAGAGGTTTGGTTTGTTATAGAGAAGTTGTGGTTTGTTATAGAGAGGGTTTGGTTTGTTACAGAGAATTTGTGGTTTGTTACAGAGAGGTTTGGTTTGTTATAGAGAAGTTGTGGTTTGTTACAGAGAGGTTTGGTTTGTTATAGAGAAGTTGTGGTTTGTTACAGAGAGGTTGTGGTTTGTTATCGAGAAGTTGTGGTTTGTTACAGAGAGGTTTGGTTTGTTATAGAGAAGTTGTGGTTTGTTATAGAGAAGTTGTGGTTTGTTACAGAGAGGTTTGGTTTGTTATAGAGAAGTTGTGGTTTGTTATAGAGAGGTTATAGTTTTGTTATAGAGAGTTGTGGTTTGTTATAGAGAGGTTGTGGTTTGTTATAGAGAAGTTGTGGTTTGTTATAGAGAAGTTGTGGTTTGTTATAGAGAAGTTGTGGTTTGTTACAGAGAGGTTTGGTTTGTTATAGAGAAGTTGTGGGTTTGTTACAGAGAAGTTGTGGTTTGTTATAGAGAAGTTGTGGTTTGTTATAGAGAAGTTGGTGGTTGTTATAGAGAAGTTGTGGTTTGTTATAGAGAAGTTGTGGTTTGTTATAGAGAAGTTGTGGTTTGTTACAGAGAGGTTTGGTTTGTTATAGAGAAGTTGTGGTTTGTTATAGAGAAGTTGTGGTTTGTTACAGAGAGGTTTGGTTTGTTATAGAGAAGTTGTGGTTTGTTACAGAGAGGTTTGGTTTGTTATAGAGAAAGTTGTGGTTTGTTATAGAGAGGTTTGGTTTGTTATAGAGAAGTTGTGGTTTGTTACAGAGAGGTTTGGTTTGTTATAGAGAAGGGTTGTGGTTTGTTACAGAGAGGTTTGGTTTGTATAGAGAAGTTGTGGTTTGTTACAGAGAGGTTTGGTTTGTTATAGAGAAGTTGTTGTTTGTTACAGAGAGGTTGGTTTGTTATAGAGAAGTTGTGGTTTGTTACAGAGAGGTTGGTTTGTTATAGAGAAGTTGTGGTTTGTATAGAAGGTTTGGTTTGTTATAGAGAAGTTTGTGGTTTGTTACAGAGAGGTTTGGTTTGTTATAGAGAAGTTGTGGTTTGTTACAGAGAGGTTTGGTTTGTTATAGAGAAGTTGTGGTTTGTTACAGAGAGGTTTGGTTTGTTATAGAGAGGTTTGGTTTGTTATAGAGAAGTTGTGGTTTGTTACAGAGAGGTTTGGTTTGTTATAGAGAAGTTGTGGTTTGTTACAGAGAGGTTTGGTTTGTTTTATAGAGAAGTGTGTGGTTTGTTATAGAGAAAGTTGTGGTTTGTTACAGAGAGGTTGTTGTGTACATACACCATACATAGACCACATATGAGATCATACATAGACCATATACAAGACCATACATAGACCATACATTGATCACATACGAGACCATACATAGACCATATACAAGACCATACATAGACCATATACCAGACCATACATAGACCATATACGAAGCCATACATAGACCATATACGAGACCATACATAGATCATATACGAGACCACATAGATCATATACGAGACCATACATAGACCATATACGAGACCATACATAGACCATGTAAGAAACCATACATAGACCATATACGAAACCATACGTGGACCATATACGAGACCATACATAGACCATATACGAGACTATACATAGAACATATTACGAGACCATACATGAAACATATACGAGACCATACATAGACCATATACCAGGCCATACATAGACCATATACCAGGGCCATACATAGACCATATACCAGGCCATACATAGACCATATACGAGACCATACATAGACCATATACTAGACATACATAGACCATATCGAGAGACCATACTAGACCATATACGAGACCATACATATACCAGGCCATACATAGACCACATACCAGGCCATACATAGGCCATACATAGACCAAATACCAGGCCATACATAGACCATATGCCAGGCCATACATAGACCATATACCAGGCCATACATAGAACATATACGTGCCTTTCTTGACGCCAGTTAGGCATTTTTTAATGTTTAAAATTTAGAGGTTAAAAAAATGTGTACAGATGTATTTATGGGCAACAACAGAAAGGACAACAACACTGATGGATGGATTGATGGCTTGTTGGGTGGGTAGGCAAATTGATGGGTAGTTGAATGGACGGTTGGGTGTATGTATAGATGGGTGGGTGGTCTGTGGGCGAATTGACGGATGGGTGTGTATGTATCAATACATGGATGGATAGATGAATTAATGAGTGAATTACAAGATTGGTGGACGGATGGTGACTGGATAAATGATTGGGTGAATGGGTGAGTGGGCGGAAGGATGGATGGATGGATGAATGAATGGGTAGATTGATGGATGAGTGGTGTGTTTGAATGGACGGGATGATAGATGAGTGGGTGTTTGAATGGACGGATGGATAGATGAGTGGGTGACTGAATTGACGGATGGATAGATGAGTGGGTGTTTGAATTGACGGATGGATAGCTGAGTGGGTGGTTGAATGGATGATTGGAGTGATGAGTGGATGGATGGGTGTTTTGAGGGATAGATGCGTTGGTGAATGGACGAATGAATGGGTGGATAGATGAAGGATGCGTGGATGGAATGATGGGTGTGTCTTGAATTCTTCTGCCAAATCTGTTGTGCTGTACGAATGGAACGCAATAAATGAATTTCTATCAAGTCTTTTGTGCTGTACTAATGGAACGCAATAATGAATTCTGTAAAGTCTTTTGTGCTGTACTAATTGAACGCAATAAAGAATTTCTGTCAAGTCTTTTGTTGCTGTACTAATGGAACGCAATAATGAATTTCTGTCAAGGTCTTTTCAGGCTCGACCATAAGTGTTTGAAAGATGAACGTTCTCAAATGTGAGATGTTGACATTGGTCAGAATGTAAACAAACAGTTGGAGTAAACAAACAGTGGAGTAAAATAAACAGCTGAAGTAAAAAACAAAAGCTCAAGTAAACAAACAGCTCGAGTAACAAACAGCCAAGTAAACAAACAGCTTAAGAAACAAACAGCTCAAGTAAACAAACAGGCTCACGTAAACAAACAGCTTAAGTAAACAAAACAGCGTTAAATGAAATTGTTTTAAATGTGTTTGTCTGAAGGTGAAGAATACGTCAACAAAGGGCATCGGATTGCCGAGGAAGAACCGAGCACTGCTGGGTCAATAAAGAGTGAGAGCAAATTGTGATACTGTTGTAAGTGAACAGATATCCTCTTGTGAGACTTGAAACAAAAGGTTGATATCTGCCGATGGAGACTTGAACCAAAGGTTGATATCTGTCGATGGAGACTTGAACCAAAGGTTCATATCTGTCGATGGAGACTTGAACCAAAGGTTGATATCTGCTCATGGAGACTTGAACCAAAGGTTGATATCTGTTCATGGAGACTTGAACCAAAGGTTGATATCTGCTCATGGAGACTTGAACCAAAGGTTGATATCTGCTGATGGAGACTTGAACCAAGGTTGATATCTGTCGATGGAGACTTGAACCAAAGGTTGATATCTGCTCATGGAGACTTGAACCAAAGGTTGATATCTGCTCATGGAGACTTGAACCAAAGGTTGATATCTGCCGATGGAGACTTGAACCAAAGGTTGATATCTGCCGATGGAGACTTGAACCAAAGGTTGATATCTGCTCATGGAGACTTGAACCAAAGGTTGATATCTGCTCATGGAGACTTGAACCAAAGGTTGATATCTGCCGATGGAGACTTGAACCAAAGGTTGATATCTGATGATGGAGACTTGAACCAAAGGTTGATATTTGATGATGGAGACTTGAACAAAAGGTTGATATTTGATGATGGAGACTTGAACCAAAGGTTGATATCTGATGATGGAGACTTGAACCAAAGGTTGATATCTGAGATGGAGACGTGAATCAAAGGTTGATATCTGATGATGGAGACTTGAACTAAAGGTTGATATCTGATGATGGAGACTTGAACCAAAGGTTGATATCTGATGATGGAGACTTGAACCAAAGGTTGATATCTACTGATGGAGACTTGAACCAAAGGTTGATATCTGATGATGGAGACTTGAACCAAGGTTGATATCTGCTGATGGAGACTTGAATCAAAGGTTGATATCTTCTGATGGAGACTTGAACCAAAGGTTGATATTTGATGATGGAGACTTGAACTAAAGGTTGATATCTGATGATGGAGACTTGAACCAAAGGTTGATATCTGCTGATGGAGACTGGAATCAAAGGTTGATATCTGCTCTTGGAGACTTGAACTAAAGGTTGATATCTGCTGATGGAGACTTGAACAAAGTTGATATCTGATGATGGAGACTTGAACTAAAGGTTGATATCTGATGATGGAGACTTGAACCAAAGGTTGATATCTACTGATGGAGACGTGAACCAAAGGTTGATATCTGCTGATGGAGACGTGAACCAAAGGTTGATATCTGCTAATGGAGACGTGAACCAAAGGTTGATATCTGCTGATGGAGACTTGAACCAAAGGTTGATATCTGCTCATGGAGACTTGAACTAAAGGTTGATATCTGCTCATGGAGACTTGAACCAAAGGTTGATATCTGCTGATGGAGACTTGAACAAAGGTTGATATCTGTCGATGGAGACTTGAACCAAAGGTTAATATCTGCTCATGGAGACTTGAACCAAAGGTTGATATCTGCTCTTGGAGACTTGAACCAAAGGTTGATATCTGCTCTTGGAGACTTGAACCAAAGGTTAATATCTGCTCATGGAGACTTGAACCAAAGGTTGATATCTGCTCATGGAGACTTGAACCAAAGGTTGATATCTGCTCTTGGAGACATGAACCAAAGGTTGATATCTGCTCTTGGAGACTTGAACAAAGGTTGATAACTGCTCATGGAGACTTGAACCAAAGGTTAATATCTGCTCATGGGGACTTGAACCAAAGGTTGATATCTGCTCATGGAGACTTGAACCAAAGGTTGATATCTGCTCTTGGAGACTTGAACCAAAGGTTGATATCTGCTCATGGAGACTTGAACCAAAGGTTGATATCTGATGATGGAGACTTGAACCAAAGGTTGATAACTGCTCATGGAGACTTGAACCAAAGGTTGATATCTGATGATGGAGACTTGAACCAAAGGTTGATATCTGATGATGGAGACTTGAACCAAAGGTTGATATCTGATGATGGAGACTTGAACCAAATGTTGATATCTACTGATGGAGACTTGAACCAAAGGTTGATATCTGATGATGGAGACTTGAACTAAAGGTTGATATCTGCTCATGAAGACTTGAACCAAAGGTTGATATCTGCTGATGGAGACGTGAACCAAAGGTTGATATCTGATGATGGAGACGTGAACCAAAGTTTGATATCTGCTGATGGAGACTTGAACCAAAGGTTGATATCTGTTGATGTAGACTTGAACCAAAGGTTGATATCTGTCGATGGAGACGTGAACCAAAGGTTGATATCTGCTGATGGAGACTTGAACCAAAGGTTGATATCTGATGATGGAGACTTGAACCAAAGGTTGATATTTGAGGATGGAGACTTGAACAAAAGGTTGATATTTGATGATGGAGACTTGAACCAAAGGTTGATATCTGATGATGGAGACTTGAACCAAAGGTTGATATCTGATGATGGAGACGTGAATCAAAGGTTGATATTTGATGATGGAGACTTGAACTAAAGGTTGATATCTGATGATGGAGACTTGAACCAAAGGTTGATATCTGATGATGGAGACTTGAACCAAAGGTTGATATCTACTGATGGAGACTTGAACCAAAGGTTGATATCTGCTGATGGAGACTTGAACCAAAGGTTGATATCTGCTGATGGAGACTTGAATCAAAGGTTGATATCTGATGATGGAGACTTGAACCAAAGGTTGATATTTGATGATGGAGACTTGAACTAAAGGTTGATATCTGATGATGGAGACTTGAACCAAAGGTTGATATCTGCTGATGGAGACTTGAATCAAAGGTTGATATCTGATGATGGAGACTTGAACCAAAGGTTGATATTTGATGATGGAGACTTGAACTAAAGGTTGATATCTGTCGATGGAGACTTGAACTAAAGGTTGATATCTGCTGATGGAGACTTGAACCAAAGGTTGATATCTGCAGATGGAGACTTGAATCAAAGGTTGATATCTGATGATGGAGACTTGAACTAAAGGTTGATATCTGATGATGGAGACTTGAACCAAAGGTTGATATCTACTGATGGAGACGTGAACCAAAGGTTGATATCTGCTGATGGAGACGTGAACCAAAGGTTGATATCTGCTAATGGAGACTTGAACCAAAGGTTGATATCTGCTGATGGAGACTTGAACCAAAGGTTGATATCTGCTCATGGAGACTTGAACTAAAGGTTGATATCTGCTCATGGAGACTTGAACCAAAGGTTGATATCTGCTGATGGAGACGTGAACCAAAGGTTGATATCTGTCGATGGAGACTTGAACCAAAGGTTAATATCTGCTCATGGAGACTTGAACCAAAGGTTGATATCTGCTCTTGGAGACTTGAACCAAAGGTTGATATCTGCTCTTGGAGACTTGAACCAAAGGTTAATATCTGCTCATGGAGACTTGAACCAAAGGTTGATATCTGCTCATGGAGACTTGAACCAAAGGTTGATATCTGCTCTTGGAGACATGAACCAAAGGTTGATATCTGCTCTTGGAGACTTGAACCAAAGGTTGATAACTGCTCATGGAGACTTGAACCAATGGTTGATATCTGCTCATGGGGACTTGAACCAAAGGTTGATATCTGCTCATGGAGACTTGAACCAAAGGTTGATATCTGCTCTTGGAGACTTGAACCAAAGGTTGATAACTGCTCATGGAGACTTGAACCAAAGGTTGATATCTGATGATGGAGACTTGAACCAAAGGTTGATAACTGCTCATGGAGACTTGAACCAAAGGTTGATATCTGATGATGGAGACTTGAACCAAAGGTTGATATCTGATGATGGAGACTTGAACCAAAGGTTGATATCTGATGATGGAGACTTGAACCAAATGTTGATATCTACTGATGGAGACTTGAACCAAAGGTTGATATCTGATGATGGAGACTTGAACTAAAGGTTGATATCTGCTCATGAAGACTTGAACCAAAGGTTGATATCTGCTGATGGAGACGTGAACCAAAGGTTGATATCTGATGATGGAGACGTGAACCAAAGGTTGATATCTGCTGATGGAGACTTGAACCAAAGGTTGATATCTGTTGATGAGACTTGAACCAAAGGTTGATATCTGTCGATGGAGACGTGAACCAAAGGTTGATATCTGCTGATGGAGACTTGAACCAAAGGTTGATATCTGTTGATGTAGACGTGAACCAAAGGTTGATATCTGCTGATGGAGACTTGAACCAAAGGTTGATATCTGCTGATGGAGACTTGAACCAAAGATTGATATCTGCTGATGGAGACTTGAACCAAAGGTTGATATCTGCTGATGGAGACGTGAACCAAAGGTTGATATCTGCTGATGGAGACGTGAACCAAAGGTTGATATCTGCTGTAGGAGACTTGAACCAAAGGTTGATATCTGCTGATGGAGACTTGAACCAAAGGTTGATATCTGCTGATGGAGACGTGAACCAAAGGTTGATATCTGCTGATGGAGACTTGAACCAAAGGTTGATATCTGCTGATGGAGACGTGAACTAAAGGTTGATATCTACTGATGGAGACGTGAACCAAAGGTTGATATCTGCTGATGGAGACTTGAACCAAAGGTTGATATCTGCTCATGGAGACTTGAACCAAAGGTTGATATCTGCTCTTGGAGACTTGAACCAAAGGTTGATATCTGCTCATGGAGACTTGAACCAAAGGTTGATAACTGCTCATGGAGACTTGAACCAAAGGTTGATATCTGCTCATGGAGACTTGAACCAAAGGTTGATATCTGCTCATGGAGACTTGAACCAAAGGTTGATATCTGCTCATGGAGACTTGAACCAAAGGTTGATATCTGCTGATGGAGACTTGAACCAAAGGTTGATATCTGCTCTTTGAGACTTGAACCAAAGGTTGATATCTGCTCATGGAGACTTGAACCAAAGGTTGATATCTGCTCATGGAGACTTGAACCAAAGGTTGATATCTGCTCATGGAGACTTGAACCAAAGGTTGATATCTGCTCATGGAGACTTGAACAAAGGTTGATATCTACTGATGGAGACTTGAACCAAAGGTTGAAATCTGCTGATGGAGACATGAACCAAAGGTTGAATCTGCTGATGGAGACTTAACCAAAGGTTGATAACTGCTGATGGAGACTTGAACCAAAGGTTGATAACTGCTGATGGAGACTTGAACCAAAGGTTGATATCTGCTAATGGAGACTTGAACCAAAGGTTGATATCTGCTGATGGAGACTTGAACCAAAGGTTGATATCTGATGATGGAGACTTGAACCAAAGGTTGATATCTACTGATGGAGACTTGAACCAAAGGTTGATATCTGCTGATGGAGACTTGAACCAAAGGTTGATATCTGCTGATGGAGACTTGAACAAAGGTTGATATCTTCTGATGGAGACTTGAACCAAAGGTTGATATCTGATGATGGAGACTTGAACCAAAGGTTGATATCTGATGATGGAGACTTGAACCAAAGGTTGATATCTGCTGATGGAGACTTGAACCAAAGGTTGATATCTGCTCTTGGAGACTTGAACCAAAGGTTGATATCTGCTGATGGAGACTTGAACCAAAGGTTGATATCTGATGATGGAGACTTGAACCAAAGGTTGATATCTGATGATGGAGACTTGAACCAAAGGTTGATATCTGCTGATGGAGACTTGAACCAAAGGTTGATATCTGCTGATGGAGACGTGAACCAAAGGTTGATATCTGCTATGGAGACGTGAACCAAAGGTTGATATCTGCTGATGGAGACTTGAACCAAAGGTTGATATCTGCTCATGGAGACTTGAACCAAAGGTTGATATCTGCTCATGGAGACTTGAACCAAAGGTTGATATCTGCTGATGGAGACGTGAACCAAAGGTTGATATCTGTCGATGGAGACTTGAACCAAAGGTTGATATCTGCTCATGGAGACTTGAACCAAAGGTTGATATCTGCTCTTGGAGACTTGAACCAAAGGTTGATATCTGCTCTTGGAGACTTGAACCAAAGGTTGATATCTGCTCATGGAGACTTGAACCAAAAGTTGATATCTGCTCATGGAGACTTGAACCAAAGGTTGATATCTGCTCTTGGAGACTTGAACCAAAGGTTGATATCTGCTCTTGGAGACTTGAACCAAAGGTTGATAACTGCTCATGGAGACTTGAACCAAAGGTTGATATCTGCTCATGGAGACTTGAACCAAAGGTTGATATCTGCTCATGGAGACTTGAACCAAAGGTTGATATCTGCTCATGGAGACTTGAACCAAAGGTTGATAACTGCTCATGGAGACTTGAACCAAAGGTTGATATCTGATGATGGAGACTTGAACCAAAGGTTGATAACTGCTCATGGAGACTTGAACCAAAGGTTGATATCTGATGATGGAGACTTGAACCAAAGGTTGATATCTGCTGATGGAGACTTGAACCAAAGGTTGATATCTGATGATGGAGACTTGAACCAAAGGTTGATATCTGCTGATGGAGACTTGAACCAAAGGTTGATATCTGATGATGGAGACTTGAACCAAAGGTTGATATCTGCTCATGAGACTTGAACCAAAGGTTGATATCTGCTGATGGAGACTTGAACCAAAGGTTGATATCTGATGATGGAGACTTGAACCAAAGGTTGATATCTGCTGATGGAGACTTGAACCAAAGGTTGATATCTGTTGATGGAGACTTGAACCAAAGGTTGATATCTGTCGATGGAGACTTGAACCAAAGGTTGATATCTGCTGATGGAGACTTGAACCAAAGGTTGATATCTGATGATGGAGACTTGAACCAAAGGTTGATATCTGAGGATGGAGACTTGAACCAAAGGTTGATATTTGATGATGGAGACTTGAACCAAAGGTTGATATCTGATGATGGAGACTTGAACCAAAGGTTGATATCTGATGATGGAGACTTGAATCAAAGGTTGATATTTGATGATGGAGACTTGAACCAAAGGTTGATATCTGATGATGGAGACTTGAACCAAAGGTTGATATCTGATGATGGAGACTTGAACCAAAGGTTGATATCTACTGATGGAGACTTGAACCAAAGGTTGATATCTGATGATGGAGACTTGAACCAAAGGTTGATATCTGCTGATGGAGACTTGAACCAAAGGTTGATATCTGCTGATGGAGACTTGAACCAAAGGTTGATATTTGATGATGGAGACTTGAACCAAAGGTTGATATCTGATGATGGAGACTTGAACCAAAGGTTGATATCTGCTGATGGAGACTTGAACCAAAGGTTGATATCTGATGATGGAGACTTGAACCAAAGGTTGATATTTGCTGATGGAGACTTGAACTAAAGGTTGATATCTGTCGATGGAGACTTGAACCAAAGGTTGATATCTGCTGATGGAGACTTGAACTAAAGGTTGATATCTGCTGATGGAGACTTGAACCAAAGGTTGATATCTGATGATGGAGACTTGAACCAAAGGTTGATATCTGCTGATGGAGACTTGAACCAAAGGTTGATATCTACTGATGGAGACGTGAACCAAAGGTTGATATCTGCTGATGGAGACTTGAACCAAAGGTTGATATCTGCTATGGAGACTTGAACCAAAGGTTGATATCTGCTGATGGAGACTTGAACCAAAGGTTGATATCTGCTCATGGAGACTTGAACTAAAGGTTGATATCTGCTCATGGAGACTTGAACCAAAGGTTGATATCTGCTGATGGAGACTTGAACCAAAGGTTGATATCTGTCGATGGAGACTTGAACCAAAGGTTGATATCTGCTCATGGAGACTTGAACCAAAGGTTGATATCTGCTCTTGGAGACTTGAACCAAAGGTTGATATCTGCTCTTGGAGACTTGAACCAAAGGTTGATATCTGCTCATGGAGACTTGAACCAAAGGTTGATATCTGCTCATGGAGACTTGAACCAAAGGTTGATATCTGCTCTTGGAGACTTGAACCAAAGGTTGATATCTGCTCTTGGAGACTTGAACCAAAGGTTGATAACTGCTCATGGAGACTTGAACCAAAGGTTGATATCTGCTCATGGAGACTTGAACCAAAGGTTGATATCTGCTCATGGAGACTTGAACCAAAGGTTGATATCTGCTCTTGGAGACTTGAACCAAAGGTTGATAACTGCTCATGGAGACTTGAACCAAAGGTTGATATCTGATGATGGAGACTTGAACCAAAGGTTGATATCTGCTCATGGAGACTTGAACCAAAGGTTGATATCTGATGATGGAGACTTGAACCAAAGGTTGATATCTGATGATGGAGACTTGAACCAAAGGTTGATATCTGATGATGGAGACTTGAACCAAATGTTGATATCTGATGATGGAGACTGAACCAAAGGTTGATATCTGATGATGGAGACTTGAACCAAAGGTTGATATCTGATGATGGAGACTTGAACCAAAGGTTGATATCTGCTCATGAAGACTTGAACCAAAGGTTGATATCTGCTGATGGAGACTTGAACCAAAGGTTGATATCTGATGATGGAGACGTGAACCAAAGGTTGATATCTGCTGATGGAGACTTGAACCAAAGGTTGATATCTGTTGATGGAGACTTGAACCAAAGGTTGATATCTGTCGATGGAGACGTGAACCAAAGGTTGATATCTGCTGATGGAGACTGAACCAAAGGTTGATATCTGTTGATGGAGACTTGAACCAAAGGTTGATATCTGCTGATGGAGACGTGAACAAAGGTTGATATCTGCTGATGGAGACTTGAACCAAAGGTTGATATCTGCTGATGGAGACGTGAACCAAAGGTTGATATCTGCTGATGGAGACGTGAACCAAAGGTTGATATCTGCTGATGGAGACGTGAACCAAAGGTTGATATCTGCTGAGGAGACTTGAACCAAAGGTTGATATCTGCTGATGGAGACTTGAACCAAAGGTTGATATCTGCTGATGGAGACGTGAACCAAAGGTTGATATCTGCTGATGGAGACTTGAACCAAAGGTTGATATCTGCTGATGGAGACGTGAACTAAAGGTTGATATCTACTCATGGAGACGTGAACCAAAGGTTGATATCTGCTGATGGAGACTTGAACCAAAGGTTGATATCTGCTGATGGAGACTTGAACCAAAGGTTGATATCTGCTCTTGGAGACTTGAACCAAAGGTTGATATCTGCTCATGGAGACTTGAACCAAAGGTTGATAACTGCTCATGGAGACTTGAACCAAAGGTTGATATCTGCTGATGGAGACTTGAACCAAAGGTTGATATCTGCTCATGGAGACTTGAACCAAAGGTTGATATCTGCTCATGGAGACTTGAACCAAAGGTTGATATCTGCTGATGGAGACTTGAACCAAAGGTTGATAACTGCTCTTGGAGACTTGAACCAAAGGTTGATATCTGCTCATGGAGACTTGAACCAAAGGTTGATATCTGCTCATGGAGACTTGAACCAAAGGTTGATATCTGCTCATGGAGACTTGAACCAAAGGTTGATAACTGCTCATGGAGACTTGAAACAAAGGTTGATATCTACTGATGGAGACTTGAACCAAAGGTTGATATCTGCTGATGAAGACTTGAACCAAAGGTTGAAATCTGCTGATGGAGACTTAACCAAAGGTTGATAACTGCTGATGTAGACTTGAACCAAAGGTTAAACTGCTGATGGAGACTTGATCCAAAGGTTGATATGTGCTAATGGAGACTTGAACCAAAGGTTGATATCTGCTCATGGAGACTTGAACCAAAGGTTGATATCTGCTGATGGAAACTTGAACCAAAGGTTAATATGTGCTGATGGAAACTTGAACAAAAGGTTGATATCTGCTCATGGAGACTTGAACCAAAGGTTGATATCTGCTATGGAGACTTGAACCAAAGGTTGATATCTGTTGATGTAGACTTGAACCAAAGGTTGATATCTACTGATGGAGACTTGAACCAAAGGTTGATATCTACTGATGGAGACTTGAACCAAAGGTTGATATCTGTTGATGTAGACTTGAACCAAAGGTTGATATCTACTGATGGAAACTTGAACCAATGGTTGATATCTGCTGATGGAGACTTGAACCAAAGGTTGATATCTGCTGATGGAGACTTGTACCAAAGTTTGATATTTCCTGATGGAGACTTGAACCAAAGGTTGATATCTGCACATTGGGACTTGAACCAAAGGTTGATATCTGCTGATGGAGACTTGTACCAAAGGTTGATATCTGCTGATGGAGACGTGAATTAAAGTTTGATAACTGCTTTTGGAGACTTAAAGGTTGATATCTTCTGATGGAGACTTGAACTAAAGGTTTATAACTGCTCATGGAGACTTGAACCAAATGTTGATATCTGCTAATGGAGACGTGAACCAAAGCTTGATAACTGCTGCTGCAGACCTTAACCAGAGGTTGATAACTGCTGATGGAGACTTAAATCAAAGGTTTTGATCCACAAGTCAATGACCCTGCCGATATTTAACCAAAGGTTGATAACTACTAATACAGCCCTTAACCAAATGTTGATAACTACTAAAGCAGACCTTAACCAAAGGTTGATAACTACTAATGCAGACCTTACCCAAAGGTTGATAACTGCTGATGGAGACGTGAACCAAAGGTTGATAACTGCTGATGGAGACTTGAACCAAAGGTTGATAACTACTGATGTAGACTAGAACCAAAGGTTGATAACTACTGATGGAGACGTGAACCAAAGGTTGATAACTACTGATGGAGACTTGAACCAAAGGTTGATAACTACTGATGGAGACTTGAACCAAAGATTGATAACTACTGATGGAGACTTGAACTAAAGGTTGATATTTGCTGTGGAGACTTGAACCATGGTTGATAACTACTGATGGAGACTTGAACCAAAGGTTGATAACTACTGATGGAGACTTGAACCAAAGGTTGATAACTACTGATGGAGACTTGAACCAAAGGTTGATAACTACTGATGAAGACTTGAACTAAAGGTTGATATTTGCTGTTGGAGACTTGAACCAAAGGTTGATAACTACTGATGGAGACTTGAACCAAAGGTTAATATCTGCTCATGAGGACTTGAACCAAAGGTTGATATCTGCTGATGGAGACTTGAACCAAAGGTTGATATCTGAGGATGGAGACTTGAACCAAAGGTTGATATCTGCTGATGGAGACTTGAACCAAAGGTTGATATCTGCTGATGGAGACTTGAACCAAAGGTTGATATCTGCTGATGGAGACTTGAACCAAAGGTTGATATCTGCTGATGGAGACTTGAACCAAAGGTTGATATCTGCTGATGGAGACTTGAACCAAAGGTTGATATCTGCTGATGGAGACTTGAACCAAAGGTTGATATCTGCTGATGGAGACTTGAACCAAAGGTTGATATCTGATGATGGAGACTTGAACCAAAGGTTGATATCTGCTGATGGAGACTTGAACCAAAGGTTGATATCTGATGATGGAGACTTGAACCAAAGGTTGATATCTGATGATGGAGACTTGAACCAAAGGTTGATATCTGATGATGGAGACTTGAACCAAAGGTTGATATCTGCTGATGGAGACTTGAACCAAAGGTTGATATCTGCTGATGGAGACTTGAACCAAAGGTTGATATCTGCTGATGGAGACTTGAACCAAAGGTTGATATCTGTCGATGGAGACTTGAACCAAAGGTTGATATCTGCTGATGGAGACTTGAACCAAAGGTTGATATCTGCTGATGGAGACTTGAACCAAAGGTTGATATCTGCTGATGGAGACTTGAACCAAAGGTTGATATCTGCTGATGGAGACTTGAACCAAAGGTTGATATCTGCTGATGGAGACTTGAACCAAAGGTTGATATCTGCTGATGGAGACTTGAACCAAAGGTTGATATCTGCTGATGGAGACTTGAACCAAAGGTTGATATCTGCTGATGGAGACTTGAACCAAAGGTTGATATCTGCTGATGGAGACTTGAACCAAAGGTTGATATCTGCTGATGGAGACTTGAACCAAAGGTTGATATCTGCTGATGGAGACTTGAACCAAAGGTTGATATCTGCTGATGGAGACTTGAACCAAAGGTTGATATCTGCTGATGGAGACTTGAACCAAAGGTTGATATCTGCTCATGGAGACTTGAACCAAAGGTTGATATCTGCTGATGGAGACTTGAACCAAAGGTTGATATCTGCTGATGGAGACTTGAACCAAAGGTTGATATCTGCGATGGAGACTTGAACCAAAGGTTGATATCTGCTCATGGAGACTTGAACCAAAGGTTGATATCTGCTCATGGAGACTTGAACCAAAGGTTGATATCTGCTCTTGGAGACTTGAACCAAAGGTTGATATCTGCTCATGGAGACTTGAACCAAAGGTTGATATCTGCTCATGGAGACTTGAACCAAAGGTTGATATCTGCTCTTGGAGACTTGAACCAAAGGTTGATATCTGCTCTTGGAGACTTGAACCAAAGGTTGATAACTGCTCATGGAGACTTGAACCAAAGGTTGATATCTGCTCATGGAGACTTGAACCAAAGGTTGATATCTGCTGATGGAGACTTGAACCAAAGGTTGATATCTGCTCTGGAGACTTGAACCAAAGGTTGATAACTGCTCATGGAGACTTGAACCAAAGGTTGATATCTGCTGATGGAGACTTGAACCAAAGGTTGATAACTGCTCATGGAGACTTGAACCAAAGGTTGATATCTGCTGATGGAGACTTGAACCAAAGGTTGATATCTGCTGATGGAGACTTGAACCAAAGGTTGATATCTGATGATGGAGACTTGAACCAAAGGTTGATATCTACTGATGGAGACTTGAACCAAAGGTTGATATCTGCTGATGGAGACTTGAACTAAAGGTTGATATCTGCTGATGGAGACTTGAACCAAAGGTTGATATCTGCTGATGGAGACTTGAACCAAAGGTTGATATCTGCTGATGGAGACTTGAACCAAAGGTTGATATCTGCTGATGGAGACTTGAACCAAAGGTTGATATCTGCTGATGGAGACTTGAACCAAAGGTTGATATCTGTCGATGGAGACTTGAACCAAAGGTTGATATCTGCTGATGGAGACTTGAACCAAAGGTTGATATCTGATGATGGAGACTTGAACCAAAGGTTGATATCTGCTGATGGAGACTTGAACCAAAGGTTGATATCTGCTGATGGAGACTTGAACCAAAGGTTGATATCTGCTGATGGAGACTTGAACCAAAGGTTGATATCTGCTGATGGAGACTTGAACCAAAGGTTGATATCTGCTGATGGAGACTTGAACTAAAGGTTGATATCTGCTGATGGAGACTTGAACCAAAGGTTGATATCTGCTGATGGAGACTTGAACCAAAGGTTGATATCTGCTGATGGAGACTTGAACCAAAGGTTGATATCTGCTGATGGAGACTTGAACCAAAGGTTGATATCTGATGATGGAGACTTGAACCAAAGGTTGATATTTGCTGATGGAGACTTGAACCAAAGGTTGATATCTGATGATGGAGACTTGAACCAAAGGTTGATATCTGCTGATGGAGACTTGAACCAAAGGTTGATATCTGATGATGGAGACTTGAACCAAAGGTTGATATCTGATGATGGAGACTTGAACCAAAGGTTGATATCTGTCGATGGAGACTTGAACCAAAGGTTGATATCTGCTGATGGAGACTTGAACCAAAGGTTGATATCTGCTGATGGAGACTTGAACCAAAGGTTGATATCTGATGATGGAGACTTGAACCAAAGGTTGATATCTGATGATGGAGACTTGAACCAAAGGTTGATATCTACTGATGGAGACTTGAACCAAAGGTTGATATCTGCTGATGGAGACTTGAACCAAAGGTTGATATCTGCTGATGGAGACTTGAACCAAAGGTTGATATCTGCTGATGGAGACTTGAACCAAAGGTTGATATCTGCTGATGGAGACTTGAACCAAAGGTTGATATCTGCTCATGGAGACTTGAACCAAAGGTTGATATCTGCTGATGGAGACTTGAACCAAAGGTTGATATCTGTCGATGGAGACTTGAACCAAAGGTTGATATCTGCTCATGGAGACTTGAACCAAAGGTTGATATCTGCTCATGGAGACTTGAACCAAAGGTTGATATCTGCTCTTGGAGACTTGAACCAAAGGTTGATATCTGCTCATGGAGACTTGAACCAAAGGTTGATATCTGCTCATGGAGACTTGAACCAAAGGTTGATATCTGCTCATGGAGACTTGAACCAAAGGTTGATATCTGCTCTTGGAGACTTGAACCAAAGGTTGATATCTGCTGATGGAGACTTGAACCAAAGGTTGATATCTGCTCATGGAGACTTGAACCAAAGGTTGATATCTGCTCATGGAGACTTGAACCAAAGGTTGATATCTGCTCTGGAGACTTGAACCAAAGGTTGATATCTGATGATGGAGACTTGAACCAAAGGTTGATATCTGATGATGGAGACTTGAACCAAAGGTTGATATCTGATGATGGAGACTTGAACCAAAGGTTGATATCTGCTGATGGAGACTTGAACCAAAGGTTGATATCTGCTGATGGAGACTTGAACCAAAGGTTGATATCTGCTGATGAAGACTTGAACCAAAGGTTGATATCTGCTGATGGAGACTTGAACCAAAGGTTGATATCTGCTGATGGAGACGTGAACCAAAGGTTGATATCTGCTGATGGAGACTTGAACCAAAGGTTGATATCTGCTCATGGAGACTTGAACCAAAGGTTGATATCTGCTCATGGAGACTTGAACCAAAGGTTGATATCTGCTCTTGGAGACTTGAACCAAAGGTTGATATCTGCTGATGGAGACTTGAACCAAAGGTTGATATCTGCTGATGGAGACTTGAACCAAAGGTTGATATCTGCTGATGGAGACTTGAACCAAAGGTTGATATCTGCTGATGGAGACTTGAACCAAAGGTTGATATCTGCTGATGGAGACTTGAACCAAAGGTTGATATCTGCTCATGGAGACTTGAACCAAAGGTTGATATCTGCTGATGGAGACTTGAACCAAAGGTTGATATCTGCTGATGGAGACTTGAACCAAAGGTTGATATCTGCTGATGGAGACTTGAACCAAAGGTTGATATCTGCTGATGGAGACTTGAACCAAAGGTTGATATCTGTCGATGGAGACGTGAACCAAAGGTTGATATCTGCTGATGGAGACTTGAACCAAAGGTTGATATCTGTTGATGTAGACTTGAACCAAAGGTTGATATCTGCTGATGGAGACTTGAACCAAAGGTTGATATCTGCTGATGGAGACTTGAACCAAAGGTTGATATCTGCTGATGGAGACTTGAACCAAAGGTTGATATCTGCTGATGGAGACTTGAACCAAAGGTTGATATCTGCTGATGGAGACTTGAACCAAAGGTTGATATCTGCTGAGGAGACTTGAACCAAAGGTTGATATCTGCTGATGGAGACTTGAACCAAAGGTTGATATCTGCTGATGGAGACTTGAACCAAAGGTTGATATCTGCTGATGGAGACTTGAACCAAAGGTTGATATCTGCTGATGGAGACGTGAACCAAAGGTTGATATCTGCTGATGGAGACTGAACCAAAGGTTGATATCTGCTGATGGAGACTTGAACCAAAGGTTGATATCTGCTGATGGAGACTTGAACCAAAGGTTGATATCTGCTCTTGGAGACTTGAACCAAAGGTTGATATCTGCTCATGGAGACTTGAACCAAAGGTTGATATCTGCTGATGGAGACTTGAACCAAAGGTTGATATCTGCTGATGGAGACTTGAACCAAAGGTTGATATCTGCTGATGGAGACTTGAACCAAAGGTTGATATCTGCTGATGGAGACTTGAACCAAAGGTTGATATCTGCTGATGGAGACTTGAACCAAAGGTTGATAACTGCTCTTGGAGACTTGAACCAAAGGTTGATATCTGCTCATGGAGACTTGAACCAAAGGTTGATATCTGCTCATGGAGACTTGAACCAAAGGTTGATATCTGCTCATGGAGACTTGAACCAAAGGTTGATAACTGCTCATGGAGACTTGAAACAAAGGTTGATATCTCTGATGGAGACTTGAACCAAAGGTTGAAATCTGCTGATGAGACATGAACCAAAGGTTGAAATCTGCTGATGGAGACTTAACCAAAGGTTGATAACTGCTGATGTAGACTTGAACCAAAGGTTGATAACTGCTGATGGAGACTTGATCCAAAGGTTGATATGTGCTAATGGAGACTTGAACCAAAGGTTGATATCTGCTCATGGAGACTTGAACCAAAGGTTAATATGTGCTGATGGAAACTTGAACCAAAGGTTGATATGTGCTGATGGAAACTTGAACCAAAGGTTGATATCTGCTCATGGAGACTTGAACCAAAGGTTGATATCTGCTATGGAGACTTGAACCAAAGGTTGATATCTGTTGATGTAGACTTGAACCAAAGGTTGATATCTACTGATGGAGACTTGAACCAAAGGTTGATATCTACTGATGGAGACTTGAACCAAAGGTTGATATCTGTTGATGTAGACTTGAACCAAAGGTTGATATCTACTGATGGAAACTTGAACCAATGGTTGATATCTGCTGATGGAGACTTGAACCAAAGGTTGATATCTGCTGATGGAGACTTGTACCAAAGTTTGATATTTCCTGATGGAGACTTGAACCAAAGGTTGATATCTGCACATTGGGACTTGAACCAAAGGTTGATATCTGCTGATGGAGACTTGTACCAAAGGTTGATATCTGCTGATGGAGACGTGAATTAAAGTTTGATAACTGCTCTTGGAGACTTAAAGGTTGATATCTTCTGATGGAGACTTGAACTAAAGGTTTATAACTGCTCATGGAGACTTGAACCAAATGTTGATATCTGCTAATGGAGACGTGAACCAAAGCTTGATAACTGCTGCTGCAGACCTTAACCAGAGGTTGATAACTGCTGATGGAGACTTAAATCAAAGGTTTTGATCCACAAGTCAATGACCCTGCCGATATTTAACCAAAGGTTGATAACTACTAATACAGCCCTTAACCAAATGTTGATAACTACTAAAGCAGACCTTAACCAAAGGTTGATAACTACTAATGCAGACCTTACCCAAAGGTTGATAACTGCTGATGGAGACGTGAACCAAAGGTTGATAACTGCTGATGGAGACTTGAACCAAAGGTTGATAACTACTGATGTAGACTAGAACCAAAGGTTGATAACTACTGATGGAGACGTGAACCAAAGGTTGATAACTACTGATGGAGACTTGAACCAAAGGTTGATAACTACTGATGGAGACTTGAACCAAAGATTGATAACTACTGATGGAGACTTGAACTAAAGGTTGATATTTGCTGTGGAGACTTGAACCATGGTTGATAACTACTGATGGAGACTTGAACTAAAGGTTGATAACTACTGATGGAGACTTGAACTAAAGGTTGATAACTACTGATGGAGACTTGAACCAAAGGTTGATAACTACTGATGAAGACTTGAACTAAAGGTTGATATTTGCTGTTGGAGACTTGAACCAAAGGTTGATAACTACTGATGGAGACTTGAACCAAAGGTTAATATCTGCTCATGGGACTTGAACCAAAGGTTGATATCTGCTCTTGGAGACTTGAACCAAAGGTTGATATCTTCTCTTGGAGACTTGAACCAAAGGTTGATGTCTGCTCATGGAGACTTGAACCAAAGGTTGATATCTGCTCTTGGAGACTTGAACCAAAGGTTGATAACTGCTCATGGAGACTTGAACCAAAGGTTAATATCTGCTCATGGGGACTTGAACCAAAGGTTGATGTCTGCTCATGGAGACTTGAACCAAAGGTTGATATCTGCTCTTGGAGACTTGAACCAAAGGTTGATAACTGCTCATGGAGACTTGAACCAAAGGTTGATATCTGATGATGGAGACTTGAACCAAAGGTTGATAACTGCTCATGGAGACTTGAACCAAAGGTTGATATCTGATGATGGAGACTTGAACCAAAGGTTGATATCTGATGATGGAGACTTGAACCAAAGGTTGATATCTGATGATGGAGACTTGAACCAAATGTTGATATCTACTGATGGAGACTTGAACCAAAGGTTGATATCTGATGATGGAGACTTGAACTAAAGGTTGATATCTGCTGATGGAGACTTGAACCAAAGGTTGATATCTGCTGATGGAGACTTGAACCAAAGGTTGATATCTGATGATGGAGACGTGAACCAAAGGTTGATATCTGTCGATGGAGACGTGAACCAAAGGTTGATATCTGTTGATGTAGACTTGAACCAAAGGTTGATATCTGCTGATGGAGACGTGAACCAAAGGTTGATATCTGCTGATGGAGACTTGAACCAAAGTTGATATCTGCTGATGGAGACTTGAACCAAAGGTTGATATCTGCTGATGGAGACGTGAACCAAAGGTTGATATCTGCTGATGGAGACGTGAACCAAAGGTTGATATCTGCTGATGGAGACTTGAACCAAAGGTTGATATCTGCTGATGGAGACTTGAACCAAAGGTTGATATCTGCTGATGGAGACGTGAACCAAAGGTTGATATCTGCTGATGGAGACTTGAACCAAAGGTTGATATCTGCTGATGGAGACGTGAACCAAAGGTTGATATCTACTCATGGAGACGTGAACCAAAGGTTGATATCTGCTGATGGAGACTTGATCCAAAGGTTGATATCTGCTCATGGAGACTTGAACCAAAGGTTGATATCTGCTCTTGGAGACTTGAACCAAAGGTTGATATCTGCACATGGAGACTTGAACCAAAGGTTGATAACTGCTCATGGAGACTTGAACCAAAGGTTGATATCTGCTCATGGAGACTTGAACCAAAGGTTGATATCTGCTCATGGAGACTTGAACCAAAGGTTGATATCTGCTGATGGAGACTTGAACCAAAGGTTGATATCTGCTCTTGGAGACTTGAACCAAAGGTTGATAACTGCTCTTTGAGACTTGAACCAAAGGTTGATAACTGCTGATGTAGACTTGAACCAAAGGTTAACAACTGCTGATGGAGACTTGATCCAAAGGTTGATATGTGCTAATGGAGACTTGAACCAAAGGTTGATATCTGCTCATGGAGACTTGAACCAAAGGTTGAATATGTGCTGATGGAGACTTGAACCAAAGGTTGATATGTGCTGATGGAGACTTGAACCAAAGGTTGATATCTGCTCATGGAGACTTGAACCAAAGGTTGATATCTGCTATGGAGACTTGAACCAAAGGTTGATATCTGTTGATGGAGACTTGAACCAAAGGTTGATATCTACTGATGGAGACTTGAACCAAAGGTTGATATCTACTGATGGAGACTTGAACCAAAGGTTGATATCTGTTGATGTAGACTTGAACCAAAGGTTGATATCTACTGATGGAAACTTGAACCAATGGTTGATATCTGCTGATGGAGACTTGAACCAAAGGTTGATATCTGCTGATGGAGACTTGTACCAAAGTTTGATATTTCCTGATGGAGACTTGAACCAAAGGTTGATATCTGCACATTGGGACTTGAACCAAAGGTTGATATCTGCTGATGGAGACTTGTACCAAAGGTTGATATCTGCTGATGGAGACGTGAATTAAAGTTTGATAACTGCTCTTGGAGACTTAAAGGTTGATATCTTCTGATGGAGACTTGAACTAAAGTTTATAACTGCTCATGGAGACTTGAACCAAATGTTGATATCTGCTAATGGAAACGTGAACCAAAGCTTGATAACTGCTGCTGCAGACCTTAACCAGAGGTTGATAACTGCTGATGGAGACTTAAATCAAAGGTTTTGATCCACAAGTCAATGACCCTGCCGATATTTAACCAAAGGTTGATAACTACTAATACAGCCCTTAACCAAATGTTGATAACTACTAAAGCAGACCTTAACCAAAGGTTGATAACTACTAATGCAGACCTTACCAAAGGTTGATAACTGCTGATGGAGACGTGAACCAAAGGTTGATAACTGCTGATGGAGACTTGAACCAAAGGTTGATAACTACTGATGTAGACTAGAACCAAAGGTTGATAACTACTGATGGAGACGTGAACCAAAGGTTGATAACTACTGATGGAGACTTGAACCAAAGGTTGATAACTACTGATGGAGACTTGAACCAAAGATTGATAACTACTGATGGAGACTTGAACTAAAGGTTGATATTTGCTGTGGAGACTTGAACCATGGTTGATAACTACTGATGGAGACTTGAACTAAAGGTTGATAACTACTGATGGAGACTTGAACTAAAGGTTGATAACTACTGATGGAGACTTGAACCAAAGGTTGATAACTACTGATGAAGACTTGAACTAAAGGTTGATATTTGCTGTTGGAGACTTGAACCAAAGGTTGATAACTACTGATGGAGACTTGAACCAAAGGTTAATATCTGCTCATGGGACTTGAACCAAAGGTTGATATCTGCTCTTGGAGACTTGAACCAAAGGTTGATATCTTCTCTTGGAGACTTGAACCAAAGGTTGATGTCTGCTCATGGAGACTTGAACCAAAGGTTGATATCTGCTCTTGGAGACATGAACCAAAGGTTGATAACTGCTCATGGAGACTTGAACCAAAGGTTAATATCTGCTCATGGGGACTTGAACCAAAGGTTGATGTCTGCTCATGGAGACTTGAACCAAAGGTTGATATCTGCTCTTGGAGACTTGAACCAAAGGTTGATAACTGCTCATGGAGACTTGAACCAAAGGTTGATATCTGATGATGGAGACTTGAACCAAAGGTTGATATCTGATGATGGAGACTTGAACCAAAGGTTGATATCTGATGATGGAGACTTGAACCAAATGTTGATATCTACTGATGGAGACTTGAACCAAAGGTTGATATCTGATGATGGAGACTTGAACTAAAGGTTGATATATGCTCCTTAAAAGACTTGAACTAAAGGTTGATATCTGCTGATGGAGACGTGAACCAAAGGTTGATATCTGATGATGGAGACGTGAACCAAAGGTTGATATCTTCTGATGGAGACTTGAACCAAAGGCTGATATCTGTTGATGTAGACTTGAACCAAAGGTTGATATCTGTCGATGGAGACGTGAACCAAAGGTTGATATCTGTCGATGGAGACGTGAACCAAAGGTTGATATCTTTTGATGTAGACTTGAACCAAAGGTTGATATCTGCTGATGGAGACGTGAACCAAAGGTTGATATCTGCTGATGGAGACTTGAACCAAAGGTTGATATCTGCTGATGGAGACTTGAACCAAAGGTTGATATCTGCTGATGGAGACTTGAACCAAAGGTTGATATCTGCTGATGGAGACTTGAACCAAAGGTTGATATCTGCTGATGGAGACTTGAACCAAAGGTTGATATCTGCTGATGGAGACTTGAACCAAAGGTTGATATCTGCTGATGGAGACTTGAACCAAAGGTTGATATCTGCTGATGGAGACTTGAACCAAAGGTTGATATCTGCTGATGGAGACTTGAACCAAAGGTTGATATCTGCTGATGGAGACTTGAACCAAAGGTTGATATCTGCTGATGGAGACTTGAACCAAAGGTTGATATCTGCTGATGGAGACGTGAACCAAAGGTTGATATCTGCTGATGGAGACTTGAACCAAAGGTTGATATCTGCTGATGGAGACTTGAACCAAAGGTTGATATCTACTCATGGAGACTTGAACCAAAGGTTGATATCTGCTGATGGAGACTTGAACCAAAGGTTGATATCTGCTCATGGAGACTTGAACCAAAGGTTGATATCTGCTCTTGGAGACTTGAACCAAAGGTTGATATCTGCACATGGAGACTTGAACCAAAGGTTGATAACTGCTCATGGAGACTTGAACCAAAGGTTGATATCTGCTCATGGAGACTTTAACCAAAGGTTGATATCTGCTCATGGAGACTTGAACCAAAGGTTGATATCTGCTGATGGAGACTTGAACCAAAGGTTGATATCTGCTGATGGAGACTTGAACCAAAGGTTGATAACTGCTCTTTGAGACTTGAACCAAAGGTTGATATCTGCTGATGTAGACTTGAACCAAAGGTTGATAACTGCTGATGGAGACTTGAACCAAAGGTTGATATCTGCTAATGGAGACTTGAACCAAAGGTTGATATCTGCTGATGGAGACTTGAAACAAAGGTTGATATCTGCTGATGGAACTTGAACCAAAGGTTGATATCTGCTGATGGAGACTTGAACCAAAGGTTGATATCTGCTATGGAGACTTGAACCAAAGGTTGATATCTGTTGATGTAGACTTGAACCAAAGGTTGATATCTACTGATGGAGACTTGAACCAAAGTTTGATATCTGCTGATGGAGACTTGAACCAAAGGTTGATATCTGTTGATGGAGACTTGAACCAAAGGTTGATATCTACTGATGGAGACTTTATCCAAAGGTTGATATCTGCTGATGGAGACTTGAACCAAAGGTTGATATCTGCTGATGGAGACTTGAACCAAAGTTTGATATCTGCACATTGGAGACTTGAACCAAAGGTTGATATCTGCTGATGGAGACTTGTACCAAGGTTGATAACTGCTGATGGAGACTTAAATCAAAGGTTTTGATCCACAAGTCAATGACCCTGCCGATATTTAACCAAAGGTTGATAACTACTAATACAGCCCTTAACCAAATGTTGATAACTACTAAAGCAGACCTTAACCAAAGGTTGATAACTACTAATACAGCCCTTAACCAAATGTTGATAACTACTAAAGCAGACCTTAACCAAAGGTTGATAACTACTAATGCAGACCTTACCCAAAGGTTGATAACTGCTGATGGAGACGTGAACCAAAGTTTGATAACTGCTGATGGAGACTTGAACCAAAGGTTGATAACTGCTCTTTGAGACTTGAACCAAAGGTTGATATCTGCTCATGGAGACTTGAACCAAAGGTTGATATCTGCTCATGGAGACTTGAAAGAAAGGTTGATATCTGCTCATGGAGACTTGAACCAAAGGTTGATAACTGCTCATGGAGACTTGAAACAAAGGTTGATATCTACTGATGGAGACTTGAACCAAAGTTTGAAATCTGCTGATGAAGACATGAACCAAAGGTTGAAATCTGCTGATGGAGACCTTAACTAAAGGTTGATAACTGCTGATGTAGACTTGAACCAAAGGTTAACAACTGCTGATGGAGACTTGATCCAAAGGTTGATATGTGCTAATGGAGACTTGAACCAAAGGTTGATATCTGCACATTGGGACTTGAACCAAAGGTTGATATCTGCTGATGGAGACTTGTACCAAAGGTTGATATCTGCTGATGGAGACGTGAATTAAAGTTTGATAACTGCTTTTGGAGACTTAAAGGTTAATATCTTCTGATGGAGACTTGAACTAAAGGTTTATAACTGCTCATGGAGACTTGAACCAAATGTTGATATCTGCTAATGGAGACGTGAACCAAAGCTTGATAACTGCTGCTGCAGACCTTAACCAGAGGTTGATAACTGCTGATGGAGACTTAAATCAAAGGTTTTGATCTACAAGTCAATGACCCTGCCGAGATTTAACCAAAGGTTGATAACTACTAATACAGCCCTTAACCAAATGTTGATAACTACTAAAGCAGACCTTAACCAAAGGTTGATAACTACTAATGCAGACCTTACCCAAAGGTTGATAACTGCTGATGGAGACGTGAACCAAAGGTTGATAACTGCTGATGGAGACTTGAACCAAAGGTCGATAACTACTGATGGAGACTAGAACCAAATGTTGATAACTACTGATGGAGACTTGAACCAAAGATTGATAACTACTGATGGAGACTTGAACTAAAGGTTGATATTTGCTGTGGAGACTTGAACCATGGTTGATAACTACTGATGGAGACTTGAACTAAAGGTTGATAACTACTGATGGAGACTTGAACCAAAGGTTGATATCTACTGATGGAGACTTGAACCAAAGGTTGATAACTACTGATGAGACTTGAACTAAAGGTTGATATTTGCTGTTGGAGACTTGAACCAAAGGTTGATAACTACTGATGGAGACTTGAACCAAAGGTTGATATCTGCTCATGGAGACTTGAACCAAAGGTTGATATCTGCTGATGGAGACTTGAACCAAAGGTTGATATCTGCTGATGGAGACTTGAACCAAAGGTTGATATCTGCTGATGGAGACTTGAACCAAAGGTTGATATCTGCTGATGGAGACTTGAACCAAAGGTTGATATCTGCTGATGGAGACTTGAACCAAAGGTTGATATCTGCTGATGGAGACTTGAACCAAAGGTTGATATCTGCTGATGGAGACTTGAACCAAAGGTTGATATCTGCTGATGGAGACTTGAACCAAAGGTTGATATCTGCTGATGGAGACTTAAAGGTTGATATCTGCTGATGGAGACTTGAACCAAAGGTTGATATCTGCTGATGGAGACTTGAACCAAAGGTTGATATCTGCTGATGGAGACTTGAACCAAAGGTTGATATCTGCTCATGGAGACTTGAACCAGAGGTTGATATCTGCTGATGGAGACTTAAATCAAAGGTTGATCCAAGTCAATGACCCTGGATATTTAACCAAAGGTTGATATCTACTAATACAGACTTAACCAAATGTTGATATCTGCTAATGCAGACTTGAACCAAAGGTTGATATCTACTAATGCAGACTTGAACCAAAGGTTGATAACTGCTGATGGAGACGTGAACCAAAGGTTGATATCTGCTGATGGAGACTTGAACCAAAGGTTGATATCTGCTGATGTAGACTAGAACCAAAGGTTGATATCTGCTGATGGAGACTTGAACCAAAGGTTGATATCTGCTGATGGAGACTTGAACCAAAGGTTGATATCTGCTGATGGAGACTTGAACCAAAGGTTGATATCTGCTGATGGAGACTTGAACCAAAGGTTGATATCTGCTGATGGAGACTTGAACCAAAGGTTGATATCTGCTGATGGAGACTTGAACCAAAGGTTGATATCTGCTGATGGAGACTTGAACCAAAGGTTGATATCTGCTGATGGAGACTTGAACCAAAGGTTGATATCTGCTGATGGAGACTTGAACCAAAGGTTGATATCTGCTGATGGAGACTTGAACCAAAGGTTGATATCTGCTGATGGAGACTTGAACCAAAGGTTGATATCTGCTGATGGAGACTTGAACCAAAGGTTGATATCTGCTCTTGGAGACTTGAACCAAAGGTTGATATCTGCTGATGGAGACTTGAACCAAAGGTTGATATCTGCTCATGGAGACTTGAACCAAAGGTTGATATCTGCTCTTGGAGACTTGAACCAAAGGTTGATATCTGCTCATGGAGACTTGAACCAAAGGTTGATATCTGCTCATGGAGACTTGAACCAAAGGTTGATATCTGCTCATGGAGACTTGAACCAAAGGTTGATATCTGCTCTTGGAGACTTGAACCAAAGGTTGATAACTGCTCATGGAGACTTGAACCAAAGGTTGATATCTGATCATGGAGACTTGAACCAAAGGTTGATATCTGCTGATGGAGACTTGAACCAAAGGTTGATATCTGCTGATGGAGACTTGAACCAAATGTTGATATCTACTGATGGAGACTTGAACCAAAGGTTGATAACTGCTGATGGAGACTTGAACCAAAGGTTGATAACTGCTGATGGAGACTTGAACCAAAGGTTGATATCTGCTGATGGAGACTTGAACCAAAGGTTGATATCTGCTGATGGAGACGTGAACCAAAGGTTGATATCTGCTGATGGAGACTTGAACCAAAGGTTGATATCTGCTGATGGAGACTTGAACCAAAGGTTGATATCTGCTCGATGGAGACTTGAACCAAAGGTTGATATCTGCTATGGAGACTTGAACCAAAGGTTGATATCTTTTGATGGAGACTTGAACCAAAGGTTGATATCTACTGATGGAGACTTGAACCAAAGGTTGATATCTGCTGATGGAGACTTGAACCAAAGGTTGATATCTGCTGATGGAGACTTGAACCAAAGGTTGATATCTACTGATGGAGACTTGAACCAAAGGTTGATATCTGCTGATGGAGACTTGAACCAAAGGTTGATATCTGCTGATGGAGACTTGAACCAAAGGTTGATATCTGCTGATGGAGACTTGAACCAAAGGTTGATATCTGCACATGGAGACTTGAACCAAAGGTTGATATCTGCTGATGGAGACTTGTACCAAAGGTTGATATCTGCTGATGGAGACTTGAACCAAAGGTTGATATCTGCTCTTGGAGACTTGAACCAAAGGTTGATATCTGCTGATGGAGACTTGAACCAAAGGTTGATATCTGCTCATGGAGACTTGAACCAAAGGTTGATATCTGCTCATGGAGACTTGAACCAAAGGTTGATATCTGCTGATGGAGACTTGAACCAAAGGTTGATAACTGCTCATGGAGACTTGAACCAAAGGTTGATATCTGCTGATGGAGACTTGAACCAAAGGTTGATAACTGCTGATGGAGACTTAACCAAAGGTTGATAACTGCTGATGGAGACTTAACCAAAGGTTGATATCTACTGATGGAGACTTAACCAAAGGTTGATAACTGCTGATGGAGACGTGAACCAAAGGTTGATAACTGCTGATGGAGACTTGAACCAAAGGTTGATAACTACTGATGTAGACTAGAACCAAAGGTTGATAACTGCTGATGGAGACGTGAACCAAAGGTTGATAACTGCTGATGGAGACTTGAACCAAAGGTTGATACTACTGATGGAGACTTGAACCAAAGGTTGATAACTACTGATGGAGACTTGAACCAAAGGTTGATATCTGCTGATGGAGACTTGAACCAAAGGTTGATAACTACTGATGGAGACTTGAACAAAGGTTGATAACTACTGATGGAGACTTGAACTAAAGGTTGATAACTACTGATGGAGACTTGAACCAAAGGTTGATAACTGCTGATGGAGACTTGAACTAAAGGTTGATATTTGCTGATGGAGACTTGAACCAAAGGTTGATAACTACTGATGGAGACTTGAACCAAAGGTTAATATCTGCTCATGGGGACTTGAACCAAAGGTTGATATCTGCTCTTGGAGACTTGAACCAAAGGTTGATATCTTCTCTTGGAGACTTGAACCAAAGGTTGATATCTGCTCATGGAGACTTGAACCAAAGGTTGATATCTGCTCTTGGAGACTTGAACCAAAGGTTGATATAACTGCTCATGGAGACTTGAACCAAAGGTTGATATCTGCTCATGGAGACTTGAACCAAAGGTTGATATCTGCTCATGGAGACTTGAACCAAAGGTTGATATCTGCTCTTGGAGACTTGAACCAAAGGTTGATAACTGCTCATGGAGACTTGAACCAAAGGTTGATATCTGATGATGGAGACTTGAACCAAAGGTTGATATCTGCTGATGGAGACTTGAACCAAAGGTTGATATCTGCTGATGGAGACTTGAACCAAAGGTTGATATCTGCTGATGGAGACTTGAACCAAAGGTTGATATCTGATGATGGAGACTTGAACCAAAGGTTGATATCTGCTGATGGAGACTTGAACCAAAGGTTGATATCTGCTGATGGAGACTTGAACCAAAGGTTGATATCTGATGATGGAGACTTGAACCAAAGGTTGATATCTTCTGATGGAGACTTGAACCAAAGGTTGATATCTGTTGATGGAGACTTGAACCAAAGGTTGATATCTGTCGATGGAGACTTGAACCAAAGGTTGATATCTGTCGATGGAGACTTGAACCAAAGGTTGATATCTTTTGATGTAGACTTGAACCAAAGGTTGATATCTGCTGATGGAGACGTGAACCAAAGGTTGATATCTGCTGATGGAGACTTGAACCAAAGGTTGATATCTGCTGATGGAGACTTGAACCAAAGGTTGATATCTGCTGATGGAGACTTGAACCAAAGGTTGATATCTGCTGATGGAGACGTGAACCAAAGGTTGATATCTGCTGATGGAGACTTGAACCAAAGGTTGATATCTGATGATGGAGACTTGAACCAAAGGTTGATAACTGTTCATGGAGACTTGAACCAAAGGTTGATATCTGCTGATGGAGACTTGAACCAAAGGTTGATATCTGATGATGGAGACTTGAACCAAAGGTTGATAACTGTTCATGGAGACTTGAACCAAAGGTTGATATCTGCTGATGGAGACTTGAACCAAAGGTTGATATCTGCTGATGGAGACTTGAACCAAAGGTTGATAACTGCTCATGGAGACTTGAACCAAAGGTTGATATCTGATGATGGAGACTTGAACCAAAGGTTGATAACTGCTCATGGAGACTTGAACCAAAGGTTGATATCTGCTGATGGAGACTTGAACCAAAGGTTGATATCTGATGATGGAGACTTGAACCAAAGGTTGATATCTGATGATGGAGACTTGAACCAAAGGTTGATATCTACTGATGGAGACTTGAACCAAAGGTTGATATCTGATGATGGAGACTTGAACCAAAGGTTGATATCTGCTGATGGAGACTTGAACCAAAGGTTGATATCTGCTGATGGAGACTTGAACCAAAGGTTGATATCTGATGATGGAGACTTGAACCAAAGGTTGATATCTGCTGATGGAGACTTGAACCAAAGGTTGATATCTGCTGATGTAGACTTGAACCAAAGGTTGATATCTGCTGATGGAGACGTGAACCAAAGGTTGATATCTGCTGATGGAGACTTGAACCAAAGGTTGATATCTGCTGATGGAGACTTGAACCAAAGGTTGATATCTGCTGATGGAGACTTGAACCAAAGGTTGATATCTGCTGATGGAGACTTGAACCAAAGGTTGATATCTGCTGATGGAGACTTGAACCAAAGGTTGATATCTGCTGATGGAGACTTGAACCAAAGGTTGATATCTGCTGATGGAGACGTGAACCAAAGGTTGATATCTGCTGATGGAGACTTGAACCAAAGGTTGATATCTGCTGATGGAGACGTGAACTAAAGGTTGATATCTACTCATGGAGACGTGAACCAAAGGTTGATATCTGCTGATGGAGACTTGAACCAAAGGTTGATATCTGCTCATGGAGACTTGAACCAAAGGTTGATATCTGCTCTTGGAGACTTGAACCAAAGGTTGATATCTGCACATGGAGACTTGAACCAAAGGTTGATAACTGCTCATGGAGACTTGAACCAAAGGTTGATATCTGCTCATGGAGACTTGAACCAAAGGTTGATATCTGCTCATGGAGACTTGAACCAAAGGTTGATATCTGCTGATGGAGACTTGAACCAAAGGTTGATAACTGCTCTTTGAGACTTGAACCAAAGGTTGATAACTGCTCTTTGAGACTTGAACCAAAGGTTGATAACTGCTGATGTAGACTTGAACCAAAGGTTAACAACTGCTGATGGAGACTTGATCCAAAGGTTGATATGTGCTAATGGAGACTTGAACCAAAGGTTGATATCTGCTCATGGAGACTTGAACCAAAGGTTAATATGTGCTGATGGAAACTTGAACCAAAGGTTAATATGTGCTGATGGAAACTTGAACCAAAGGTTGATATCTGCTCATGGAGACTTGAACCAAAGGTTGATATCTGCTATGGAGACTTGAACCAAAGGTTGATATCTGTTGATGTAGACTTGAACCAAAGGTTGATATCTACTGATGGAGACTTGAACCAAAGGTTGATATCTACTGATGGAGACTTGAACCAAAGGTTGATATCTGTTGATGTAGACTTGAACCAAAGGTTGATATCTACTGATGGAAACTTGAACCAATGGTTGATATCTGCTGATGGAGACTTGAACCAAAGGTTGATATCTGCTGATGGAGACTTGTACCAAAGTTTGATATTTCCTGATGGAGACTTGAACCAAAGGTTGATATCTGCACATTGGGACTTGAACCAAAGGTTGATATCTGCTGATGGAGACTTGTACCATAGGTTGATATCTGCTGATGGAGACGTGAATTAAAGTTTGATAACTGCTCTTGGAGACTTAAAGGTTGATATCTTCTGATGGAGACTTGAACTAAAAGTTTATAACTGCTCATGGAGACTTGAACCAAATGTTGATATCTGCTAATGGAAACGTGAACCAAAGCTTGATAACTGCTGCTGCAGACCTTAACCAGAGGTTGATAACTGCTGATGGAGACTTAAATCAAAGGTTTTGATCCACAAGTCAATGACCCTGCCGATATTTAACCAAAGGTTGATAACTACTAATACAGCCCTTAACCAAATGTTGATAACTACTAAAGCAGACCTTAACCAAAGGTTGATAACTACTAATGCAGACCTTACCCAAAGGTTGATAACTGCTGATGGAGACGTGAACCAAAGGTTGATAACTGCTGATGGAGACTTGAACCAAAGGTTGATAACTACTGATGTAGACTAGAACCAAAGGTTGATAACTACTGATGGAGACGTGAACCAAAGGTTGATAACTACTGATGGAGACTTGAACCAAAGGTTGATAACTACTGATGGAGACTTGAACCAAAGATTGATAACTACTGATGGAGACTTGAACTAAAGGTTGATATTTGCTGTGGAGACTTGAACCATGGTTGATAACTACTGATGGAGACTTGAACTAAAGGTTGATAACTACTGATGGAGACTTGAACTAAAGGTTGATAACTACTGATGGAGACTTGAACCAAAGGTTGATAACTACTGATGAAGACTTGAACTAAAGGTTGATATTTGCTGTTGGAGACTTGAACCAAAGGTTGATAACTACTGATGGAGACTTGAACCAAAGGTTAATATCTGCTCATGGGGACTTGAACCAAAGGTTGATATCTGCTCTTGGAGACTTGAACCAAAGGTTGATATCTTCTCTTGGAGACTTGAACCAAAGGTTGATGTCTGCTCATGGAGACTTGAACCAAAGGTTGATATCTGCTCTTGGAGACATGAACCAAAGGTTGATAACTGCTCATGGAGACTTGAACCAAAGGTTAATATCTGCTCATGGGACTTGAACCAAAGGTTGATGTCTGCTCATGGAGACTTGAACCAAAGGTTGATATCTGCTCTTGGAGACTTGAACCAAAGGTTGATAACTGCTCATGGAGACTTGAACCAAAGGTTGATATCTGATGATGGAGACTTGAACCAAAGGTTGATATCTGATGATGGAGACTTGAACCAAAGGTTGATATCTGATGATGGAGACTTGAACCAAATGTTGATATCTACTGATGGAGACTTGAACCAAAGGTTGATATCTGATGATGGAGACTTGAACTAAAGGTTGATATATGCTCCTTAAAAGACTTGAACTAAAGGTTGATATCTGCTGATGGAGACGTGAACCAAAGGTTGATATCTGATGATGGAGACGTGAACCAAAGGTTGATATCTTCTGATGGAGACTTGAACCAAAGGCTGATATCTGTTGATGTAGACTTGAACCAAAGGTTGATATCTGTCGATGGAGACGTGAACCAAAGGTTGATATCTGTCGATGGAGACGTGAACCAAATGTTGATATCTTTTGATGTAGACGTGAACCAAAGGTTGATATCTGCTGATGGAGACGTGAACCAAAGGTTGATATCTGCTGATGGAGACTTGAACCAAAGATTGATATCTGCTGATGGAGACTTGAACCAAAGGTTGATATCTGCTGATGGAGACGTGAACCAAAGGTTGATATCTGCTGATGGAGACGTGAACCAAAGAATGATATCTGCTGATGGAGACTTGAACCAAAGGTTGATATCTGCTGATGGAGACTTGAACCAAAGGTAGATATCTGCTGATGGAGACGTGAACCAAAGGTTGATATCTGCTGATGGAGACTTGAACCAAAGGTTGATATCTGCTGATGGAGACGTGAACTAAAGGTTGATATCTACTCATGGAGACGTGAACCAAAGGTTGATATCTGCTGATGGAGACTTGATCCAAAGGTTGATATCTGCTCATGGAGACTTGAACCAAAGGTTGATATCTGCTCTTGGAGACTTGAACCAAAGGTTGATATCTGCACATGGAGACTTGAACCAAAGGTTGATAACTGCTCATGGAGACTTGAACCAAAGGTTGATATCTGCTCATGGAGACTTTAACCAAAGGTTGATATCTGCTCATGGAGACTTGAACCAAAGGTTGATATCTGCTCATGGAGACTTGCACCAAAGGTTGATATCTGCTGATGGAGACTTGAACCAAAGGTTGATAACTGCTCTTTGAGACTTGAACCAAAGGTTGATAACTGCTGATGTAGACTTGAACCAAAGGTTAACAACTGCTGATGGAGACTTGATCCAAAGGTTGATATGTGCTAATGGAGACTTGAACCAAAGGTTGATATCTGCTGATGGAAACTTGAAACAAAGGTTAATATGTGCTGATGGAAACTTGAACCAAAGGTTGATATCTGCTCATGGAGACTTGAACCAAAGGTTGATATCTGCTATGGAGACTTGAACCAAAGGTTGATATCTGTTGATGTAGACTTGAACCAAAGGTTGATATCTACTGATGGAGACTTGAACCAAAGTTTGATATCTACTGATGGAGACTTGAACCAAAGGTTGATATCTGTTGATGTAGACTTGAACCAAAGGTTGATATCTACTGATGGAAACTTTATCCAATGGTTGATATCTGCTGATGGAGACTTGAACCAAAGGTTGATATCTGCTGATGGAGACTTGTACCAAAGTTTGATATCTGCACATTGGGACTTGAACCAAAGGTTGATATCTGCTGATGGAGACTTGTACCAGAGGTTGATAACTGCTGATGGAGACTTAAATCAAAGGTTTTGATCCACAAGTCAATGACCCTGCCGATATTTAACCAAAGGTTGATAACTACTAATACAGCCCTTAACCAAATGTTGATAACTACTAAAGCAGACCTTAACCAAAGGTTGATAACTACTAATACAGCCCTTAACCAAATGTTGATAACTACTAAAGCAGACCTTAACCAAAGGTTGATAACTACTAATGCAGACCTTACCCAAAGGTTGATAACTGCTGATGGAGACGTGAACCAAAGTTTGATAACTGCTGATGGAGACTTGAACCAAAGGTTGATAACTGCTCTTTGAGACTTGAACCAAAGGTTGATATCTGCTCATGGAGACTTGAACCAAAGGTTGATATCTGCTCATGGAGACTTGAAAGAAAGGTTGATATCTGCTCATGGAGACTTGAACCAAAGGTTGATAACTGCTCATGGAGACTTGAAACAAAGGTTGATATCTACTGATGGAGACTTGAACCAAAGTTTGAAATCTGCTGATGAAGACATGAACCAAAGGTTGAAATCTGCTGATGGAGACCTTAACTAAAGGTTGATAACTGCTGATGTAGACTTGAACCAAAGGTTAACAACTGCTGATGGAGACTTGATCCAAAGGTTGATATGTGCTAATGGAGACTTGAACCAAAGGTTGATATCTGCACATTGGGACTTGAACCAAAGGTTGATATCTGCTGATGGAGACTTGTACCAAAGGTTGATATCTGCTGATGGAGACGTGAATTAAAGTTTGATAACTGCTTTTGGAGACTTAAAGGTTAATATCTTCTGATGGAGACTTGAACTAAAGGTTTATAACTGCTCATGGAGACTTGAACCAAATGTTGATATCTGCTAATGGAGACGTGAACCAAAGCTTGATAACTGCTGCTGCAGACCTTAACCAGAGGTTGATAACTGCTGATGGAGACTTAAATCAAAGGTTTTGATCTACAAGTCAATGACCCTGCCGATATTTAACCAAAGGTTGATAACTACTAATACAGCCCTTAACCAAATGTTGATAACTACTAAAGCAGACCTTAACCAAAGGTTGATAACTACTAATGCAGACCTTACCCAAAGGTTGATAACTGCTGATGGAGACGTGAACCAAAGGTTGATAACTGCTGATGGAGACTTGAACCAAAGGTCGATAACTACTGATGGAGACTAGAACCAAATGTTGATAACTACTGATGGAGACTTGAACCAAAGATTGATAACTACTGATGGAGACTTGAACTAAAGGTTGATATTTGCTGTGGAGACTTGAACCATGGTTGATAACTACTGTTGGAGACTTGAACTAAAGGTTGATAACTACTGATGGAGACTTGAACTAAAGGTTGATAACTACTGATGGAGACTTGAACCAAAGGTTGATAACTACTGATGAAGACTTGAACTAAAGGTTGATATTTGCTGTTGGAGACTTGAACCAAAGGTTGATAACTACTGATGGAGACTTGAACCAAAGGTTAATATCTGCTCATGGGGACTTGAACCAAAGGTTGATATCTGTTGATGTAGACTTGAACCAAAGGTTGATATCTACTGATGGAAACTTGAACCAATGGTTGATATCTGCTGATGGAGACTTGAACCAAAGGTTGATATCTGCTGATGGAGACTTGTACCAAAGTTTGATATTTCCTGATGGAGACTTGAACCAAAGGTTGATATCTGCACATTGGGACTTGAACCAAAGGTTGATATCTGCTGATGGAGACTTGTACCATAGGTTGATATCTGCTGATGGAGACGTGAATTAAAGTTTGATAACTGCTCTTGGAGACTTAAAGGTTGATATCTTCTGATGGAGACTTGAACTAAAGTTTATAACTGCTCATGGAGACTTGAACCAAATGTTGATATCTGCTAATGGAAACGTGAACCAAAGCTTGATAACTGCTGCTGCAGACCTTAACCAGAGGTTGATAACTGCTGATGGAGACTTAAATCAAAGGTTTTGATCCACAAGTCAATGACCCTGCCGATATTTAACCAAAGGTTGATAACTACTAATACAGCCCTTAACCAAATGTTGATAACTACTAAAGCAGACCTTAACCAAAGGTTGATAACTACTAATGCAGACCTTACCCAAAGGTTGATAACTGCTGATGGAGACGTGAACCAAAGGTTGATAACTGCTGATGGAGACTTGAACCAAAGGTTGATAACTACTGATGTAGACTAGAACCAAAGGTTGATAACTACTGATGGAGACGTGAACCAAAGGTTGATAACTACTGATGGAGACTTGAACCAAAGGTTGATAACTACTGATGGAGACTTGAACCAAAGATTGATAACTACTGATGGAGACTTGAACTAAAGGTTGATATTTGCTGTGGAGACTTGAACCATGGTTGATAACTACTGATGGAGACTTGAACTAAAGGTTGATAACTACTGATGGAGACTTGAACTAAAGGTTGATAACTACTGATGGAGACTTGAACCAAAGGTTGATAACTACTGATGAAGACTTGAACTAAAGGTTGATATTTGCTGTTGGAGACTTGAACCAAAGGTTGATAACTACTGATGGAGACTTGAACCAAAGGTTAATATCTGCTCATGGGGACTTGAACCAAAGGTTGATATCTGCTCTTGGAGACTTGAACCAAAGGTTGATATCTTCTCTTGGAGACTTGAACCAAAGGTTGATGTCTGCTCATGGAGACTTGAACCAAAGGTTGATATCTGCTCTTGGAGACATGAACCAAAGGTTGATAACTGCTCATGGAGACTTGAACCAAAGGTTAATATCTGCTCATGGGGACTTGAACCAAAGGTTGATGTCTGCTCATGGAGACTTGAACCAAAGGTTGATATCTGCTCTTGGAGACTTGAACCAAAGGTTGATAACTGCTCATGGAGACTTGAACCAAAGGTTGATATCTGATGATGGAGACTTGAACCAAAGGTTGATATCTGATGATGGAGACTTGAACCAAAGGTTGATATCTGATGATGGAGACTTGAACCAAATGTTGATATCTACTGATGGAGACTTGAACCAAAGGTTGATATCTGATGATGGAGACTTGAACTAAAGGTTGATATATGCTCCTTAAAAGACTTGAACTAAAGGTTGATATCTGCTGATGGAGACGTGAACCAAAGGTTGATATCTGATGATGGAGACGTGAACCAAAGGTTGATATCTTCTGATGGAGACTTGAACCAAAGGCTGATATCTGTTGATGTAGACTTGAACCAAAGGTTGATATCTGTCGATGGAGACGTGAACCAAAGGTTGATATCTGTCGATGGAGACGTGAACCAAATGTTGATATCTTTTGATGTAGACGTGAACCAAAGGTTGATATCTGCTGATGGAGACGTGAACCAAAGGTTGATATCTGCTGATGGAGACTTGAACCAAAGATTGATATCTGCTGATGGAGACTTGAACCAAAGGTTGATATCTGCTGATGGAGACGTGAACCAAAGGTTGATATCTGCTGATGGAGACGTGAACCAAAGGTTGATATCTGCTGATGGAGACTTGAACCAAAGGTTGATATCTGCTGATGGAGACTTGAACCAAAGGTTGATATCTGCTGATGGAGACGTGAACCAAAGGTTGATATCTGCTGATGGAGACTTGAACCAAAGGTTGATATCTGCTGATGGAGACTTGAACCAAAGGTTGATATCTGCTCATGGAGACTGAACCAAAGGTTGATATCTGCTGATGGAGACTTGAACCAAAGGTTGATATCTGCTCATGGAGACTTGAACCAAAGGTTGATATCTGCTCTTGGAGACTTGAACCAAAGGTTGATATCTGCACATGGAGACTTGAACCAAAGGTTGATAACTGCTCATGGAGACTTGAACCAAAGGTTGATATCTGCTCATGGAGACTTGAACCAAAGGTTGATATCTGCTCATGGAGACTTGAACCAAAGGTTGATATCTGCTCATGGAGACTTGAACCAAAGGTTGATATCTGCTGATGGAGACTTGAACCAAAGGTTGATAACTGCTCTTTGAGACTTGAACCAAAGGTTGATATCTGCTGATGGAGACTTGAACCAAAGGTTGATAACTGCTGATGGAGACTTGAACCAAAGGTTGATATCTGCTGATGGAGACTTGAACCAAAGGTTGATATCTGCTCATGGAGACTTGAACCAAAGGTTGATATCTGTTGATGTAGACTTGAACCAAAGGTTGATATCTACTGATGGAAACTTGAACCAATGGTTGATATCTGCTGATGGAGACTTGAACCAAAGGTTGATATCTGCTGATGGAGACTTGTACCAAAGTTTGATATTTCCTGATGGAGACTTGAACCAAAGGTTGATATCTGCACATTGGGACTTGAACCAAAGGTTGATATCTGCTGATGGAGACTTGTACCATAGGTTGATATCTGCTGATGGAGACGTGAATTAAAGTTTGATAACTGCTCTTGGAGACTTAAAGGTTGATATCTTCTGATGGAGACTTGAACTAAAAGTTTATAACTGCTCATGGAGACTTGAACCAAATGTTGATATCTGCTAATGGAAACGTGAACCAAAGCTTGATAACTGCTGCTGCAGACCTTAACCAGAGGTTGATAACTGCTGATGGAGACTTAAATCAAAGGTTTTGATCCACAAGTCAATGACCCTGCCGATATTTAACCAAAGGTTGATAACTACTAATACAGCCCTTAACCAAATGTTGATAACTACTAAAGCAGACCTTAACCAAAGGTTGATAACTACTAATGCAGACCTTACCCAAAGGTTGATAACTGCTGATGGAGACGTGAACCAAAGGTTGATAACTGCTGATGGAGACTTGAACCAAAGGTTGATAACTACTGATGTAGACTAGAACCAAAGGTTGATAACTACTGATGGAGACGTGAACCAAAGGTTGATAACTACTGATGGAGACTTGAACCAAAGGTTGATAACTACTGATGGAGACTTGAACCAAAGATTGATAACTACTGATGGAGACTTGAACTAAAGGTTGATATTTGCTGTGGAGACTTGAACCATGGTTGATAACTACTGATGGAGACTTGAACTAAAGGTTGATAACTACTGATGGAGACTTGAACTAAAGGTTGATAACTACTGATGGAGACTTGAACCAAAGGTTGATAACTACTGATGAAGACTTGAACTAAAGGTTGATATTTGCTGTTGGAGACTTGAACCAAAGGTTGATAACTACTGATGGAGACTTGAACCAAAGGTTAATATCTGCTCATGGGGACTTGAACCAAAGGTTGATATCTGCTCTTGGAGACTTGAACCAAAGGTTGATATCTTCTCTTGGAGACTTGAACCAAAGGTTGATGTCTGCTCATGGAGACTTGAACCAAAGGTTGATATCTGCTCTTGGAGACATGAACCAAAGGTTGATAACTGCTCATGGAGACTTGAACCAAAGGTTAATATCTGCTCATGGGACTTGAACCAAAGGTTGATGTCTGCTCATGGAGACTTGAACCAAAGGTTGATATCTGCTCTTGGAGACTTGAACCAAAGGTTGATAACTGCTCATGGAGACTTGAACCAAAGGTTGATATCTGATGATGGAGACTTGAACCAAAGGTTGATATCTGATGATGGAGACTTGAACCAAAGGTTGATATCTGATGATGGAGACTTGAACCAAATGTTGATATCTACTGATGGAGACTTGAACCAAAGGTTGATATCTGATGATGGAGACTTGAACTAAAGGTTGATATATGCTCCTTAAAAGACTTAAACTAAAGGTTGATATCTGCTGATGGAGACGTGAACCAAAGGTTGATATCTGATGATGGAGACGTGAACCAAAGGTTGATATCTTCTGATGGAGACTTGAACCAAAGGCTGATATCTGTTGATGTAGACTTGAACCAAAGGTTGATATCTGTCGATGGAGACGTGAACCAAAGGTTGATATCTGTCGATGGAGACGTGAACCAAATGTTGATATCTTTTGATGTAGACGTGAACCAAAGGTTGATATCTGCTGATGGAGACGTGAACCAAAGGTTGATATCTGCTGATGGAGACTTGAACCAAAGATTGATATCTGCTGATGGAGACTTGAACCAAAGGTTGATATCTGCTGATGGAGACGTGAACCAAAGGTTGATATCTGCTGATGGAGACGTGAACCAAAGAATGATATCTGCTGATGGAGACTTGAACCAAAGGTTGATATCTGCTGATGGAGACTTGAACCAAAGGTAGATATCTGCTGATGGAGACGTGAACCAAAGGTTGATATCTGCTGATGGAGACTTGAACCAAAGGTTGATATCTGCTGATGGAGACGTGAACTAAAGGTTGATATCTACTCATGGAGACGTGAACCAAAGGTTGATATCTGCTGATGGAGACTTGATCCAAAGGTTGATATCTGCTCATGGAGACTTGAACCAAAGGTTGATATCTGCTCTTGGAGACTTGAACCAAAGGTTGATATCTGCACATGGAGACTTGAACCAAAGGTTGATAACTGCTCATGGAGACTTGAACCAAAGGTTGATATCTGCTCATGGAGACTTTAACCAAAGGTTGATATCTGCTCATGGAGACTTGAACCAAAGGTTGATATCTGCTCATGGAGACTTGCACCAAAGGTTGATATCTGCTGATGGAGACTTGAACCAAAGGTTGATAACTGCTCTTTGAGACTTGAACCAAAGGTTGATAACTGCTGATGTAGACTTGAACCAAAGGTTAACAACTGCTGATGGAGACTTGATCCAAAGGTTGATATGTGCTAATGGAGACTTGAACCAAAGGTTGATATCTGCTGATGGAAACTTGAAACAAAGGTTAATATGTGCTGATGGAAACTTGAACCAAAGGTTGATATCTGCTCATGGAGACTTGAACCAAAGGTTGATATCTGCTATGGAGACTTGAACCAAAGGTTGATATCTGTTGATGTAGACTTGAACCAAAGGTTGATATCTACTGATGGAGACTTGAACCAAAGTTTGATATCTACTGATGGAGACTTGAACCAAAGGTTGATATCTGTTGATGTAGACTTGAACCAAAGGTTGATATCTACTGATGGAACTTTATCCAATGGTTGATATCTGCTGATGGAGACTTGAACCAAAGGTTGATATCTGCTGATGGAGACTTGTACCAAAGTTTGATATCTGCACATTGGGACTTGAACCAAAGGTTGATATCTGCTGATGGAGACTTGTACCAGAGGTTGATAACTGCTGATGGAGACTTAAATCAAAGGTTTTGATCCACAAGTCAATGACCCTGCCGATATTTAACCAAAGGTTGATAACTACTAATACAGCCCTTAACCAAATGTTGATAACTACTAAAGCAGACCTTAACCAAAGGTTGATAACTACTAATACAGCCCTTAACCAAATGTTGATAACTACTAAAGCAGACCTTAACCAAAGGTTGATAACTACTAATGCAGACCTTACCCAAAGGTTGATAACTGCTGATGGAGACGTGAACCAAAGTTTGATAACTGCTGATGGAGACTTGAACCAAAGGTTGATAACTGCTCTTTGAGACTTGAACCAAAGGTTGATATCTGCTCATGGAGACTTGAACCAAAGGTTGATATCTGCTCATGGAGACTTGAAAGAAAGGTTGATATCTGCTCATGGAGACTTGAACCAAAGGTTGATAACTGCTCATGGAGACTTGAAACAAAGGTTGATATCTACTGATGGAGACTTGAACCAAAGTTTGAAATCTGCTGATGAAGACATGAACCAAAGGTTGAAATCTGCTGATGGAGACCTTAACTAAAGGTTGATAACTGCTGATGTAGACTTGAACCAAAGGTTAACAACTGCTGATGGAGACTTGATCCAAAGGTTGATATGTGCTAATGGAGACTTGAACCAAAGGTTGATATCTGCACATTGGGACTTGAACCAAAGGTTGATATCTGCTGATGGAGACTTGTACCAAAGGTTGATATCTGCTGATGGAGACGTGAATTAAAGTTTGATAACTGCTTTTGGAGACTTAAAGGTTAATATCTTCTGATGGAGACTTGAACTAAAGGTTTATAACTGCTCATGGAGACTTGAACCAAATGTTGATATCTGCTAATGGAGACGTGAACCAAAGCTTGATAACTGCTGCTGCAGACCTTAACCAGAGGTTGATAACTGCTGATGGAGACTTAAATCAAAGGTTTTGATCTACAAGTCAATGACCCTGCCGATATTTAACCAAAGGTTGATAACTACTAATACAGCCCTTAACCAAATGTTGATAACTACTAAAGCAGACCTTAACCAAAGGTTGATAACTACTAATGCAGACCTTACCCAAAGGTTGATAACTGCTGATGGAGACGTGAACCAAAGGTTGATAACTGCTGATGGAGACTTGAACCAAAGGTCGATAACTACTGATGGAGACTAGAACCAAATGTTGATAACTACTGATGGAGACTTGAACCAAAGATTGATAACTACTGATGGAGACTTGAACTAAAGGTTGATATTTGCTGTGGAGACTTGAACCATGGTTGATAACTACTGTTGGAGACTTGAACTAAAGGTTGATAACTACTGATGGAGACTTGAACTAAAGGTTGATAACTACTGATGGAGACTTGAACCAAAGGTTGATAACTACTGATGAAGACTTGAACTAAAGGTTGATATTTGCTGTTGGAGACTTGAACCAAAGGTTGATAACTACTGATGGAGACTTGAACCAAAGGTTAATATCTGCTCATGGGGACTTGAACCAAAGGTTGATATCTGCTCTTGGAGACTTGAACCAAAGGTTGATATCTGCTCTTGGAGACTTGAACCAAAGGTTGATGTCTGCTCATGGAGACTTGAACCAAAGGTTGATATCTGCTCTTGGAGACTTGAACCAAAGGTTGATAACTGCTCATGGAGACTTGAACCAAAGGTTAATATCTGCTCATGGGGACTTGAACCAAAGGTTGATGTCTGCTCATGGAGACTTGAACCAAAGGTTGATATCTGCTCTTGGAGACTTGAACCAAAGGTTGATAACTGCTCATGGAGACTTGAACCAAAGGTTGATATCTGATGATGGAGACTTGAACCAAAGGTTGATAACTGCTCATGGAGACTTGAACCAAAGGTTGATATCTGATGATGGAGACTTGAACCAAAGGTTGATATCTGATGATGGAGACTTGAACCAAGGTTGATATCTGATGATGGAGACTTGAACCAAATGTTGATATCTACTGATGGAGACTTGAACCAAAGGTTGATATCTGATGATGGAGACTTGAACTAAAGGTTGATATCTGCTCATGAAGACTTGAACCAAAGGTTGATATCTGCTGATGGAGACTTGAACCAAAGGCTGATATCTGTTGATGTAGACTTGAACCAAAGGTTGATATCTGTCGATGGAGACGTGAACCAAAGGTTGATATCTGCTGATGGAGACGTGAACCAAAGGTTGATATCTGTTGATGTAGACGTGAACCAAAGGTTGATATCTGCTGATGGAGACGTGAACCAAAGGTTGATATCTGCTGATGGAGACTTGAACCAAAGATTGATATCTGCTGATGGAGACTTGAACCAAAGGTTGATATCTGCTGATGGAGACGTGAACCAAAGGTTGATATCTGCTGATGGAGACGTGAACCAAAGGTTGATATCTGCTGATGGAGACTTGAACCAAAGGTTGATATCTGCTGATGGAGACTTGAACCAAAGGTAGATATCTGCTGATGGAGACGTGAACCAAAGGTTGATATCTACTCATGGAGACGTGAACCAAAGGTTGATATCTGCTGATGGAGACTTGATCCAAAGGTTGATATCTGCTCATGGAGACTTGAACCAAAGGTTGATATCTGATGATGGAGACTTGAACCAAAGGTTGATATCTGCTCATGGAGACTTGAACCAAAGGTTGATATCTGCTCTTGGAGACTTGAACCAAAGGTTGATAACTGCTCATGGAGACTTGAACCAAAGGTTAATATCTGCTCATGGGACTTGAACCAAAGGTTGATGTCTGCTCATGGAGACTTGAACCAAAGGTTGATATCTGCTCTTGGAGACTTGAACCAAAGTTGATAACTGCTCATGGAGACTTGAACCAAAGGTTGATATCTGATGATGGAGACTTGAACCAAAGGTTGATAACTGCTCATGGAGACTTGAACCAAAGGTTGATATCTGATGATGGAGACTTGAACCAAAGGTTGATATCTGATGATGGAGACTTGAACCAAAGGTTGATATCTGATGATGGAGACTTGAACCAAATGTTGATATCTACTGATGGAGACTTGAACCAAAGGTTGATATCTGATGATTGAGACTTGATCTAAAGGTTGATATCTGCTCATGAAGACGTGAACCAAAGGTTGATATCTGCTGATGGAGACGTGAACCAAAGGTTGATATCTGTTGATGTAGACGTGAACCAAAGGTTGATATCTGCTGATGGAGACGTGAACCAAAGGTTGATATCTGCTGATGGAGACTTGAACCAAAGATTGATATCTGCTGATGGAGACTTGAACCAAAGGTTGATATCTGCTGATGGAGACGTGAACCAAAGGTTGATATCTGCTGATGGAGACGTGAACCAAAGGTTGATATCTGCTGATGGAGACTTGAACCAAAGGTTGATATCTGCTGATGGAGACTTGATCCAAAGGTAGATATCTGTGGATGGAGACGTGAACCAAAGGTTGATATCTGCTGATGGAGACTTGAACCAAAGGTTGATATCTGCTGATGGAGACGTGAACTAAAGGTTGATATCTACTCATGGAGACGTGAACCAAAGGTTGATATCTGCTGATGGAGACTTGAACCAAAGGTTGATAACTGCTCAAGGAGACTTGAACCAAAGGTTGATATCTGCTCATGGAGACTTGAACCAAAGGTTGATATCTGCTCATGGAGACTTGAACAAAGGTTGATATCTGCTCATGGAGACTTGAACCAAAGGTTGATATCTGCTGATGGAGACTTGAACCAAAGGTTGATAACTGCTCTTTGAGACTTGAACCAAAGGTTGATAACTGCTGATGTAGACTTGAACCAAAGGTTAATAACTGCTGATGGAGACTTGATCCAAAGGTTGATATGTGCTAATGGAGACTTGAACCAAAGGTTGATATCTGCTCATGGAGACTTGAACCAAAGGTTAATATGTGCTGATGGAAACTTGAACCAAAGGTTAATATGTGCTGATGGAAACTTGAACCAAAGGTTGATATCTGCTCATGGAGACTTGAACCAAAGGTTGATATCTGCTATGGAGACTTGAACCAAAGGTTGATATCTGTTGATGTAGACTTGAACCAAAGGTTGATATCTACTGATGGAGACTTGAACCAAAGGTTGATATCTACTGATGGAGACTTGAACCAAAGGTTGATATCTGTTGATGTAGACTTGAACCAAAGGTTGATATCTATTGATGGAAACTTGAACCAATGGTTGATATCTGCTGATGGAGACTTGAACCAAAGGTTGATATCTGCTGATGGAGACTTGTACCAAAGTTTGATATTTCCTGATGGAGACTTGAACCAAAGGTTGATATCTGCACATTGGGACTTGAACCAAAGGTTGATATCTGCTTATGGAGACTTGTACCAAAGGTTGATATCTGCTGATGGAGACGTGAATTAAAGTTTGATAACTGCTCTTGGAGACTTAAAGGTTGATATCTTCTGATGGAGACTTGAACTAAAGGTTTATAACTGCTCATGGAGACTTGAACCAAATGTTGATATCTGCTAATGGAGACGTGAACCAAAGCTTGATAACTGCTGCTGCAGACCTTAACCAGAGGTTGATAACTGCTGATGGAGACTTAAATCAAAGGTTTTGATCCACAAGTCAATGACCCTGCCGATATTTAACCAAAGGTTGATAACTACTAATACAGCCCTTAACCAAATGTTGATAACTACTAAAGCAGACCTTAACCAAAGGTTGATAACTACTAATGCAGACCTTACCCAAAGGTTGATAACTGCTGATGGAGACGTGAACCAAAGGTTGATAACTGCTGATGGAGACTTGAACCAAAGGTTGATAACTACTGATGGAGTCTAGAACCAAAGGTTGATAACTACTGATGGAGACGTGAACCAAAGGTTGATAACTACTGATGGAGACTTGAACCAAAGGTTGATAACTACTGATGGAGACTTGAACCAAAGATTGATAACTACTGATGGAGACTTGAACTAAAGGTTGATATTTGCTGTTGGAGACTTGAACCATGGTTGATAACTACTGATGGAGACTTGAACTAAAGGTTGATAACTACTGATGGAGACTTGAACTAAAGGTTGATAACTACTGATGGAGACTTGAACCAAAGGTTGATAACTACTGATGAAGACTTGAACTAAAGGTTGATATTTGCTGTTGGAGACTTGAACCAAAGGTTGATAACTACTGATGGAGACTTGAACCAAAGGTTAATATCTGCTCATGGGGACTTGAACCAAAGGTTGATATCTGCTCTTGGAGACTTGAACCAAAGGTTGATATCTGCTCATGGAGACTTGAACCAAAGGTTGATATCTGCTCATGGAGACTTGAACCAAAGGTTGATATCTGTTCTTGGAGACATGAACCAAAGGTTGATATCTGCTCATGGAGACTTGAACCAAAGGTTGATATCTGCTCATGGAGACTTGAACCAAAGGATTTGATAACTGCTCATGGAGACTTGAACCAAAGGTTGATATCTGATGATGGAGACTTGAACCAAAGGTTGATATCTGATGATGGAGACTTGAACCAAAGGTCGATATCTGATGATGGAGACTTGAACCAAATGTTGATATCTACTGATGGAGACTTGAACCAAAGGTTGATATCTGATGATGGAGACTTGAACTAAAGGTTGATATCTGCTCATGAAGACTTGAACCAAAGGTTGATATCTGCTGATGGAGACGTGAACCAAAGGTTGATATCTGATGATGGAGACGTGAACCAAAGGTTGATATCTGCTGATGGAGACTTGAACCAAAGGTTGATATCTGTTGATGTAGACTTGAACCAAAGGTTGATATCTGTCGATGGAGACGTGAACCAAGGTTGATATCTGCTGATGGAGACGTGAACCAAAGGTTGATATCTGTTGATGTAGACGTGAACCAAAGGTTGATATCTGCTGATGGAGACGTGAACCAAAGGTTGATATCTGCTGATGGAGACTTGAACCAAAGATTGATATCTGCTGATGGAGACGTGAACCAAAGGTTGATATCTGCTGATGGAGACGTGAACCAAAGGTTGATATCTGCTGATGGAGACGTGAACCAAAGGTTGATATCTGCTGATGGAGACTGAACCAAAGGTTGATATCTGCTCATGGAGACGTGAACCAAAGGTAGATATCTGCTGATGGAGACGTGAACCAAAGGTTGATATCTGCTGATGGAGACTTGAACCAAAGGTTGATATCTGCTGATGGAGACGTGAACTAAAGGTTGATATCTACTCATGGAGACGTGAACCAAAGGTTGATATCTGCTAATGGAGACGTGAACCAAAGCTTGATAACTGCTGCTGCAGACCTTAACCAGAGGTTGATAACTGCTGATGGAGACTTAAATCAAAGGTTTTGATCCACAAGTCAATGACCCTGCCGATATTTAACCAAAGGTTGATAACTACTAATACAGCCCTTAACCAAATGTTGATAACTACTAAAGCAGACCTTAACCAAAGGTTGATAACTACTAATACAGCCCTTAACCAAATGTTGATAACTACTAAAGCAGACCTTAACCAAAGGTTGATAACTACTAATGCAGACCTTACCCAAAGGTTGATAACTGCTGATGGAGACGTGAACCAAAGTTTGATAACTGCTGATGGAGACTTGAACCAAAGGTTGATAACTGCTCTTTGAGACTTGAACCAAAGGTTGATATCTGCTCATGGAGACTTGAACCAAAGGTTGATATCTGCTCATGGAGACTTGAAAGAAAGGTTGATATCTGCTCATGGAGACTTGAACCAAAGGTTGATAACTGCTCATGGAGACTTGAAACAAAGGTTGATATCTACTGATGGAGACTTGAACCAAAGGTTGAAATCTGCTGATGAAGACATGAACCAAAGGTTGAAATCTGCTGATGGAGACCTTAACCAAAGGTTGATAACTGCTGATGTAGACTTGAACCAAAGGTTAACAACTGCTGAAGGAGACTTGATCCAAAGGTTGATATGTGCTAATGGAGACTTGAACCAAAGGTTGATATCTGCACATTGGGACTTGAACCAAAGGTTGATATCTGCTGATGGAGACTTGTACCAAAGGTTGATATCTGCTGATGGAGACGTGAATTAAAGTTTGATAACTGCTTTTGGAGACTTAAAGGTTAATATCTTCTGATGGAGACTTGAACTAAAGGTTTATAACTGCTCATGGAGACTTGAACCAAATGTTGATATCTGCTAATGGAGACGTGAACCAAAGCTTGATAACTGCTGCTGCAGACCTTAACCAGAGGTTGATAACTGCTGATGGAGACTTAAATCAAAGGTTTTGATCTACAAGTCAATGACCCTGCCGATATTTAACCAAAGGTTGATAACTACTAATACAGCCCTTAACCAAATGTTGATAACTACTAAAGCAGACCTTAACCAAAGGTTGATAACTACTAATGCAGACCTTACCCAAAGGTTGATAACTGCTGATGGAGACGTGAACCAAAGGTTGATAACTGCTGATGGAGACTTGAACCAAAGGTCGATAACTACTGATGGAGACTAGAACCAAATGTTGATAACTACTGATGGAGACTTGAACCAAAGATTGATAACTACTGATGGAGACTTGAACTAAAGGTTGATATTTGCTGTGGAGACTTGAACCATGGTTGATAACTACTGATGGAGACTTGAACTAAAGGTTGATAACTACTGATGGAGACTTGAACTAAAGGTTGATAACTACTGATGGAGACTTGAACCAAAGGTTGATAACTACTGATGAAGACTTGAACTAAAGGTTGATATTTGCTGTTGGAGACTTGAACCAAAGGTTGATAACTGCTCATGGAGACTTGAACCAAAGGTTGATATCTGCTCATGGAGACTTTAACCAAAGGTTGATATCTGCTCATGGAGACTTGAACCAAAGGTTGATATCTGCTCATGGAGACTTGCACCAAAGGTTGATATCTGCTGATGGAGACTTGAACCAAAGGTTGATAACTGCTCTTTGAGACTTGAACCAAAGGTTGATAACTGCTGATGTAGACTTGAACCAAAGGTTAACAACTGCTGATGGAGACTTGATCCAAAGGTTGATATGTGCTAATGGAGACTTGAACCAAAGGTTGATATCTGCTGATGGAAACTTGAAACAAAGGTTAATATGTGCTGATGGAAACTTGAACCAAAGGTTGATATCTGCTCATGGAGACTTGAACCAAAGGTTGATATCTGCTATGGAGACTTGAACCAAAGGTTGATATCTGATGATGGAGACTTGAACCAAAGGTTGATATCTGATGATGGAGACTTGAACCAAAGGTTGATATCTGATGATGGAGACTTGAACCAAATGTTGATATCTACTGATGGAGACTTGAACCAAAGGTTGATATCTGATGATGGAGACTTGAACTAAAGGTTGATATCTGCTCATGAAGACTTGAACCAAAGGTTGATATCTGCTGATGGAGACGTGAACCAAAGGTTGATATCTGATGATGGAGACGAGAACCAAAGGTTGATATCTGCTGATGGAGACTTGAACCAAAGGCTGATATCTGTTGATGTAGACTTGAACCAAAGGTTGATATCTGTCGATGGAGTCGTGAACCAAAGGTTGATATCTGCTGATGGAGACGTGAACCAAAGGTTGATATCTGTAGATGTAGACGTGAACCAAAGGTTGATATCTGCTGATGGAGACGTGAACCAAAGGTTGATATCTGCTGATGGAGACTTGAACCAAAGATTGATATCTGCTGATGGAGACTTGAACCAAAGGTTGATATCTGCTGATGGAGACGTGAACCAAAGGTTGATATCTGCTGATGGAGACGTGAACCAAAGGTTGATATCTGCTGATGGAGACTTGAACCAAAGGTTGATATCTGCTGATGGAGACTTGAACCAAAGGTAGATATCTGCTGATGGAGACGTGAACCAAAGGTTGATATCTACTCATGGAGACGTGAACCAAAGGTTGATATCTGCTGATGGAGACTTGATCCAAAGGTTGATATCTGCTCATGGAGACTTGAACCAAAGGTTGATATCTGATGATGGAGACTTGAACCAAAGGTTGATATCTGCTCATGGAGACTTGAACCAAAGGTTGATATCTGCTCTTGGAGACTTGAACCAAAGGTTGATAACTGCTCATGGAGACTTGAACCAAAGGTTAATATCTGCTCATGGGGTCTTGAACCAAAGGTTGATGTCTGCTCATGGAGACTTGAACCAAAGGTTGATATCTGCTCTTGGAGACTTGAACCAATGGTTGATATCTGCTCATGGAGACTTGAACCAAAGGTTGATATCTGATGATGGAGACTTGAACCAAAGGTTGATATCTGATGATGGAGACTTGAACCAAAGGTTGATATCTGATGATGGAGACTTGAACCAAAGGTTGATATCTGATGATGGAGACTTGAACCAAAGGTTGATATCTGATGATGGAGACTTGAACCAAATGTTGATATCTACTGATGGAGACTTGAACCAAAGGTTGATATCTGATGATGGAGACTTGAACTAAAGGTTGATATCTGCTCATGAAGACTTGAACCAAAGGTTGATATCTGCTGATGGAGACGTGAACCAAAGGTTGATATCTGATGATGGAGACGTGAACCAACGGTTGATATCTGCTGATGGAGACTTGAACCAAAGGTTGATATCTGTTGATGTAGACTTGAACCAAAGGTTGATATCTGTCGATGGAGACGTGAACCAAAGGTTGATATCTGCTGATGGAGACGTGAACCAAAGGTTGATATCTGTTGATGTAGACGTGAACCAAAGGTTGATATCTGCTGATGGAGACGTGAACCAAAGGTTGATATCTGCTGATGGAGACTTGAACCAAAGATTGATATCTGCTGATGGAGACGTGAACCAAAGGTTGATATCTGCTGATGGAGACGTGAACCAAAGGTTGATATCTGCTGATGGAGACGTGAACCAAAGGTTGATATCTGCTGCTGGAGACTTGAACCAAAGGTTGATATCTGCTGATGGAGACGTGACCTAAAGGTTGATATCTACTCATGGAGACGTGAACCAAAGGTTGATATCTGCTGATGGAGACTTGAACCAAAGGTTGATATCTGCTCATGGAGACTTGAACCAAAGGTTGATATCTGCTCTTGGAGACTTGAACCAAAGGTTGATATCTGCTCATGGAGACTTGAACCAAAGGTTGATAACTGCTCATGGAGACTTGAACCAAAGGTTGATATCTGCTCATGGAGACTTGAACCAAAGGTTGATATCTGCTCATGGAGACTTGAACCAAAGGTTGATATCTGCTCATGGAGACTTGAACCAAAGGTTGATATCTGCTGATGGAGATTTGAACCAAAGGTTGATAACTGCTCTTTGAGACTTGAACCAAAGGTTGATATCTGCTCATAGAGACTTGAACCAAAGGTTGATATCTGCTCATGGAGACTTGAACCAAAGGTTGATATCTGCTCATGGAGACATGAACCAAAGGTTGATAACTGCTCATGGAGACTTGAACCAAAGGTTGGTATCTACTTATGGAGACTTGAACCAAAGGTTGAAATCTGCTGATGAAGACATGAACCAAAGGTTGAAATCTGCTGATGGAGACCTTAACCAAAGGTTGATAACTGCTGATGTAGACTTGAACCAAAGGTTAACAACTGCTGATGGAGACTTGATCCAAAGGTTGATATGTGCTAATGGAGACTTGAACCAAAGGTTGATATCTGCTCATGGAGACTTGAACCAAAGGTTAATATGTGCTGATGGAAACGTGAACCAAAGGTTAATATGTGCTGATGGAAACTTGAACCAAAGGTTGATATCTGCTCATGGAGACTTGAACCAAAGGTTGATATCTGCTATGGAGACTTGAACCAAAGGTTGATATCTGTTGATGTAGACTTGAACCAAAGGTTGATATCTACTGATGGAGACTTGAACCAAAGGTTGATATCTTTTGATGTAGACTTGAACCAAAGGTTGATATCTACTGATGGAAACTTGAACCAATGGTTGATATCTGCTGATGGAGACTTGAACCAAAGGTTGATATCTGCTGATGGAGACTTGTACCAAAGTTTGATATTTCCTGATGGAGACTTGAACCAAAGGTTGATATCTGCACATTGGGACTTGAACCAAAGGTTGATATCTGCTGATGAGACTTGTACCAAAGGTTGATATCTGCTGATGGAGACGTGAATTAAAGTTTGATAACTGCTCTTGGAGACTTAAAGGTTGATATCTTCTGATGGAGACTTGAACTAAAGGTTTATAACTGCTCATGGAGACTTGAACCAAATGTTGATATCTGCTAATGGAGACGTGAACCAAAGCTTGATAACTGCTGCTGCAGACTTTAACCAGAGGTTGATAACTGCTGATGGAGACTTAAATCAAAGGTTTTGATCCACAAGTCAATGACCCTGCCGATATTTAACCAAAGGATGATAACTACTAATACAGCCCTTAACCAAATGTTGATAACTACTAAAGCAGACCTTAACCAAAGGTTGATAACTACTAATGCAGACCTTACCCAAAGGTTGATAACTGCTGATGGAGACGTGAACCAAAGGTTGATAACTGCTGATGGAGACTTGAACCAAAGATTGATAACTACTGATGAAGACTTGAACTAAAGGTTGATATTTGCTGTTGGAGACTTGAACCAAAGGTTGATAACTACTGATGGAGACTTGAACTAAAGGTTGATAACTACTGATGGAGACTTGAACTAAAGGTTGATAACTACTGATGGAGACTTGAACTAAAGGCTGATAACCACAGATGGAGATATAAACCAAATGCCTGTTATATCCCACGTAGGAATGTTCCCTTGACAAGATCGTTTTGTTAATTTACAGAAACCGACCCGCCCAAGGAATGAATAGCAGGCATGTCTGCTTGCTTGACTGCCCCAGCCCACCCGTAGTTGGGACAGGCCAGACTGACTCCAGTGCCCGAGATTTTAGTTCGCTTTGACTGGAATCAACGAGGGGAACAACAATTTTTAGGTGTGGCCGAGTCGTGTGAACGTAACGCGGAGATAGACGTAGGGCGCATTAGGTTGGTGGTTTTTAGTTCTCTACATTTTCTATTCACTCACTTCTAGTGTCAAGTCTCTAATGATTCTATTCATTCACTTCTAGTGTGAAGTCTCTAATGATTCTATTCACTCACTTCTAGTGTAGAGTCCCTAATGAATCTATTCACTCACTTCTAGTGTGAAGTCTCTAATGATTCTATTCACTCACTTCTAGTGTTGAGTCTCTAATGATTCTATTCACTCACTTCTAGTGTTGAGTCTCTAATGATTCTATTCACTCACTTCTAGTGTCAAGTCTCTAATAATTCTATTCACTCACTTCTAGTGTCAAGTCTCTAATGATTCTATTCACTCACTTCTAGTGTCAAGTCTCTAATGATTCTATTCACTCACTTCTAGTGTCAAGTCTCTAATGATTCTATTCACTTACTTCTAGTGTCAAGTCTCTAATGATTCTATTCACTCACTTCTAGTGTCAAGTCTCTAATGATTCTATTCATTCACTTCTAGTGTGAAGTCTCTAATGATTCTATTCACTCACTTCTAGTGTAGAGTCCCTAATGAATCTATTCACTCACTTCTAGTGTGAAGTCTCTAATGATTCTATTCTCTCACTTCTAGTGTTGAGTCTCTAATGATTCTATTCACTCACTTCTAGTGTTGAGTCTCTAATGATTCTATTCACTCACTTCTAGTGTTGAGTCTCTAATGATTCTATTCACTCACTTCTAGTGTCAAGTCTCTAATAATTCTATTCACTCACTTCTAGTGTCAAGTCTCTAATGATTCTATTCACTCACTTCTAGTGTCAAGTCTCTAATGATTCTATTCACTCACTTCTAGTGTCAAGTCTCTAATGATTCTATTCACTTACTTCTAGTGTCAAGTCTCTAATGATTCTATTCACTCACTTCTAGTGTCAAGTCTCTAATGATTCTATTCATACACTTCTAGTGTCAAGTCTCTAATGATTCTATTCACTCACTTCTAGTGTGAAGTCTCTAATGATTCTATTCACTCACTTCTAGTGTCAAGTCTCTAATGATTCTATTCACTCACTTCTAGTGTCAAGTCTCTAATGATTCTATTCATTCACTTCTATTGTCAAGTCTCTAATAATTCTATTCACTCACTTCTAGTGTCAAGTCTCTAATAATTCTATTCACTCACTTCTAGTGTCAAGTCTCTAGTGATTCTATTCACTCACTTCTAGTGTCAAGTCTCTAATGATTCTATTCACTCACTTCTAGTGTCAAGTCTCTAATGATTCTATTCACTCACTTCTAGTGTCAAATCTAATAATTCTATTCACTCACTTCTAGTGTCAAGTCTAATAATTCTATTCACTCACTTCTAGTGTCAAGTCTAATAATTCTATTCACTCACTTCTAGTGTCAAATCTAATAATTCTATTCACTCATTTCTAGTGTTGAGTCTCTAATGATTCTATTCACTCACTTCTAGTGTTGAGTCTCTAATGATTCTATTCACTCACTTCTAGTGTCAAGTCTCTAATAATTCTATTCACTCACTTCTAGTGTCAAGTCTCTAATGATTCTATTCACTCACTTCTAGTGTCAAGTCTCTAATGATTCTATTCACTCACTTCTAGTGTCAAGTCTCTAATGATTCTATTCACTCACTTCTAGTGTCAAGTCTCTAATGATTCTATTCACTTACTTCTAGTGTCAAGTCTCTAATGATTCTATTCACTCACTTCTAGTGTCAAGTCTCTAATGATTCTATTCATACACTTCTAGTGTCAAGTCTCTAATGATTCTATTCATTCACTTCTAGTGTCAAGTCTCTAATAATTCTATTCACTCACTTCTAGTGTCAAGTCTCTAATAATTCTATTCACTCACTTCTAGTGTCAAGTCTCTAATGATTCTATTCACTGATATAAATATATTATTTAAATTTATTGAATACATGATGAATATATTCTGAAATATATATATATATATATATATATATATATATATACATGTATATATATATATATATATATATATATATATATATATATATATATATATATGTATATATATTCACATTTAGATAAGACCTTATGATTTTCGGTCGAGTTTTGGTTAAATAATGTGTCTTTATTGGGTATATACTGGTGTGTTACTGTCTGGTTAACTAATGTGTCTTTATTGGGTATATACTGGTGTGTTACTGTCTTTTTAACTAATGAGTCTTTTTTGGGTATATATTGGTGTATTACTGTCTGGTTAAATAATGTGTCTTTATTGGGTATTTACTGGTGTGTTACTGTCTTTTTAACTAATGTGTCTTTATTGGGTATATACTGGTGTGTTACTGTCTTTTTAACTAATGTGTCTTTATTGGGTATATACTGGTGTGTTACTGTCTGGTTAACTAATGTGTCTTTATTGGGTATATTATTAGTCTGGCTTATGCCATCTTATACTTGTTACAACATAAAGTTACTGGACAGATCCTTACCATGCACATGAGGCAACCCTATAAGTGCTCGTTTCCACTCCTCATTATATACCTCTACGATTAGCTAAAGAGGGAGGGAGATTAGCACAAGAGAACCATCCGCTCAGTTATGATGAAGCCAAATCCATCCTAAAAGTTCAGTACCATGAAAAATGGAAATGAGAACACCCAAAGCATAACGAGAGTGACGGATACCACCAACTATCAAGGAGGGATCAAGTCATCATACTTCACCTACGCACAGGCCACAATATAATGAGAAATCACATGTTCACCAAATTCAAAATAGGTACAACCAGCCTATACCACTGTACACCGGACAATATAACTACAAAACATGTTCTACAGGATTGCTCCTAGTACACGGACCTGAGAAGAGCAATGTGGTCCACACCCACCTCCCTGGAAGAGAAACTATATGGGGCAATTGACTCACTTAAATAGACAGCTGACTTCATGAGAGAGTCTGGAATCCTACTCTGATTGAGTCTTGATCGTAAGGGAGAGAGATATATACCTCTACGGGCTGCGAGCAGCCACCAAACTTCAATGTACATACCACAATCCACTATACCACAATCCACTATACCACAATCCACTATACCACAATCCCCTATACCGCAATTTACTATACACAATCCACTATACCTCAATCCACTATACCTCAATCCACTATACCTCAATCCACTATACCACAATCCACTATACCACAATCCACTATACCACAATCCACTATACCTCAATCCACTATACCTCAATCCACTATACCACAATCCACTATACCACAATCCCCTATACCACAATCCACTATACCTCAATCCACTATACCACAATCCCCTATACCGCAATTTACTATACCACAATCCACTATACCTCAATCCACTATACCACAATCCCCTATACCGCAATTTACTATACCACAATCCACTATACCTCAATCCACTATACCACAATCCACTATACCACAATCCACTATACCACAATCCCCTATACCACAATCCACTATACCTCAATCCACTATACCACAATCCCCTATACCGCAATTTACTATACCACAATCCACTATACCTCAATCCACTATACCTCAATCCACTATACCACAATCCACTATACCACAATCCACTATACCTCAATCCACTATACCTCAATCCACTATACCTCAATGCCCTGAGATCGGACAGCACACATTTGAAGGAAAGCTCTGCTATAGCTCGTTTCAAATCACTTGCCCAACTTCAAAACGCTATTGTTCAGTAACCGTTTGTTAAAAACTTTTGAAATTTTCCAAATGTTATTAGAATGCAAAAGACCATTTAAATGTATATTTAACAAATATCTTGCAGCTGCAGTTTTCTTAAAGCGGCGAATTTCTTTGATGTTTGTCAAAATTGTAAATTGTGAACCCCTAAAAAATAGAAATTACCGTAGTTGATGGTCTATGATTAATTTTCACTAGGTAAAGGCGTAGCCGTAATGGGGAAATACCAGGAGAATTTTTGTCTTCTCAGTTCGAGGACGGACGATAATATCAAGGTATACCTGTATGTCCAATTTTCATAGTTGTGTGGTCCTGAAAAGGACCGTTTGTTGAACTAATTTAAGGTAATATAGGGGCCAACATTGTGGGGGCTATATACTTCCATTCTGAATCAGACGAGTCTAAAAGATTAATAACTGTTTGGGGTTGAACATTCCACAAACCATCATTTTTCCAATATTCCTGTTCCTGTTTTAAGACGTGGTCTTCACATTCAGCCCAATAATCTTTGTCTATATTTAATAAAGCGAGATTAGCAAGAGTCTTTACATCGCATATTTTGAATGTATTTTCATCTGCCACTTGTCCTTTTAATTTTGCCCACATTAGTTCTATTGGATTTAAATGAGCATGGTAAGGTGGCAGCCTCAAACTTATATGACCGTGCTCTTGGATAATCTTATCTATTTGAAAAATCTGTGTCCTTTGTTTTTGCTTTACTAGAGATAGTAATTCAGGTTTTAAGTACATGTTATTAAATTGTATGTGCTCCTTTGTGAGCCATATCTTAATAGCATCTTTTGTACTGGATGACGTCGGGACTTTATCTTCAAGTGCAACAATGTTGTGGTACGCTGCATTGTCCATTATTGGGCAAGATGGTCGATCTAGTGATGGGAGAAACAGAATTTTTAATCCAATGTCTAAATATGTGACCATTCATCTCAGAGTGATAATACCGATTGTCTATGGATTTTGAAAGAAAAATGAGCTCTGCATTCTGTATTAGTCCATGTTGTCGACTACCTGCATGAGCAATTATCAAGCGCTGTCCTTTGCTGCTAGGTATTAATCTCCTAATCTTTCCATCTGATGACTGCCATTCCCTTTGGTTAGTGTGGTGAGCATTGATCCATGTTTCATCCAAGTACACAATATCATAACCTTGCTTGCGCGCCTCTTTTACTTCACGTAAGTACTTGCTTCTCATGACTACTATATGTGGCTTCTCACAGATGATGTTTCGTCCATTGGAATACTTTCTGAATGTAAAGCCTGTAGCTCTCACATTCCTCCATAATGTAGACTTTGATATTTCAATACTGTTGTTCTTTTTCAGCGAAACTTTTAATTTTCTTATTGTAACAGTTTCATTCATACCCAACATTTTGCGAATTTCACGTCTACACCTCTGAATGAACGGAAATGGAACACACAATTTCTCAAGTGTCTAATTGTGTAAAAAAAAACCACGGCGAAAGCGTGCAAACACGTCAATTTTACCGTGTATGGATTTTTACTCGCTATTTTTAACTTAAAATACTGTAAACATTAAGTTTTGACTACATCAATGGGTCGTTATAAATTTATATAAATCAAATAAGCAACAATAATAACCAAATGTTTTTTTTAAATGAAATTAATTCCCTGTTGGGTTCTAATCATTATAACTTTACATGCAAATTTTGAACAACTTACAACAAGCGGTTAAAAAGCTATCGATTTTAAAAGTTGGGCACGAGTTATGAAACAAGCTATAGTCTGTCCAAGCTTGTAGATTCACATTTGTGTGTGTGTGTCGGAAATCACTTACATCTCCTGCCTACTTAAGAACGTTTAGATTGTCTGCCCGATCCATTACTCATCCATTCTTCACAACAACTATATCAGTGAGTCTGTCTGCTCATCCAATCTTCAAAACAACTATATCAGTGAGTCTGTCTGCTCATCCATTCTTCACAACAACTTTATCAGTGAGTCTGTCTGCTCATCCATTCTTCACAACAACTTTATCAGTGAGTCTGTCTGCTCATCCATTCTTCACAACAACTATATCAGTGAGTCTGTCTACTCATCCATTCTTCACAACAACTATACCAGTGAGTCTGTCTACTCATCCATTCTTCACAACAACTATATCAGTGAGTCTGTCTACTCATCCATTCTTCACAACAACTATATCAGTGAGTCTGTCTACTCATCCATTCTTCACAACAACTATACCAGTGAGTCTGTCTACTCATCCATTCTTCACAACAACTATACCAGTGAGTCTGTCTACTCATCCATTCTTCACAACAACTATATCAGTGAGTCTGTCTACTCATCCATTCTTCACAACAACTATATCAGTGAGTCTGTCTACTCATCCATTCTTCACAACAACTATATCAGTGAGTCTGTCTGCTCATCCATTCTTCACAACAACTATATCAGTGAGTCTGTCTACTCATCCATTCTTCACAACAACTATACCAGTGAGTCTGTCTACTCATCCATTCTTCACAACAACTATACCAGTGAGTCTGTCTACTCATCCATTCTTCACAACAACTATACCAGTGAGTCTGTCTACTCATCCATTCTTCACAACAACTATATCAGTGAGTCTGTCTACTCATCCATTCTTCACAACAACTATACCAGTGAGTCTGTCTACTCATCCATTCTCACAACAACTATACCAGTGAGTCTGTCTACTCATCCATTCTTTACAACAACTATATCAGTGAGTCTGTCTACTCATCCATTCTTCACAACAACTATATCAGTGAGTCTGTCTACTCATCCATTCTTCACAACAACTATATCAGTGAGTCTGTCTGCTCATCCATTCTTCACAACAACTATATCAGTGAGTCTGTCTACTCATCCATTCTTCACAACAACTATACCAGTGAGTCTGTCTACTCATCCATTCTTTACAACAACTATATCAGTGAGTCTGTCTGCTCATCCATTCTTCACAACAACTATATCAGTGAGTCTGTCTGCTCATCCATTCTTCACAACAACTATATCAGTGAGTCTGTCTGCTCATCCATTCTTCACAACAACTATATCAGTGAGTCTGTCTGCTCATCCATTCTTCACAACAACTTTATCAGTGAGTCTGTCTGCTCATCCATTCTTCACAACAACTATATCAGTGAGTCTGTCTACTCATCCATTCTTCACAACAACTATACCAGTGAGTCTGTCTACTCATCCATTCTTCACAACAACTATATCAGTGAGTCTGTCTACTCATCCATTCTTCACAACAACTATATCAGTGAGTCTGTCTACTCATCCATTCTTCACAACAACTATATCAGTGAGTCTGTCTACTCATCCATTCTTCACAACAACTATATCAGTGAGTCTGTCTACTCATCCATTCTTCACAACAACTATATCAGTGAGTCTGTCTGCTCATCCATTCTTCACAACAACTATATCAGTGAGTCTGTCTACTCATCCATTCTTCACAACAACTATACCAGTGAGTCTGTCTACTCATCCATTCTTCACAACAAATATATCAGTGAGTCTGTCTGCTCATCCATTCTTCACAACAACTATATCAGTGAGTCTGTCTACTCATCCATTCTTCACAACAACTATACCAGTGAGTCTGTCTGCTCATCCATTCTTCACAACAACTATATCAGTGAGTCTGTCTACTCATCCATTCTTCACAACAACTAAATCAGTGAGTCTGCCTACTCATCCATTCTTCACAACAACTATATCAGTGAGTCTGTCTACTCATCCATTGTGTTTATTCGTCCACTCTCAGCAACAGCCACAACAGATAGTCTGTCTGCTCGTCCATTCTCTCTTCATTTCAAATGTTATGACATGCAAATGAAGTTTTAAAATCAGCCTTGACGTCTTCGGAGACTCCAACTAAAACCTTCTTGGATATAAAACTACCAGCATTTCTTGCTTGACCACGCAAGAAAGTCTCAACACAGAACATGATCTCCACTGCACTGGTTACGCTTTGTCCAAGAAAGTGTGAGATCAACAAAGTTGGAAATTTAACTTTTTCTAAAAAATGTATTCCGGACCGCCACATACAGCCTTCTCTGTTTAATGTCATCTGTCGGTGGTTATTTTATGAGCTTAAGCTAAACATACTTTTTTTTTTTTCTCCGATATTGCTCATCAACATCATCATCATTATCATCATCATCAATTACCGGGCCTGCTGGCGTAGGTAATCATGTCTCTCCACAACTTTTGATCTCGACAGTTATTTATCATTTCTGTTGCTTATCTTCCTAATTTTTTTGGAAGGCTGCGTTTGCCTGAGCCATTCTACATCTCACCTCTGTTGTACATCTACAATCTCACCTCTGTTGTACATCTACAATCTCACATCTGTTGTACATCTACAATCTCACCTCTGTTGTACATCTACAATCTCACCTCTGTTGTACATCTACAATCTCACCTCTGTTGTACATCTACAATCTCACCTCTGTTGTACATCTACCATCTCACCTCTGCTGAACATCTACCACCTCACCTCTGCTGAACATCTACAATCTCACCTCTGCTGTACATCTACAATCTCACCTCTGCTGTACATCTACAATCTCACCTCTGCTGTACATCTACAATCTCACCTCTGCTGTACATCTACAATCTCACCTCTGTTGTACATATATCACCTCACCCCTGCTGAACATCTACAATCTCACCTCTGCTGAACATCTACAATCTCACCTCTGCTGAACATCTACAATCTCACCTCTGCTGAACATCTACAATCTCACCTCTGTTGTACATCTATCACCACACCTCCGATGTTAGCATTGTTCCCAGACATTTAAATTCATTTACCTGTTACATTTACCGATATTGCTAGGCACTTTATATTAGGAGTACGGGTTCTATCCTACTTATGGCTGTTTATTATTCCTCATGTTTTCTGCTGTTGATTATCTGCGAATTCTTTTCCGAGTGCTGTAAACATACCCCTTCCCCTGAATTGATTTGCTGACCTGTCGCCTCGGAAGTTTCCATCCATTATATTTCTTTCATTTATGATTGTCTCCACTTTATATGATGGCTCCCATTACATGGGTTACTTCAACATAGAGCACTAGAACACCATAGCCACAACACCACAGGGATCACTTGTCGTTTGGGTTGAGGGGGATCCCCTGGGCTCGCATCAGCAGTGTCGGTAGACAATCAGCTGACCAAGACCCCCCTTGGATAATAGAGTTTTGTTGTTGTTGTTGCTGCGTTCGCCAGCTTTCAACTCTGACGAAGTCCCTAGAGACAAGGAACTGAATTTTGCGTGTTAATCCATTTTTTCCTGGCAGCCGTGTGCACAAGGGTCCATATAGAGATAAGGATCGTATTGTTTCTAGATCGCGGTGGGACTGATATAGAAGACGTAGTATAGAAGTACATCTATGGAGGGCAGCTTCTCCGGCATATTGAGTGAAGGCTTTTCAATGAGAAATTGTTGTAAAGCTCCATCATCACCATCATCATCATTGTCATCATTATCATCATCATCATTATCATCATTATCATCATCATCATCATCATCAGCAACATCATCAACACCAACATCATCCTCCAGTAAAAGCCGGCAATTCCAGAAAGACAACACAACCCACCACATACCATTTGACGATCTGCTCCTATCAACCACTGACCCATCCAACATGTCCGTCCCTGTCTTGCCTCCACACGCCCGCGTACTAAGGTTCTATCATCAGTTGCCATGATGGGTGATATCAGGCACAACACGTGGGTGGTTGACTCGATGCCAGCACTATTGCACTTTACCTGTCCGCTGAGCATCGACCGCCATGTTCTGTGTACTCTAGCCCGTGACATGCCTCCATTGCACTGGAGCTGAGCTCTCCTCGAACTGGGTCACCAGGTCGAGGTCAAGTTATTATTAGCCTGGCTGGCTGTGGCGCGTGCAGGTCCCAAGTTCGATAAATTGAGAAGATATTGTTGGTATGTGAGTGTGCTCGAATGTGTGTGTGGGGGGGTGGAGTAGGGTGTGTATGTGCTCGGGTGTGTGTGTGCTAGAGTGTATACGTGCTCGGGTGTGTACGTGTGTGCGCTAGAGTGTGTACGTGCTCGGGTGTGTGTGTGCGCTAGAGTGTGTACGTGCTCGGGTGTGTGGGTGTGCTCGGGCGTATGTGCTCGGGTGTGTGTGTGCTAGAGTGTATACGTGCTCGGGTGTGTATGTGTGTGCACTAGAGTGCGTACGTGCTCGGGTGTGTGTGCGCGCGCTAGAGTGTGTACGTGCTCGGGTGTGTGTATGTGCTCGGGCGTGTGTGCTCAGGTATGTGTGTGCGCTAGGGTGTGTACGTGCTTGGATGTGTGTGCTCGGATGTGTTCGTGCGCGTGTGCTAGGGTATGTGCTCGAGTGTGTGTCCGCTAGGGTGTTTATGTGTGCACTCGGGTGTGTTCGTGTGTGTTTGTGCTCGGGTGTATGCATGTGTGTATGTGTGTGCTTGGGTGTATGTATGTGTGTGCTTTGGATGTGTTTGTGTGCTCGGGTGCCGTATATGTGTGCTCAGGCGCTGTATGTCTGTGCTCGGGTGTTGTAAGTATATGTTCGGGTGCTGTATGTGTATAATCGAGTGCTGTATGTGTATGCTCGTGCGCTGTATGTCTGTGCTCGGGTGTTGTATGTATATGTTCGGGTGCTGTATGTGTATGACCTCTTCAGGTTTATCGACTACATTGGTAGCTATCACAAAGCTATCAAGATCACATCTTGTATATCCACTTCCTCTGTTACTTTCCTAGATCTTATTGTTTCTTTGGGCACTTCTGGCCTCCACACCTCGGTTTTCTATAAACCCACGGACGCCCATTGTTATCTTCTCTATACTTCATCACATTCACCTTCTTGTCGTGATTCAACTCCGTTCTCACAGTTATTGCGTCTCCGTCGCATCTGCCAAGATGACCAAGATTTCCTCCTACAGGCTCACCTCATTTTAGGTTTCTTCAGCCGCCGGCTTTATCCAGACTCGATCCTCCAGTCTGCCCTCAAGTGGGTCCTCCTTATCTCCCGTCCCGAGGCACTTACTCCTTCCAACCGCCCCCCCCCCCCCTCTGAGAGAACTATACTTACCCTTATATATCTCCTCACAACTTAGCTGCTGTGAAGATACTCAACCGCTACCGTTCCATTCTCCTCTCTGATCCCACTACCCGTCTACTTTTTAGTGATCATCCGACGATCGCCTTCAGGCGCGACAGGAATTTGGGAGATATTCTGGTTAGGAGCCATCTCCCTCGCTCCGACCATCAACACTTCGGAACGGCCCCTTGTGGTCGGAACTTTATCACCTGTGCCTATGTGCTCTGCTCCCTACTGACTCGGTCTTATTCACTAATGGACGGTTCGAGATCAAGCATGGCTTCACATGTGTGTCCCGTAACATCATTTATGCCATCATATGCCAACGATACCACATGACCTATATTGGCGAGTCTGGGAAACTATTAGCGGAAAGATTTTGTGAACATCTAGGAGATGTTCAACAGAATGCGGGCACTCCAGTGTCTTCCCATTTCAACTCCCCAGACCACAAGGGCAAAGACGACATCCGTGTCACTGGTATTGTTCTTTGTCACTCTGGCGACCGCAGCCGATTTGCTTTGGAGAATCGCCTCATAGTCCAGTATGGTTCGCTGACCCCACGAGGCATGAATGTATCACACTCGTACACATAGTTTCCTTTCGGTTACTCCTTACCTTTTGCATAGCCTTCTCTACTGCTCATGTTTGGGCTCTTTAGTCTATCTACTATGCCATGCTATTCATAGTTCTCCTCCACTAGTCCCCATTGAGACACTTCGGTGTTCTCCTATACACCTTTTTTCTGTGCTACTTACCCCTCATATGTTTTTATTGCACCCCACTCTCAAACATCTGACTCTTTCCGCCTTTGGGTACCTGTTATTCTACTGTTCTATTCTTTCTCCTTTGTGTTTGCACACTGACCCCGATGGGAACTCCTCTGGTTATGTGTGCGTTATGCGCACATTTCTGCACATATATGATTGTCCACGTATGGATGTGCACATCATCAAGCGCTCTACATTTTTTTTTTAAATATGACGATCATCATTTTAGAGAGGACGTGAACTCCTGGTATATGGTGGATAGGAGGCGGGAACAATTGAAGGCTGTGCATGAAAAGTGTTCCTTGTTGCAGTTTCCTCATATTCCAAGTCCGGCTTGTTGCAGGAGCTACTGAGTTAAGTGCTCTGTGCACACCGTGAGCTGTGTGTCTCATCCGTTTTGATTATGTTTCGATATTGCAATTGTTTACGATGAATGATGATATCGTATGACAGGGAACAGTTGGCTGTGTTCACTTTCTGCGCGGTTTCGCCTTATGTCCTTTGACGTGTGCTGAGACTGCTATGATGGGGACTACGGTTACCTTTCTTTGTTTGGGAGATGAGATTCGAACGATTCCACTGGCACGGGCGGTTGAGCAATTATGGATTTTAATTCGTTTGCAGTGATACAGGGGCGTTCCATAACCAAATAACATGCATGTATGTGTCCATATGTATGGGCATATATCTGGTTATCTGGTTATGGTAGGCCTTGGTATCACTGCAAACGAATTAAAATCCATAATTGCTCAACCGCCCGTGGCAGTGGAATCATCTGAATTGCTAACACATCTCCCAAGCAAAGAAAAGTAGCTGTAGTCCCCACCATAGCAGTCTCAGCACACGCCAAAAGACATAAGGCGAAACCGCACAGAGAGTGAACACGGCCAACTGTTCCTGTCATACGATATCATTATTCATCGTAAGCAATTGGAATATCGGAGCATGATCAAAACGGATGAAACACACAGCTCACGGTGTGCACAGAGCACTTAACTCAGTAGCTCCTTCAACAAGCCGGACTTGGAATATGAGGAAACTGCAACAAGGAACACTTTTCAAACATAGCCTTCAATGGTTCCTGCCGCCTATCCATCACATTGCCCGGAAGATCACGTCCTCCTAAAAATGATGAACGTCATAGTATTTAAATGTATAGCGCCTGATGATGTTAGGACATCGTGTTTAACTTCAACTCTGAACATATAAAACACAGTCCGTCGTCAGATTATCCCCGTTGCACACCAAACAACAAATCGCAAGATTAGCGCATGGTCGGTCTTGGGACACACGATGATCCATTATCATGACGTAGCACGCACAATATGGCTGCGCCCTTGTATTCATGTTTACTCTAGTGAATGCAGTCTACAACGAACGAAACATGGTATAAACTTCCCAAAGACGCTGACTTGACTGACTTGACGGATCCCACCACATTAATGCGTTGTAACTTGTAAATAACTTGCCGCAAACATCTCCATCAACGGTCTTGGAACAGCACTTAGTGTGACGTAAAACGCAGATCAACATTAGACGTTGGAAGGCGCATTCACAACACTTGATTTGTCAAAACGGAGTATTGCCGTGCGTGCAACGCCAATTCAATGGCGCAGATATGACAATTAGAACATCATTTCGACTGGAATGCAGAAAATTGGAACGGAAACCCGAAGTTGATAAGAATCCAAAGCAATTTTCGCAGCGATAGAGAGAACGTGACTTAGTTCCGCCATCTTGGAAACGGAAGTCTGGCTCTGTACCATGGGCATATATATATATATATATATATATGCATGTATGTGTGTGCTTGTTGGTATGCATATATATGTATGAGTATGTATGTATATGTATGTGTTGATATGTATAGGTATGTGCATGTCTGTTTGTACGTGTATATATGTATACACGCATCTGTGTGTGTGTATACATGTATTTATGGGCCCTTAGATACTTTTAGACATCTTTTGTGTCTTTGCAGTCGAGGTAACCTAGACAGCGTTCCCCCACTCGTGTATTTTTAGAACCCTTCACCTGACCAGAGGGTATAATTACAGCTACACTCGTGGGACCATTCCTTTTTCATCCTGACCACGGTCCACGACACAGGGAAGTCATTTTTCTTTTCTTTAATCAATTTCGATTATTTTTGTTTTGGATGTTTCGTTACTAGTTAGCTATGTAGGATTAGTTTTATTTACTTACATATCTGTATGTGCGTGTTTTTTTCTTGTTCGTGCTGAAGCCCTATTGAGCCGAAACGTCGTTCAAATCTGTGTCGTCTACTAATCACGTAAAGCTTTTACCATACCATTTTTTTCTATTTTTTTTCAACTTCCCCTGCTATATGCGTATGTTCGGGTGCTGTATGTATATGTTCGAGTGCTGTATGTATATGTTCGGGTGCAGTATATGTATGTTCGGGTGCTATATGTCTGTGCTCGGGTGCTATATGTATAAGTTCGCATGCGGTATGTGTTTGTTCGTATACTGTATGTTTGTGCTCGGGTACTGTATATATGTTCTCGGGTGCTGTATGTGTGTCCTCAGATATGTGTGTGCGTGTGTGTGAGTGTGCACTGACAGTTAATGTTAACTTACAACTTACTTACTCGCTTTCTCTCTCCTTTCTTTCTCCATTCTCTTGCTATCTTTGCTGTGACTCATATCTGACCAAGTCCTCACTAACGTCCCATGTTCTGCCTCGATAAAGGCCAATTAACGAAGTATGGATCGCCGTTGATCCATGCAACCGCGGGGATCTGTCCATGTAAAAGGAACCCAGTTGTAGTGGGGTCTGTTAATATAGAAGACCCCGGTTGTAGTGGAGTCTGTTGATAAAGAAGACCCCAGTTGTAGTGGAGTCTGTTGATAAAGAAGACCCCAGTTATAGTGAGGTCTGTTGATATAGAAGACCCCGGTCATAGTGGGGTCTGTTGATATAGAAGACCCCAAATTATGAAAGCTGTCAACTACACCTCTTCAAAAATGAAGTCATTTATCTCGTCTCTGAATGAATGAGACAGCGAGCTAACGGTTCCGCCTTGTATTAAGTTACAAGTGCTTTCTTGCCCATGCTTTTCTCCTTAACAACCGCTTCACTACTAAACCACATCATTAAATGAAGAAGGAGAAGAAGTAGAAACAGAAGAATACGTTTTCAGTGTGTTAATGTTGACCTCAGATGGTAGATTCGCCGGCATCGAGACAGAGAGGTTGTGTGTTCAAATCCCGGCTACACCAGATGGGATTTTTATTTATGATTTCTCTCTGCGGCAAACAGCTCTGGTCTCAGCAGCGAGGTCCGGTTTGAAACGTCAATCACTCATTGGAGGAAAAAGTATGAGTACCTCCGAAAGACCGAGTTATCTGCCTGTGCGTCGAGGGACCCCTGTGCTCACGGCTGCCAGGGAAAAACGGATTAACACGCAAAATGCTGTTCCTAGTCTCTAGGGACTTCGTCAGAGGTGAAAGCTGGCAAACGCAAAAAAAAAGAAAGGATGATAGATGTACAACAGAGGTGAGATGGTAGATGTACAACAGAGGTGAGATGGTAGATGTACAACAGAGGTGAGATGGTAGATGTACAACAGAGGTGAGATGGTAGATGTACAACAGAGGTGATATATGGTAGATGTACAACAGAGGTGAAATGGTAGATGTACAACAGAGGTGAGATGGTAGATGTACAACAGAGGTGAGGTGGTAGGTGTACAACAGATGTGAGATGGCAGATGTACAACAGAGGTGAGGTGGTAGATGTACAACAGAGGTGAGATGGTAGATGTACAACAGAGGTGAGATGGTAGATGTACAACAGAGGTGAGGTGGTAGATGTACAACAGATGTGAAATGGTAGATGTACGACAGATGTGAGATGGTAGATGTACAACAGAGGTGAGGTGGTAGGTGTACAACAGATGTGAGATGGTAGATGTACAACAGAGGTGAGATGGTAGATGTACAACAGAGGTGAGGTGGTAGATGTACAACAGAGGTGAGGTGGTAGATGTACAACACAGGTGAGATGCAGAATGGCTCAGGCAAAAGCAGCTTTCCAGAAAATGAGGAAGATACTATGCAATCCATTTTTGACAATAGAAACAAGAAAAAGAGTTCTAAAATGTTATGTAGAGCAAGTCTTAACATATGGATGTAAATCATGGACAATGGGACAACAGACAAGAATATCATTGGAGGTTGTAGAAATATGGTTTTACAGAAGAATGTTGAGAGTACCATGGACAGCTAAGAAGAGTAATGAAGACGTTCTGAAAGAGGCGAAATAAAAAATGGAGCTAATTTTCAAAATTAAGAAGAAACAATCATCATTTTTTGGCCATGTAATGAGAAAGGAACAGCTGAAATATATTGCGACAACTGGGGAAATTGAAGGACGAAGAGATAGAGGGAAGCAAAGAGAAAAAATACAAGACAGCTTAAGAGAATGGCTTGGCAGAAGGTCAACAGCAGAAATGATAAATAACTGTCGAGATCGAAAGTTGTGGAGAGACATGATCACCTACGCCAGCAGGCTTGGTACTTGATGATGATTGACGGTGAATGATAACAAATGTACACAATGAGACCTTCCCAACCGTGGCTACCATCTCTTCCTGTGTGTACTCAACGAGACCTTCCCAACCGTGGCTACCATCTCTTCCTGTGTGTACACAATGAAACCTCCCCAACCGTGGCTACCATCTCTTCCTGTGTTTACACAATGAGACCTCCCTAACCGTGGCTACCATCTCTTCCTGTGTTTACACAATGAGACCTCACCAACCGTGGCTACCATCTCTTCCTGTGTTTACACAATGACACCTCCCCAATCGTGGCTACCATCTCTTCCTGTGTTTACACAATGACACCTCCCCAACCGTGGCTACCATCTCTTCCTGTGTTTACACAATGACACCTCGCCAATCGTGGCTACCATCTCTTCCTGTGTTTACACAATGACACCTCCCCAACCGTGGCTACCATCTCTTCCTGTGTTTACACAATGAAACCTCCCCAACCGTGGCTACCATCTCTTCCTGTGTTTACATAATGAGACTTCCCCAACCGTGGCTACCATCTCTTCCTGTGTTTACACAATGAGACCTCCCCAACCGTGGCTACCATCTCTTCCTGTGTTTACACAATGACACCTCGCCAATCGTGGCTACCATCTCTTCCTGTGTTTACACAATGACACCTCCCCAACCGTGGCTACCATCTCTTCCTGTGTTTACACAATGACACCTCCCCAATCGTGGCTACCATCTCTTCCTGTGTGTACACAATGACACCTCTCCAATCGTGGCTACCATCTCTTCCTGTGTGTACACAATGACACCTCCCCAATCTTGGCTAACATCTCTTCCTGTGTGTACACAATGACACCTCCCCAATCGTGGCTACCATCTCTTCCTGTGTGTACACAATGATACCTCCCCAATCGTGGCTACCATCTCTTCCTGTGTGTACACAATGACACCTCCCCAATCGTGGCTACCATCTCTTCCTGTCTGTACACAATGACACCTCCCCAACCGTGGCTACCATCTCTTCCTGTGTGTACACAATGATACCTCCCCAATAGTGGCTACCATCTCTTCCTGTGTGTACACAATGACACCTCCCCAATCGTGGCTACCATCTCTTCCTGTGTGTACACAATGACACCTTCCGAACCGTGGCTACCATCTCTTTCTGTGTGTACACAATGACACCTCCCCAACCGTGGCTACCATCTCTTCCTGTGTGTACACAATGACACCTCCCCAATCGTGGCTACCATCTCGTCCTGTGTGTACACAATGAGACCTCCCCAACCGTGGCTACCATCTCTTCTTGTGTGTACACAATGAGACCTTCCCAACCGTGGCTGCCATCTCTTCCTGTGTGTACTCAACGAGACCTTCCCAACCGTGGCTACCATCTCTTCCTGTGTGTACACAATGAAACCTCACCAACCGTGGCTACCATCTCGTCCTGTGTGTACACAATGAGACCTCCCCAACCGTGGCTACCATCTCTTCTTGTGTGTACACAATGAGACCTTCCCAACCGTGGCTGCCATCTCTTCCTGTGTGTACTCAACGAGACCTTCCCAACCGTGGCAACCATCTCTTCCTGTGTGTACACAATGAAACCTCACCAACCGTGGCTACCATCTCTTCCTGTGTTTACACAATGAGACCTCCCTAACCGTGGCTACCATCTCTTCCTGTGTTTACACAATGAGACCTCCCCAACCGTGGCTATCATCTCTTCCTGTGTTTACACAATGACACCTCCCCAATCGTGGCTACCATCTCTTCCTGTGTTTACACAATGACACCTCCCCAACCGTGGCTACCATCTCTTCCTGTGTTTACACAATGACACCTCTCCAATCGTGGCTACCATCTCTTCCTGTGTTTACACAATGACACCTCCCCAACCGTGGCTACCATCTCTTCCTGTGTTTACACAATGAAACCTCCCCAACCGTGGCTACCATCTCTTCCTGTGTTTACATAATGAGACCTCCCCAACCGTGGCTACCATCTCTTCCTGTGTTTACACAATGAGACCTCCCAACCGTGGCTACCATCTCTTCCTGTGTTTACACAATGACACCTCGCCAATCGTGGCTACCATCTCTTCCTGTGTTTACACAATGACACCTCCCCAACCGTGGCTACCATCTCTTCCTGTGTTTACACAATGACACCTCCCCAATCGTGGCTACCATCTCTTCCTGTGTTTACACAATGACACCTCCCCAATCGTGGCTACCATCTCTTCCTGTGTGTACACAATGACACCTCTCCAATCGTGGCTACCATCTCTTCCTGTGTGTACACAATGACACCTCCCCTATCTTGGCTAACATCTCTTCCTGTGTGTACACAATGACACCTCCCCAATCGTGGCTACCATCTCTTCCTGTGTGTACACAATGATACCTCCCCAATCGAGGCTACCATCTCTTCCTGTGTGTACACAATGACACCTCCCCAATCGTGGCTACCATCTCTTCCTGTGTGTACACAATGACACCTCCCCAATCGTGGCTACCATCTCTTCCTGTGTGTACACAATGACACCTCCCCAATCGTGGCTACCATCTCTTCCTGTGTGTACACAATGATACCTCCCAAACCGTGGCTACCATCTTTTCCTGTGTTTACACAATGACACCTCCCTAACCGTGGCTACCATCTCTTCCTGTGTTTACACAATGACACTTCCCCAATCGTGGCTACTATCTCTTCTTGTGTGTACACAATGACACCTCCCCAACCGTGGCTACCAACTCTTCCTGTGTGTACACAATGAGACCTCCCCAACCGTGGCTACCATCTCTTCCTGTGTGTACACAATGACACCTCCCCAATCGTGGCTACCATCTCTTCCTGTGTGTACACAATGACACCTCCCCAATCGTGGCTACCATCTCTTCCTGTGTTTACACAATGACACCTCCCCAACCGTGGCTACCATCTCTTCCTGTGTTTACACAATGACACCTCTCCAATCGTGGCTACCATCTCTTCCTGGGTTTACACAATGAGACCTCCCCAACCGTGGCTACCATCTCTTCCTGTGTTTACACAATGACACCTCGCCAATCGTGGCTACCATCTCTTCCTGTGTTTACACAATGACACCTCCCCAACCGTGGCTACCATCTCTTCCTGTGTTTACACAATGACACCTCCCCAATCGTGGCTACCATCTCTTCCTGTGTTTACACAATGACACCTCCCTAATCGTGGCTACCATCTCTTCCTGTGTGTACACAATGACACCTCTCCAATCGTGGCTACCATCTCTTCCTGTGTGTACACAATGACACCTCCCCTATCTTGGCTAACATCTCTTCCTGTGTGTACACAATGACACCTCCCCAATCGTGGCTACCATCTCTTCCTGTGTGTACACAATGACACCTCCCCAATCGTGGCTACCATCTCTTCCTGTGTGTACACAATGACACCTCCCCAACCGTGGCTACCATCTCTTCCTGTGTGTACACAATGACACCTCCCCAATCGTGGCTACCATCTCTTCCTGTGTGTACACAATGACACCTCCCCAATCGTGGCTACCATCTCTTCCTGTGTGTACACAATGATACCTCCCAAACCGTGGCTACCATCTTTTCCTGTGTTTACACAATGACACCTCCCTAACCGTGGCTACCATCTCTTCCTGTGTTTACAGAATGACACTTCCCCAATCGTGGCTACTATCTCTTCTTGTGTGTACACAATGACACCTCCCCAACCGTGGCTACCAACTCTTCCTGTGTGTACACAATGACACCTCCCCAATCGTGGCTACCATCTCTTCCTGTGTGTACACAATGACACCTCCCCAATCGTGGCTACCATCTCTTCCTGTGTGTACACAATGACACCTCCCCAACCGTGGCTACCATCTCTTCCTGTGTGTACACAATGACACCTCCCCAACCGTGGCTACCATCTCTTCCTGTGTTTACACAATGACACCTCCCCAATCGTGGCTACCATCTCTTCCTGTGTGTACACAATGACACGTCCCCAATCGTGGCTACCATCTCTTCCTGTGTGTACACAATGACACCTTCCGAACCGTGGCTACCATCTCTTCCTGTGTGTACACAATGACACCTCCCCAATCGTGGCTACCATCTCTTCCTGTGTGTACACAATGACACGTCCCCAATCGTGGCTACCATCTCTTCCTGTGTGTACACAATGACACCTTCCGAACCGTGGCTACCATCTCTTCCTGTGTGTACACAATGACACCTCCCCAATCGTGGCTACCATCTCTTCCTGTGTGTACACAATGACACCTCCCCAACCGTGGCTACCATCTCTTCTTGTGTGTACACAATGAGACCTTCCCAACCGTGGCTGCCATCTCTTCCTGTGTGTACTCAACGAGACCTTCCCAACCGTGGCAACCATCTCTTCCTGTGTGTACACAATGACCGTGGCTACCATCTCTTCCTGTGTTACACAATGAGACCTCCCAACCGTGGCTACCATCTCTTCCTGTGTTTACACAATGAGACCTCCCTAACCGTGGCTATCATCTCTTCCTGTGTTTACACAATGACACCTCCCCAATCGTGGCTACCATCTCTTCCTGTGTTTACACAATGACACCTCCCCAACCGTGGCTACCATCTCTTCCTGTGTTTACACAATGACACCTCTCCAATCGTGGCTACCATCTCTTCCTGTGTTTACACAATGACACCTCCCCAACCGTGGCTACCATCTCTTCCTGTGTTTACACAATGAAACCTCCCCAACCGTGGCTACCATCTCTTCCTGTGTTTACATAATGAGACCTCCCCAACCGTGGCTACCATCTCTTCCTGTGTTTACACAATGAGACCTCCCCAACCGTGGCTACCATCTCTTCCTGTGTTTACACAATGACACCTCGCCAATCGTGGCTACCATCTCTTCCTGTGTTTACACAATGACACCTCCCCAACCGTGGCTACCATCTCTTCCTGTGTTTACACAATGACACCTCCCCAATCGTGGCTACCATCTCTTCCTGTGTTTACACAATGACACCTCCCCAATCGTGGCTACCATCTCTTCCTGTGTGTACACAATGACACCTCTCCAATCGTGGCTACCATCTCTTCCTGTGTGTACACAATGACACCTCCCCTATCTTGGCTAACATCTCTTCCTGTGTGTACACAATGACACCTCCCCAATCGTGGCTACCATCTCTTCCTGTGTGTACACAATGATACCTCCCCAATCGAGGCTACCATCTCTTCCTGTGTGTACACAATGACACCTCCCCAATCGTGGCTACCATCTCTTCCTGTGTGTACACAATGACACCTCCCCAATCGTGGCTACCATCTCTTCCTGTGTGTACACAATGACACCTCCCCAATCGTGGCTACCATCTCTTCCTGTGTGTACACAATGATACCTCCCAAACCGTGGCTACCATCTTTTCCTGTGTTTACACAATGACACCTCCCTAACCGTGGCTACCATCTCTTCCTGTGTTTACACAATGACACTTCCCCAATCGTGGCTACTATTTCTTCTTGTGTGTACACAATGACACCTCCCCAACCGTGGCTACCAACTCTTCCTGTGTGTACACAATGAGACCTCCCCAACCGTGGCTACCATCTCTTCCTGTGTGTACACAATGACACCTCCCCAATCGTGGCTACCATCTCTTCCTGTGTGTACACAATGACACCTCCCCAATCGTGGCTACCATCTCTTCCTGTGTTTACACAATGACACCTCCCCAACCGTGGCTACCATCTCTTCCTGTGTTTACACAATGACACCTCTCCAATCGTGGCTACCATCTCTTCCTGGGTTTACACAATGAGACCTCCCAACCGTGGCTACCATCTCTTCCTGTGTTTACACAATGACACCTCGCCAATCGTGGCTACCATCTCTTCCTGTGTTTACACAATGACACCTCCCCAACCGTGGCTACCATCTCTTCCTGTGTTTACACAATGACACCTCCCCAATCGTGGCTACCATCTCTTCCTGTGTTTACACAATGACACCTCCCTAATCGTGGCTACCATCTCTTCCTGTGTGTACACAATGACACCTCTCCAATCGTGGCTACCATCTCTTCCTGTGTGTACACAATGACACCTCCCCTATCTTGGCTAACATCTCTTCCTGTGTGTACACAATGACACCTCCCCAATCGTGGCTACCATCTCTTCCTGTGTGTACACAATGATACCTCCCCAATCGAGGCTACCATCTCTTCCTGTGTGTACACAATGACACCTCCCCAATCGTGGCTACCATCTCTTCCTGTGTGTACACAATGACACCTCCCCAGTCGTGGCTACCATCTCTTCCTGTGTGTACACAATGACACCTCCCCAATCGTGGCTACCATCTCTTCCTGTGTGTACACAATGATACCTCCCAAACCGTGGCTACCATCTTTTCCTGTGTTTACACAATGACACCTCCCTAACCGTGGCTACCATCTCTTCCTGTGTTTACAGAATGACACTTCCCCAATCGTGGCTACTATCTCTTCTTGTGTGTACACAATGACACCTCCCCAACCGTGGCTACCAACTCTTCCTGTGTGTACACAATGAGACCTCCCCAACCGTGGCTACCATCTCTTCCTGTGTGTACACAATGACACCTCCCCAATCGTGGCTACCATCTCTTCCTGTGTGTACACAATGACACCTCCCCAATCGTGGCTACCATATCTTCCTGTGTGTACACAATGACACCTCCCCAACCGTGGCTACCATCTCTTCCTGTGTGTACACAATGACACCTCCCCAACCGTGGCTACCATCTCTTCCTGTGTTTACACAATGACACCTCCCCAATCGTGGCTACCATCTCTTCCTGTGTGTACACAATGACACGTCCCCAATCGTGGCTACCATCTCTTCCTGTGTGTACACAATGACACCTTCCGAACCGTGGCTACCATCTCTTCCTGTGTGTACACAATGACACCTCCCCAATCGTGGCTACCATCTCTTCCTGTGTGTACACAATGACACGTCCCCAATCGTGGCTACCATCTCTTCCTGTGTGTACACAATGACACCTTCCGAACCGTGGCTACCATCTCTTCCTGTGTGTACACAATGACACCTCCCCAATCGTGGCTACCATCTCTTCCTGTGTGTACACAATGACACCTCCCCAACCGTGGCTACCATCTCTTCCTGTGTGTACACAATGACACCTCCCCAATCGTGGCTACCATCTCTTCCTGTGTGTACACAATGACACCTCCCCAATCGTGGCTACCATCTCTTCCTGTGTGTACACAATGACACCTCCCCAATCGTGGCTACCATCTCTTCCTGTGTGTACACAAACCTTCGATCCACGAAAACATAATTCTATCAACGGGACACTTCGCAAACACATAGTCGCCTACGCCAGGCGAAGTTGTTTCACGGCGCGGAAGAAAATGGAACTAATCTGACACGTTCCGCCTTCTCTCGTAAACTTGCTGTACTCCATCAACATCAGCGCCGTGCCGCCTTCTCTCGTAAACTTGCTGTACTCCGTCAACATCAGCGCCGTGCCGCCTTTTCTCGTAAACTTGCTGTACCCCATCAACATCAGCGCCGTGCCGCCTTCTCTCGTAAACTTGATGTACTCCATCAACATCAGAGCCGTGCCGCCTTCTCTCGTAAACTTGCTGTACTCCATCAACATCAGAGCCGTGCCGTCTTCTCTCGTAAACTTGCTTGTACTCCATGAACATCAGAGCCGTGCCACCTTCTCTCGTAAACTTGCTCTACTCCATGAACATCAGAGCCGTGCCGCCTTCTCTCGTAAACTTGCTGTACTCCATCAACATCAGAGCCATGCCGCATTCTCTCGTAAACTTGCTGTACCCCATCAACATCAGAGCCGTGCCGCTTTCTCTCGTAAACTTGCTGTACCTCGTCAACATCAGAGCCGTGCTGCCTCTGCTAGTAAACTTGCTGTACTCCCCATCAACATCAGAGCCGTGCTGCCTCCGCTCGTAAACTTGCTGTACCTCATCAACATCAGAGCCGTGCTGCCTCGGCTCGTAAACTTGCTATACCTCCGACATATCATCATCAGAGCCGAGCCGCCTCCACTCGTAAACTTGCTGTACCCCATCAACATCAGACCCGAGTCGCCTCCGCTTGTAAACTTGCTGCACCTCCGACATATCAACAACACCACAGCCGTGCCGCTTTCCCTTCAACCTGCCCTCTCTACCACCAAGCCTATATGTTCATAACTGTATCAAATGCACTTCTTCCACACCCATTTATTGGGTACATCAGTGATGAGACAGATTTCTCACTTCTCAACACAGCTGTTGTTAGTTCGGGGCTCATGTAATTCTCATCTTTTGGATAAACCAGAAACAACGAACCAGAAGCCCGGATCTGTGATGGCCGTCTAGCAAATGTAGGTCACAGGAAGTAACATCATCATGCCATTCTACGTCATCAGACGTCTCATCTTACCAAAAACGTCTGCTAAAATACGTTGCAGGAATATGTACGCGTGTGTGTATGTTTGTGTGCGTCCGTGTGTGCGCGTTTACGTACATTTCAATTTTAAACGCTTTGATTTAGTCTACAAATATGTGTTCTTGCTTCAGAACTGTGACAACTATCGGGGTGAATTATCAATTGCAGCTCAGAAATACCATGAATGACTGCAGATTGTATGGCCTGACACTGGTTGAGAGGCGAGTAAATCGACTGACTGTCCGGATGCGATCAATGGCAGCAACAGCGCCGCCTCCTCACTTCTGTTAAGTTACGGTCGTTCAGTTAGTAACGGGCGAGCGAAATGTGTCGGCTTTTGATTTGTGCTGTCTCGCTTGTTGTACAAGTACTGTGTTATATGTTGTACAAGTGCTGTGCCATATGTTGTACAAGTGCTGTCATATTTTGTACAAGTACTGTGTCATATGTTGTACAAGTACTGTGGCATATGCTGTATAAGTACTGTGTCATATCTTGTACAAGTGCTGTCATAAGTTGTACAAGTGATGTGTCATCATGTGCAAGTACTGTGTCATATTTTGTACACGTACTGTGTCATATATTGTGCAAGTGCTGTTTCATATGTTGTACAATTGCTGTGTCATATGTTGTACAAGTGCTGTGTCATATGTTGTACAAGTGCTGTGTCATATGTTGTACAAGTGCTGTTTCATATGTTGTACAAGTACTGTGTCATATATTGTGCAAGTGCTGTTTCATATGTTGTACAAGTGCTGTGTCATATGTTGTACAAGTGCTGTGTCATATGTTGTACAAGCACTGTGTCATATGTTGTACAAGTACTGTGTCAAATGTTGTACAAGTACTGTGTCATATGTTGTACAAGTACTGTGCCATATGTTGTACAAGTACCGTGTCATATGTTGTACAAGTGCTGTGTCATATGTTGTACAAGTAATGTGCCATATGTTGTACATGTACTGTGCCATATGTTGTACAAGTGCTGTGTCATATGTTGTACATGTACTGTGCCATATGTTGTACAAGTACTGTGCCATATGTTGTACAAGTGCTGTGTCATATGTTGTACATGTACTGTGCCATATGTTGTACAAGTACTGTGCCATATGTTGTACAAATGTTGCTGAATTGTTTTTTACTTTAGGTAGTTGTTCTTTTTGGTACGTTGGTTAACCGTTTGATTTGTCTGTTGATGGATCGATTGATCGATCGATCGATTGATTGACTGTTTGGCCAGTCTGTTGTTTCGTTCGTTGATTGGTGTGTTAGTTGATAGATTGTTGAGTAGATCCTTGCTTGATTTATGTATTTCTTTGTTGGGTTGTTCTAGATTTTAATGTTCTGCCCAGATTGCTAGTGTTTATGTACGTTTATGGAGTCCCAGTATCAAACGGGTTGAGTAGGTTCCCCATATAATAATATTTATGTATTGTTCCCCATATAATAATATTTATGTATTGTTTCCCATATAATAATATTTATGTATTGTTCCCCATATAATAATATTTATGTATTGTTCCCCATATAATAATATTTATGTATTGTTCCCCATATAATAATATTTATGTATTGTTCCCCATATAATAATATTTTATGTATTATTATTTGTACCCAGTATTGAGTAGGTACACCAGCGTGTGTCAGCCCTGTATGATAGGTATCGTGTCGAGTTGTCAGTCATCATCATCATCGGGTGCCGTCTCCGCAACGAAGGTTGGCTACCATGCATCGCCATTCCACTCTGTTTCTTGCTTTTATGGTGCAGGCTGTTATAGATTGACTTGTCCATCTTTTGATGTTACTCGTCCATATTAGTCTTGGTCTGACTCTGCCTCTTTTACCTTGTATTCTCCCTTCTAATATTACTTTTATTAAGTTGTTGTGTCTTTTAAATTCATTTGTCTTGTTTTATTTAGTGTTCAGTAGTTCTCTTTTTATTTTTAGTTGTTTTAAAACTTCATCATTTGTTTTCTTTTCTTTCCACCCAATTCTACCTATTCTTCTATAAATCCACATTTCAAATCAAATTTCAATTTTCTATTCTGTTTTCTTGTCTAATGTCCATGTTTCTGCACCATGCAGGAATATTGAGAAGATGTAACATTTTGCTATTCTTAGTTTCAGCCCTGCTGTTATTTTGTTTTGCTGTTAGTATATTTTTCATGGCATTAAAATTACTTTTTGCCATACCTATTCTTTTGTTTATTTCAGTTTTACATTTTCCATCATTGGTTATAATATGTCCCAGGTAGTTGTAGCTCTGGACTGTCTCCAGATGTATTCCCTCAACTGTGATATTTAATTGTAGGTCTTAAGAATTTTCTTTGTTTATGATCATAGTTTTAGTCTTTTTGACATTCATTTCTAGTCCATATTTTTTGCTTGTTTTGTTTACCACATTAAGTAATTGTTGTAGATCTTTATGATTTTCTGCTAGTAGAACAGTATCATCAGCGTATCTTAGGTTATTGATTATCTTCCCATAATGTTTAGGTCTGGCATCTCTGAGATGTTTTTAAAGATTAACTCATTGTTAGAATTTCTCTCCATGGATTTCTTTGGAGTGTTGCATGATGAGGCTCCAATCTCTTTCACGGTGGTCTGCCATATTTGTCTTAGTTGTCAGTCGTAGCACTGATTTGTTAGTTTGTTAGTTGGTTACCTGGTTGGTTGTATGGTTAATTGCTTAGTTCGTTGGTTAGTTAATTGGTTGGTTAGTTGATTGGTTAACTCGTTGGTTGTATGGTTGATTAGTTGGTTGGTTGTATGATTCGTTAGTTGGTTGGTTGTATAATTGGTTAGATAGTTGGTTAGTCGGTTGGTTATTTGGCTGGTTAGTTGGTTGGTTAGTTGGTTGGTTAACTAGTTGGCTGTATGGTTGGTTGCATGATTCGTTTTTTGGTTGGTTGTATGATTGGTTAGTTGGTTGGTTAACTCATTGGTTGTATGAGTGGTTAGTTGGTTGGTTAACTCATTGGTTGTATAAGTGGTTGGTTGGTTAACTCATTGGTTGTATGAGTGGTTAGTTGGTTGGTGAGTTTGTTGGTGAGTTGATTAGTTAGTTAGTTGGTAAGTAAATTGGTTGGTTAGTTGGTTAGTTAATTGTTTCGTTAGTTGGTTAGTTAGTTGGTTGGTTGGTTAACTCGTTGGTTGTATGATTGGTTAGTTAGTTAGTTAGTTAGTTAGTTGGTTTACTCGTTGGTTGTATGATTGGTTAGTTGGTTGGTTGGTTAGTTGTTTGGTTAACTCGTTGGTTGTATAATTGGTTAGTTGGTTCTTGTGATCTCGACAAATCTGATATAGGTTCTTGCATGTTTGTTGATTTGTTTCTTGATTTGCTTGTTCCTTGGTGTGTAGACAGAAGTCATCTAGTGATCTCTACAGGCATGTTTGTATCTAGTGACCTCTACAGGCATGTTTGTATCTAGTGACCTCTACAGGCATGTTTGTATCTAGTGATCTCTACAGACATGTTTGTATCTAGTGACCTCTACAGACATGTTTGTATCTAGTGACCTCTACAGACATGTTTGTATCTAGTGACCTCTACAGACATGTTTGTATCTAGTGACCTCTACAGACATGTTTGTATCTAGTGACCTCTACAGACATGTTTGTATCTAGTGATCTCTACAGGCATGTTTGTATCTAGTGATCTCTACAGGAATGTTTGTATCTAGTGACCTCTACAGACATGTTTGTATCTAGTGACCTCTACAGGCATGTTTGTATCTAGTGACCTCTACAGGCATGCTTGTATCTAGTGATCTCTACAGACATGTTTGTATCTAGTGACCTCTACAGACATGTTTGTATCTAGTGATCTCTACAGCAATGTTTGTATCTAGTGACCTCTACAGGAATGTTTGTATCTAGTGATCTCTACAGGCATGTTTGTATCTAGTGACCTCTACAGGCATGTTTGTATCTAGTGACCTCTACAGGCATGTTTGTATCTAGTGATCTCTACAGACATGTTTGTATCTAGTGACCTCTACAGACATGTTTGTATCTAGTGACCTCTACAGACATGTTTGTATCTAGTGACCTCTACAGACATGTTTGTATCTAGTGACCTCTACAGACATGTTTGTATCTAGTGACCTCTACAGACATGTTTGTATCTAGTGATCTCTACAGGCATGTTTGTATCTAGTGATCTCTACAGGAATGTTTGTATCTAGTGACCTCTACATACATGTTTGTATCTAGTGACCTCTACAGGCATGTTTGTATCTAGTGACCTCTACAGGCATGCTTGTATCTAGTGATCTCTACAGACATGTTTGTATCTAGTGACCTCTACAGACATGTTTGTATCTAGTGATCTCTACAGCAATGTTTGTATCTAGTGACCTCTACAGGAATGTTTGTATCTAGTGATCTCTACATGAATGTTTGTATCTAGTGATCTCTACAGGAATGTTTGTATCTAGTGACCTCTACAGACATGTTTGTATTTAGTGATCTCTACAGGAATGTTTGTATCTAGTGACCTCTACAGGAATGTTTGTATCTAGTGATCTCTACAGGAATGTTTGTATATAGTGACCTCTACAGGCATGTTTGTATCTAGTGATCTCTACAGGCATGTTTGTATCTAGTGATCTCTACAGACATGATTGTATCTAGTGACCTCTACAGGCATGTTTGTATCTAGTGATCTCTACAGACATGTTTGTATCTAGTGACCTCTACAGGCATGTTTGTATCTAGTGACCTCTACAGGCATGTTTGTATCTAGTGATCTCTACAGGCATGTTTGTATCTAGTGATCTCTACAGACATGTTTGTATCTAGCGACCTCTACATGCATGTTTGTATCTAGTGACCTCTACTGGCATGTTTGTATCTAGTGACCTCTACAAACACGTCATCAGCTCTTGTTTGTTCCATGTTATAAACGTTTCATCTAATTAGCGATAATTCTTCTTTCATCATTAATTCATTATCATCAAGTGCCGATGATATCGCAGTTCTACAAGAAGATGATAACTCTTTTCCAGGGTGTTTTCACTTCGAGTGTTTATCAAATCCACAGTTGTGTTGTCCTGTTTTCTGGTAAAGTGTTTATTGAATCATTGGATTAACTTGAAGTGTTTATTGAATTCATAGGATTAACTTGAAGTGTTTATTGTGATTAACTTGAAGTGTTTATTGGATTCATTGGATTAACTTTAAGTGTGTCTTGATTTGCCTTTCTGTTTTTCGTTCTCCCGTCATTCACTCAATCATTGGCTCACTAATCCACACACTCAATTACTCACCCCTCACTAACCCACCCACAAAATTACCCACCCATTCACTAATCAAAGCACTCAATTACTCATTCACTCATGTATCCACTTACTTACCCACCCACCTATCCGCTCATTCAATCACACACCCAATCACTAACCCACCCACAAAGCCACTCACTCAATTACCCACCCACTTATTCAATCACTCAATCACCCGCCCACTCATTAACCCACCCTCTCAATAACTAACCCACTCATTAACCCAATCACTAATGCACTTACTCAATTACCATACTCACTCATTATCCCATCCACTAAACCTCCTTCTCATTAACCCAATCACTAACCCACCCACTTATTAACGCATTCACTAACCCACCCACTTATTAACACATTCACTAACCCACCCATTCATTAATCCAATCACTAACCTACCCACTCATTACCCCTTCTCTAACCCGCCCACTCATTAACCCAATCACGAACTCACCCACCCATTAACCCAATCACTAACCCACCTACTCATTAATCCACCCACTCATTAACCCACTCACTCATTAACCCACCCACTAACCCACTCACTCATTAACCCGATCACTAACCCACCCCTTAACCCACTCACTCATTAACCCACTCATTAACCCAATCACTAACCCACTCACCAACCCTCGCTCTCATACTCATTTTAAATTTCTCCTTTGTTCACACTCACTCCCACACTACTTGCTCATATTCTCTCACTCATTCACCTTCTCCTATCCCACTCCATTCAACTTATCCACATCAACATGAAGCCTTCTTTCCCTCGCCCCATTTTCTCTCTCGCCTTCCGCTCGTTTGTTTCTACCTCCCACTGTTATCACCGCCCTCTATAATTTCAATCAATAACACATTCCCCTCCCCCTCCCCTTCCCCTAAGCCTGTATTGCTGCTGGTCTACAGCTTCCCACACCCACACCCACACCCACGGGAATAAACTACGCAGCGCATTTGCCATTGCGCAATAGAGTGGCTCTCCATAAATCCATGATACAAGCGCCCCGATATAGAAGGTACTTGCTGCCTACCCAACAACGGTTCTCAAATTAATCGTTGACCGAGGCTCCTATCGAATATTTCTTCTACTCTCTACTGGAACTCGGACACAAAGTGTTATATCTACTACGCGATTGATTGATCATTGCCACCCCTATTTTCAAAGGGAGCCGCTATAGTTCGCTGGTTACTGAACTGGACTACAAAGGACAAGAGCTTCCTGGTTCACCCAGCCTTAAATGGGTACCGGAATTTTTTTTTCTGGGAAAGTAAAGCGGCACGGGCGAATTATCGACCACATTACACCAAAAATCATGTGCCGAAGGTCTGTAAAATATTATGGTCACTAGCACCATATTTCCTATACGCCACTTGACGTGACGGGGGCTCTTTTTTTTTACTTACCTATATTGAAAGATTTCCTCTATCTCTTTGTCCCTCAATTTTCCCAGTTGTTACAATATATTCCAGCTGTTCATTTGTCATTACATGGCTAAAAAATGATGATTGTTTCTTCCTAATATTGGAAATTAGCTCTCTTTTTGCTTTGACCTCCTTCAGAACGTTTTCATTACTCTTCTTAGCTGTCCATGGTATTCTCAACATTCTTCTGTAAAACCACATTTCTGCAGACTCCAGTGATTTTCTTGTTTGTTATACTATTGTCCATGATTAACATCCATATTTTAAGACTGACTCTACATACCATTTAATAACTCTTGTTCTTGTTTCGACTGTCAAAAATGGATTGCATAGTATATTCCTCATTTTTTTTTAAAGCTACTTTTGCCTGAGCTATTCTGCATCTCACCTCTTTTGTACATCTTCCGTCTGAGGTTAACAAAGTTGCCAAATATTTAAATTCATTTACCTGTTTTACTATTGAGAAAGTCGTTGGACGATGAGATAGAGGAAAGTGAAGAGAAAAAATACCAGACAGCTTAAGAGAATGGCTTGGCAGAAGGTCAACAACAGAAATGATAAATTACTGTCGAGATCGACAGTTGTGGAGAGATATGATCACCTACTCCAGCAGGCCCGGTACTTGATGATCATATTGAAAGCCTGCCTGCAGAGGGGAACTAACGCTGGGGAACAACCCAAACGTTGTGATGTTTTCAGCATCGTAAACAATGGCGGTTGTTGGTAAAATGACGTCAGTTGTCTATAGCTGACATAGTTGACGACGTCCCAAGCTTGGGGTAAAGTTAAAAAAAAAAGTAAAGAGCTCTTTCACCCTTTGGGGTGCTTTCGAAAAAAAAAATCATCTCATTGTTTCGGCTTTCAATATAGGTGGCAATGAGTTGACTTCCGTTAACTGACGTCATCAGCAGTTGCCATGGGGACGAGGCCACGGTGATGAGGTGGCAAAGGGCGACAATCCCTGGACTGTCCTGAAATGTTGTCGAACATTCTGTAAGGGTGGACATAAATATGTCGTTAGGGTCGTGCTTCCGGGTGGGGAACATGATGATGATGATGGTAAAGATGTCTTCCACCGACATGTATGTGTGTGTGGATGATGTGCACCCATCTTTAGAGCTTGGTGGAGCGCGTGTCGGCCAGAAAATGAGAAATAATCTCTCAATTAATAGGAGGTGAACTTTGGCCTAACCTAATAAAAGTAATATCGGAAGGGAAAATACAAGGTAAAAAAGGCAGAGGCAGACCAAGACTAACATGGACGAGTAACATCAAAAGATGGACAGGTAAACCTTTGACAATCTGCACCATCAAAGCAAGAGACAGAGTGAAATGGCGCTCCATGGTAGCCAACCTTCGCTGCCGAGACGGCACTTACTGATGATGATGATGATGATGAACTATGCAGTCCGAGTTGCCAGGTGAGTGCCCTGCCCGCTGTGCCAACGTAGCATCTTTACGGAAGTGGAGAAGACATGATACACCGAGGCGGCATTGAGTGCCGAGCTGAGAGTGTTCACGCCACAGCCAATCAGAAACGATTGGTGGTGGCGTTTGAGAACATTTCAAGATGCGAACACAAGCAATTCGGATGATGAGGCACGTTGTCTACACCTCACACGACTTCAGATCAAAGCCGCTAAGCAAAACGTCGTCACAGCGATCAAGTCACAGATCATAGAAACATGTTGACCAGTAGCAGAGGAATCGGATCATTTGTTATCGCTTTTTTAGTTTGACAGTTAACACTAACTGGGAGTGGTCAAGGCAGAGATTTACAAATAAATGCATCAAAATGCAAAGCGGCATTAACTGAAACGATACATTTGTGGTTCTTGTACTAAATTAAAGTAAAGAGCCCCGTCACGCCAAGTGGCGTATAGGGAATATGGTGTTAGTGACCATGATTTTTACAGACCATCCTCACATGATTTTTGGGGTAATGTGGTCGGTATTACGCCCGTGCCGCTTTACTTTCCCAGAAAAAAATCCGGTACCCATTTAAGGCTGGGTGAACCGGAAGCCGTCGATTGTGATCGAACCCTACCTCTTGTCCTTTGTAGTCCAGTTCACTAACCACTGAGCTATCGCGGCTCCCTTGTTTCTTGTACTAAATTAAAGTAAAGAGCCCCGTCACGCCAAGTGGCGTATAGGGAATATGATGTTATTGACCATAATTTGTACGACCTTCGGCACATGATTTTTGGGGTAATGTGGTCGGTATTACGCCCGTGCCGATTTACTTTCCCAGAAAAAATCCGGAACCCATTAAAGGCTGTGTGAAACTGGAAGCCGTCGACCAGGGTCGAACCCGTCCTTCCTTTGTAGGCCATTTCACTAATCACTGAGATATCGCGGCTCCCAGTGTTATCACACTTGAGAACTAAACCAGAACCACTTCCCCAACCGAGGATCCCAGTGTTATCACACTTGAGAATTAACCCAGAACCACTTCCCCATTGCGGCTCCCAGTGTTATCACACTTGAGAACTAAACCAGAACCACTTCCCCATCGCGGCTCCCAGTGTTATCACACTTGAGAACTAAACCAGGACTACTTCCCCAACGCGGCTCCCAGTGTTATCACACTTGAGAACTAAACCAGAACCACTTACCCATCGCGGCTCCCAGTGTTATCACAATTGAAAACTAAACCAGAACCACTTCCCCATCGCGGCTCCCAGTGTTATCACACTTGAGAACTAAACCAGAACCACTTCCCCATCGCGGCTCCCAGTGTTATCACACTTGAGAACTAAACCAGAACCACTTCCACATTGCGGCTCCCAGTGTTATCACACTTGAGAACTAACCAGGACCACTTCCCCATCGCGGCTCCCAGTGTTATCACACTTGAGAACTAAACCAGCACCACTTCCATATTGCGGCTCCCAGTGTTATCACACTTGCGAACTAAACCAGAACCACTTCCATATTGCGGCTCCCAGTGTTATCACACTTGCGAACTAAACCAGAACCACTTCCATATTGCGGCTCCCAGTGTTATCACACTTGCGAACTAAACCAGAACCACTTCCATATTGCGGCTCCCAGTGTTATCACACTTGCGAACTAAACCAGAACCACTTCCCCAACCGAGGCTCCTCCCAGCGCTTGTGATCAACCACAGTGTGAAGCCTCTCGGGTGTGCTCACTTGATAGAACGTGAGAACCAGCCATGTATCAGCCACCGTGTTGGAAGATGGCAAATCGATATAAATTCTGCTCCAGTTGTGGTCGTTGGGTTGGTGTTGCCGTGTCGGCCGCTTGCTGTAGGCTCCCTGAAAGAATGGCACAGAACGAACGTTGGAAAAGGGGGGATGGGAGGAAGTGATGGAGAGAATACAAAAGTGGGTTAAAGGTATAACGTTGTGCTAGAGTAACAGAAGTGATCAAGTTAATTTGACATTGTAACTCCGAAGAAACAAGAGTAGTTATGGAACTGAAACTAAAGGGAGATTATTGAATAAGAACAATAACATTGTGCAACACGAACCTTCATTGTGTTGTTGTTGTAGTAGATGAGTGGATGCAGGAGTGGTCTCTACAGCATCAACCGTAGTGCGGTCTCCACTGTATAATGCATTCATTCTTGTCTTCCATTCACTTTTAGAGTGCGTTCATTCATTCTTATATTGTATTTATTTTACACATTTATCCATTCTTATTTTGCATCCATTCTAATAATATGCCCATTCATTATTGTTTGTCATTAACTCTTATACTGTGTTAATTCATTCTTATAGTGCATTAATTCTTATCGTGCGTTCATTCAATCATGCATTAATTCTTGTCTTCCAATAATTTTTACAAAATGAACATGCATTCTTCTCATGCATTCCCTTTTTTAAAAATATGCTCATTCATTCTTATCTTGCATTATTTTTTTTTTAAATATGATTATTCATTCTTATATTGCATTAATTTTTTGTAAAATATGATCCTTCGTTCTTATCTTGCATTAATATTTTTTATAAACTCATTCATTATTATCTTGCATTAACTCTTATAATACGCTCATTCATTCTTATCTTGCATTAATTTCTTATAATATGATTATTCATTCTTATCTTGCATTAACTCTTATAATATGATCATTCATTCTTATCTTGCATTAACTCGTATAATATGATCATTCATTCTTATCTTGCATTAACTCTTATAATATGATCATTCATTCTTATCTTGCATTAACTCTTATAATATGATCATTCATTCTTATCTTGCATTAACTCGTATAATATGATCATTCATTCTTATCTTGCATTAACTCTTATAATATGATCATTCATTCTTATCTTGCATTAACTCTTATAATATGATCATTCATTCTTATCTTGCATTAACTCTTATAATATGATCATTCATTCTTAGCATGCACTCATTCATTATAATCACGCGCTTATTCAATTACTTTGAGCATCTATGAGAAATGCTAGGTGTTCATCTTAAATTTAGCTGCAACTAGATGATGGTCTCGATCCTCTCATTTCACATCTTTCGGTGACTGTGTTTACCATCGGATAGTCTGAGGTCTACTTGTTGAATATGTGATTTATTTAGCGATTATTCTGTCGCTATTTCAACGTGTAAGCTGTTACTATATCATAATGTGAAATTATAAGGTATTCCTGGCTCACTATGTCAATGTGTAAGGTATTCCTGGTGCACTGTGTGAATGAGTAAGGTATTCCTGGCTCACTGTGTGAATGTGTAAGTATTCATGGCTCACTGTGTGAATGTGTAAGGTATTCCTGGCTCACTGTGTGAATGTGTAAGGTATTCCTGGCTCACTGTGTCAATGTGTAAGGTATTCCTGGCTCACTGTGTCAATGTGTAAGGTATTCCTGACTCACTGTGTCAATGTGTAAGGTATTCCTGACTCACTGTGTAAATGTGTACGGTATTCCTGTCTCACTGTGTGAGTGTGTAAAGTATTCCTGTTTCACTGTGTGAATGTGTAAAGGATTCCTGGCTCACCGTGTCAACGTGTAAGGTATTCCTGCCTCATAGTGTGAATGTGTAAGGTATTCCCGTCGCACTGTGTCAATGTGTACGGTATTTCTGAATCACTGTGTAAGGTATTCCTGGCTCACTGTTTCAATGTGTAAGGTAGTCCTGGCTCACTGTGTGAATGTGTAAGATATTCCTGCTCACTGTGTCAATGTGTAAGGTATTCCTGGCTCACTGTGTCAATGTGTAAGATATTCCTGGCTCACTGTGTCAATGTGTAAAGTATTCCTAGCTCACTGTGGCAATGTGTAAGGTATTCCTGGTTCACTGTGTGAATGTGTAAAGTATTCCCGGCTCACTGTGTGAATGTCTAAGCTATTCTTGGCTCACTGTGTGAATGTGTAAGGTTTTACTGTCTCACTATGTGAGTGTGTAGGCTAGCTTCTACCTACCTCTGTCACATCAGATCTTCTACCACCACCGTCAAGTCTGATCTCCTACCTACAATCTTCACATCAGATCTTCTACCACCACCGTCAAGTCTGATCTCCTACCTACAATCTTCACATCAGATCTTCTACCTCCACCGTCTTGTCTGATTTCCTACCTACAATCTTCACATCAGATCTTCTACCTACCACCGTCATGTCTGATCTCCTACCTACAATCTTCACATCAGATCTTCTATCTACAACCATCATGTCTGATATATTACCTACCACCGTCACATCAGATTTTCTACCTACAACCGTGATGTCTAATCTCCTACCTACAATTGTCATGTCTGATCTCCTACCTACAATCGTCAAAGCAAATCTCCTGCCTACAATCGTCACATCAGATCTTCTACCTACAATCGTCACATCAGATCTTCTACCTACAATCGTCACATCAGATCTTCTACCTACAATCATCACATCAGATCTTCTACCTACAATCGTCACATCAGATCTACTACCTACAATCGTCACATCATATCTTCTACCTACAATCGTCACATCAGATCTTCTACCTACAATCGTCACATCAGATCTTCTACTTACAATCGTCAAAGCAGATCTTCTACCTACAACCTTCACATCAGATCTCCTACCTACAATCGTCACATCAGATCTTCTACCTACAACCTTCACATCACATCTCCTACCTACAACCGTCATGTCTGATCTCCTAATTACAACCGTCATGTCTGATCTCCTACCTACAACCGTCATGTCTGATCTCCTACCTACAACCGTCATGTCTGATCTCCTACTTACAACCGTCATGTCTGATCTCCTAACTACAATCGTCACATCACATCTTCTACCTACAATCGTCACATCAGATCTTCTACCTACAAACTGTCATGTCTGATCTCCTACCTACAATCGTCAAAGCAGATCTCATACCTGCAATCGTCACATCAGATCTTCTACCTACAATCGTCACATCAAATCTTCTACCTACAACAGTCATGTCTGATCTCCTATATGCAACGGTCACATCAGATCTCCTACCGACAATCGTCATATCAGATCTCCTACCTACAATGGTCACATCAGATCTTCTACCTACAGTCGTCACATCAGATCTCCTATCTACAACCCTCATATCTGATCTCCTACCTACAATCGACACATCAGATCTCCAACCTACAATCGTCATATCAGATCTCCTACCTACAATCGTCATATCAGATTTCCTACCTACAATCGTCATATCAGATCTCCTACCTACAATCCTCATATCAGATCTCCTACCTACAATCCTCATATCAGATCTCCTACCTACAATCGTCATATCAGGTCTCCTACCTACAATCGTCACATCAAATCTTCTACCTACAATCTTCACATCAGATCTTCTACCTTCAACCGTCACATCATTTCTTCTACCTACAACCGTCACATAATTTCTTCTACCTACAACCGTCACATCAGATCTTCTACATACAATCGTCACATAAGATCTTCTACCTACAATTGTCACATCAGATCTTCTACCTACTATTGTCACATCAGATCTTCTACCTACAATCGTCACATCATATCTTCTACCAACAACTGTCACATCAGATCTTCTACCTACAACCGTCACGTCAGATCTTCTACCTACAATCGTCACATCAGATCTTCTACCTACAATTGTCACATCAGATCTTCTACCTACAATCGCACATCAGATCTCCTACCAACAACAGTCACATCAGATCTTCTACCTACAATCGTCACATCATATCTCCTACCAACAACTGTCACATCAGATCTCCTACCTACAATCGTCACATCAGATCTCCTACCAACAACTGTCACATCAGATCTTCTACCTACAACCGTCACATCAGATCTCCTACCTACAATCATCACATCAGATCTTCTACCTACAAAAGTCACATCATTTCTTTTACCTACAACCGTTACATCAGATCTCCTACCAACAACTGTCACATCAGATCTTCTACCTACAACCGTCACATCAGATCTTCTACCTACAATCGTCACATCAGATCTTCTACCTACAATCGTCACATCAGATCTTCTACCTACAATCGCACATCAGATTTCCTAGCAACAACAGTCACATCAGATCATCTACCTACAATCGTCACATCATATCTCCTACCAACAACTGTCACATCAGATCTCCTACCTACAATCGTCACATCAGATCTCCTACCTACAATCGTCACATCAGATCTCCTACCAACAACTGTCACATCAGATCTTCTACCTACAACCGTCACATCAGATCTTCTACCTACAATCATCACATCAGATCTTCTACCTACAAAAGTCACATCATTTCTTCTACCTACAACCGTTACATCAGATCTCCTACCAACAACTGTCACATCAGATCTTCTACCTACAATCATCACATCAGATCTTCTACCTACAAAAGTCACATCATTTCTTCTACCTACAACCGTTACATCAGATCTCCTACCTAGAACCGTCACATCAGATCTTCTAACTACCACCGTCACATCAGATATTCTAACTATCACCGTCACATCAGATCTTCTACCACAACCGTTACATCTGATCTTCTACCACCACCGTCTTGTCTGATCTCCTACCGACAATCGTCACATCTGATCTTCTACCTACAACCGTCACATCAGATCTTCTACCTACAACGGTCACATCAAATCTTCTACCTACAACCGTCACATCAGATCTCCTACCTACAACCGTCACATCAAATCTTCAACCTACAACCGTCACATCAGATCTCCTACCTACAACGGTCACATCAAATCTTCTAACTACAACCGTCACATCAGATCTTCTAACTACCACCATCACATCTGATCTTCTAACTACCACCGTCACATCTGATCTTCTAACTACCACCGTCACATCAGATCGTCTAACTACCACCGTCACATCAGATCTTCTAACTACCACCGTCACATCTGATCTTCTAACTACCACCGTCACATCTGATCTTCTAACTACCACCGTCACATCTGATCTTCTAACTACCACCGTCACATCTGATCTTCTAACTACCACCGTCACATCAGATCTTCTAACTACCACCGTCACATCAGATCTTCTAACTACCACCGTCACATCTGATCTTCTAACTACCACCGTCACATCTGATCTTCTAACTACCACCGTCACATCTGATCTTCTAACTACCACCGTCACATCTGATCTTCTAACTACCACCGTCACATCTGATCTTTAACTACCACCGTCATGTCTGATCTTCTAACTACCACCGTCATGTCTGATCTTCTAACTACCACCGTCACATCTGATCTTCTAACTACCACCGTCACATCTGATCTTCTAACTACCACCGTCATGTCTGATCTCCTACTTACAACCGTCATGTCTGATCTCCTACCTACAATCGTCACATCACATCTCCTACCTACAACCGTCATGTCTGATCTCCTACCTACAACCGTCATGTCTGATCTCCTACCTACAATCGTCACATCACATCTCCTACCTACAACCGTCATGTCTGATCTCCTACCTACAATAGTCAATGCAGATCTCCTACCTACAATCGTCATATCAGGTCTCCTACCTACAATCGTCACATCAAATCTTCTACCTACAATCTTCACATCAGATCTTCTACCTTCAACCGTCACATCATTTCTTCTACCTACAACCGTCACATAATTTCTTCTACCTACAACCGTCACATCAGATCTTCTACATACAATCGTCACATAAGATCTTCTACCTACAATCGCACATCAGATCTCCTACCAACAACAGTCACATCAGATCTTCTACCTACAATCGTCACATCATATCTCCTACCAACAACTGTCACATCAGATCTCCTACCTACAATCGTCACATCAGATCTCCTACCAACAACTGTCACATCAGATCTTCTACCTACAACCGTCACATCAGATCTCCTACCTACAATCATCACATCAGATCTTCTACCTACAAAAGTCACATCATTTCTTCTACGTACAACCGTTACATCAGATCTCCTACCTAGAACCGTCACATCAGATCTTCTAACTACCACCGTCACATCAGATATTCTAACTATCACCGTCACATCAGATCTTCTACCACAACCGTTACATCTGATCTTCTACCACCACCGTCTTGTCTGATCTCCTACCAACAATCGTCACATCTGATCTTCTACCTACAACCGTCACATCAGATCTTCTACCTACAACGGTCACATCAAATCTTCTACCTACAACCGTCACATCAGATCTCCTACCTACAACCGTCACATCAAATCTTCAACCTACAACCGTCACATCAGATCTCCTACCTACAACGGTCACATCAAATCTTCTACCTACAACCGTCACATCAGATCTTCTAACTACCACCGTCACATCTGATCTTCTAACTACCACCGTCACATCTGATCTTCTAACTACCACCGCCACATCAGATCGTCTAACTACCACCGCCACATCAGATCTTCTAACTACCACCGTCACATCTGATCTTCTAACTACCACCGTCACATCTGATCTTCTAACTACCACCGTCACATCTGATCTTCTAACTACCACCGTCACATCTTATCTTCTAACTACCACCGTCACATCTGATCTTTAACTACCACCGTCACATCAGATCTTCTAACTACCACCGTCACAACTGATCTTCTAACTACCACCGTCACATCTGATCTTCTAACTACCACCGTCACATCTGATCTTCTAACTACCACCGTCACATCTGATCTTCTAACTACCACCGTCACATCTGATCTTCTAACTACCACCGTCATGTCTGATCTTCTAACTACCACCGTCATGTCTGATCTTCTAACTACCACCGTCACATCTGATCTTCTAACTACCACCGTCACATCTGATCTTCTAACTACCACCGTCATGTCTGATCTCCTACTTACAACCGTCATGTCTGATCTCCTACCTACAACCGTCATGTCTGATCTCCTACCTACAATCGTCACATCACATCTCCTAGCTACAACCGTCATGTCTGATCTCCTACCTACAATAGTCAATGCAGATCTCCTACCTACAATCGTCAAATCAGATCTTCTACCTACAATCGTCACATCAAATCTTCTACCTACAACAGTCATGTCTGATCTCCTATATGCAACGGTCACGTCAGATCTCCTACCTACAATCGTCATATCAGATCTCCTACCTACAATGGTCACATCAGATCTTCTACCTACAGTCGTCACATCAGATCTCCTATCTACAACCCTCATATCTGATCTCCTACCTACAATCGTCACATCAGATCTCCAACCTACAATCGTCATATCAGATCTCCTACCTACAATCGTCATATCAGATCTCCTACCTACAATCCTCATATCAGATCTCCTACCTACAATCGTCATATCAGGTCTCCTACCTACAATCGTCACATCAAATCTTCTACCTACAATCTTCACATCAGATCTTCTACCTTCAACCGTCACATCATTTCTTCTACATACAACCGTCACATAATTTCTTCTACCTACAACCGTCACATCAGATCTTCTACATACAATTGTCACATCAGATCTTCTACCTACAATAGCACATCAGATCTCCTACCAACAACAGTCACATCAGATCTTCTACCTACAATCGTCACATCATATCTCCTACCAACAACCGTCACATCAGATCTCCTACCTACAATCGTCACATCATTTCTTCTACCTACAACCGTCACATCAGATCTTCTACCTACAACCGTCACATCAGATCTCCTACCTACAATCATCACATCAGATCTTCTACCTACAAAAGTCACATCATTTCTTTTACCTACAACCGTTACATCAGATCTCCTACCAACAACTGTCACATCAGATCTTCTACCTACAACCGTCACATCAGATCTTCTACCTACAATCGTCACATCAGATCTTCTACCTACAATCGTCACATCAGATCTTCTACCTACAATCGCACATCAGATCTCCTAGCAACAACAGTCACATCAGATCTTCTACCTACAATCGTCACATCATATCTCCTACCAACAACTGTCACATCAGATCTCCTACCTACAATCGTCACATCAGATCTCCTACCTACAATCGTCACATCAGATCTCCTACCAATAACTGTCACAACAGATCTTCTACCTACAACCGTCACATCAGATCTTCTACCTACAATCATCACATCAGATCTTCTACCTACAAAAGTCACATCATTTCTTCTACCTACAACCGTTACATCAGATCTCCTACCTAGAACCGTCACATCAGATCTTCTAACTACCACCGTCACATCAGATATTCTAACTATCACCGTCACATCAGATCTTCTACCACAACCGTTACATCTGATCTTCTACCACCACCGTCTTGTCTGATCTCCTACCAACAATCGTCACATCTGATCTTCTACCTACAACCGTCACATCAGATCTTCTACCTACAACGGTCACATCAAATCTTCTACCTACAACCGTCACATCAGATCTCCTACCTACAACCGTCACATCAAATCTTCAACCTACAACCGTCACATCAGATCTCCTACCTACAACGGTCACATCAAATCTTCTACCTACAACCGTCACATCAGATCTTCTAACTACCACCGTCACATCTGATCTTCTAACTACCACCGTCACATCTGATCTTCTAACTACCACCGTCACATCAGATCGTCTAACTACCACCGCCACATCAGATCTTCTAACTACCACCGTCACATCTGATCTTCTAACTACCACCGTCACATCTGATCTTCTAACTACCACCGTCACATCTGATCTTCTAACTACCACCGTCACATCTGATCTTCTAACTACCACCGTCACATCTGATCTTTAACTACCACCGTCACATCAGATCTTCTAACTACCACCGTCACAACTGATCTTCTAACTACCACCGTCACATCTGATCTTCTAACTACCACCGTCACATCTGATCTTCTAACTACCACCGTCACATCTGATCTTCTAACTACCACCGTCATGTCTGATCTTCTAACTACCACCGTCATGTCTGATCTTCTAACTACCACCGTCACATCTGATCTTCTAACTACCACCGTCACATCTGATCTTCTAACTACCACCGTCATGTCTGATCTCCTACTTACAACCGTCATGTCTGATCTCCTACCTACAACCGTCATGTCTGATCTCCTACCTACAATCGTCACATCACATCTCCTACCTACAACCGTCATGTCTGATCTCCTACCTACAATAGTCAATGCAGATCTCCTACCTACAATCGTCAAATCAGATCTTCTACCTACAATCGTCACATCAAATCTTCTACCTACAACAGTCATGTCTGATCTCCTATATGCAACGGTCACGTCAGATCTCCTACCTACAATCGTCATATCAGATCTCCTACCTACAATGGTCACATCAGATCTTCTACCTACAGTCGTCACATCAGATCTCCTATCTACAACCCTCATATCTGATCTCCTACCTACAATCGTCACATCAGATCTCCAACCTACAATCGTCATATCAGATCTCCTACCTACAATCGTCATATCAGATCTCCTACCTACAATCCTCATATCAGATCTCCTACCTACAATCGTCATATCAGGTCTCCTACCTACAATCGTCACATCAAATCTTCTACCTACAATCTTCACATCAGATCTTCTACCTTCAACCGTCACATCATTTCTTCTACATACAACCGTCACATAATTTCTTCTACCTACAACCGTCACATCAGATCTTCTACATACAATTGTCACATCAGATCTTCTACCTACAATAGCACATCAGATCTCCTACCAACAACAGTCACATCAGATCTTCTACCTACAATCGTCACATCATATCTCCTACCAACAACCGTCACATCAGATCTCCTACCTACAATCGTCACATCATTTCTTCTACCTACAACCGTCACATCAGATCTTCTACCTACAACCGTCACATCAGATCTCCTACCTACAATCATCACATCAGATCTTCTACCTACAAAAGTCACATCATTTCTTTTACCTACAACCGTTACATCAGATCTCCTACCAACAACTGTCACATCAGATCTTCTACCTACAACCGTCACATCAGATCTTCTACCTACAATCGTCACATCAGATCTTCTACCTACAATCGTCACATCAGATCTTCTACCTACAATCGCACATCAGATCTCCTAGCAACAACAGTCACATCAGATCTTCTACCTACAATCGTCACATCATATCTCCTACCAACAACTGTCACATCAGATCTCCTACCTACAATCGTCACATCAGATCTCCTACCTACAATCGTCACATCAGATCTCCTACCAACAACTGTCACATCAGATCTTCTACCTACAACCGTCACATCAGATCTTCTACCTACAATCATCACATCAGATCTTCTACCTACAAAAGTCACATCATTTCTTCTACCTACAACCGTTACATCAGATCTCCTACCTAGAACCGTCACATCAGATCTTCTAACTACCACCGTCACATCAGATATTCTACCACAACCGTTACATCCGATCTTCTACCACCACCGTCATGTCTGATCTCCTACCGACAATCGTCACATCTGATCTTCTACTTACAACCGTCACATTAGATCTTCTACCTACAACGGTCACATCAAATCTTCTACCTACAACCGTCACATCAGATCTCCTACCTACAACCGCCACATCAAATCTTCTACCTACAACCGTCACATCAGATCTTCTACATACAACGGTCACATCAAATCTTCTACCTACAACCGTCACATCAGATCTCCTACCTACAACGGTCACATCAAATCTTCTACCTACAACCGTCACATCAAATCTTCTACCTACAACCGTCACATCAGATCTTCTACCTACAACCGTCACATCAGATCTCCTACCTACAACCGTCACATCAGATCTTCTACCTACAATCGTCACATCAGATCTTCTAACTACCACCATCACATCTGATCTTCTAACTACCACCGCCACATCAAATCTCCTACCTACAACGGTCACATCAGATCTTCTAACTACCACCGTCACATCTGATCTTCTAACTACCACCGTCACATCTGATCTTCTACTACCACCGTCACATCTGATCTTCTAACTACCACCGTCACATCTGATCTTCTAACTACCACCGTCACATCTGATCTTCTAACTACCACCGTCACATCTGATCTTCTAACTACCACCGTCACATCTGATCTTCTAACTACCACCGTCACATCTGATCTTCTAACTACCACCGTCACATCTGATCTTCTAACTACCACCGTTACATCTGATCTTCTAACTACCACCGTCACATCTGATCTTCTAACTACAACCGTCACATCTGATCTTCTAACTACCACCGTCACATCTGATCTTCTAACTACCACCGTCACATCTGATCTTCTAACTACCACCGTCACATCTGATCTTCTAACTACCACCGTCACATCTGATCTTTTAACTACAACCGTCACATCTGAACTTCTAACTACCACCGTCACATCTGATCTTCTAACTACCACCGTCACATCTGATCTTCTAACTACCACCGTCACATCTGATCTTCTAACTACCACCGTCACATCTGATCTTCTAACTACAACCGTCATGTCTGATCTCCTACCGACAGCCGTCACATCAGATCTTCTACCACCACCGTCATGTATGATCTCCTGCCGACAACCGTCACATCAGATCTTAAAATGGCTTTATGTAAATAATTATTTTTGAAGAAAAAGAAAAGTTTGAAATAAAGTTTTTGTCTTGGTCAGTTATTGTTTTTTTTCGTACACATCCTGTTTACTACTCGTTCACTTCTGTAACAACTTTCTTTGCTTCTTTGTTGAATTCTTCAAAAGTCCACATTTTGATTAAAATACAAGGAATGTCAAGATTCTCTCATAGCTTAGACAATGTGACGATTACAAGATGCCAATTTCCTGTCATAGCTTGGACAATGTGATGATTACAAGATGTCAAGTTTTAGTAATTCCTTGGACAATGTGACGATAACAAGATGTCAAGTTTATGTCATTCCTTGGGCAATGTGACGATTACAAGATGTCAAGTTCTTGTCACTCCTTGGACAATGTGACGATTACAAAATGTCAAGATCCTGACATTCCTTGGACAATGTGACGATTACAAAATGTCCAAGTTCTTGCCATTTCTTAGACAATGTAATGATTACAAGATATCAAGTTCCTGTCATTTCTTGGACAATGTGACGATTACAAGATGTCAAGATCCTGTCATAGCTTGGACAATGTGACGATTACAAGATGTCAAGTTCCTGTCATTTCTTAGACAATGTAATGATTACAAGATGTCAAGTTCCTGTCATTTCTTAGACAATGTAATGATTACAAGATGTCAAGTTCCTGTCATTTCTTAGATAATGTAATGATTACAAGATGTCAAGTTCCTGTCATTTCTTGGACAATGTGACGATTACAAGATGTCAAGTTCCTGTCATAGTTTGGACAATGTGATGATTACAAGATGTCCAGTTCCTGTCATAGTTTGGACAATATAATGATTACAAGATATCAAATTCCTGTCATTTCTTGGACAATGTGACGATTACAAGATGTCAAGAACCTGCCATAGCTTGGACAATGTGATGATTACAAGATGTCAAGTTCCTGTCATAGTTTGGACAATGTGATGATTACAAAATGTCAAGTTCCTGTTATAGCTTGGACAATGTGATGATTACAAAATGTCAAGTTCCTGTCATAGCTTGGACAATGTGACGATTACAAAATGTCAAGTTCCTGTCGTAGCTTGGACAATGTGATGATTACAAGATGTCAAGTTTCTGTCATAGCTTGGACAATGTGACGATTACAAGATGTCAATTTCCTGTTATAGCTTGAACAATGTGACGACTCCAAGATATCAAGTTCCTGTCATAGCCTGGACAATGTGATGATTACAAGATGTCCAAGTTCCTGTTACTACTAGAAAATGTGACGATTACAAGATGTCAAGTTCCTGTCATTTCTTAGACAATGTAATGATTACAAGATATCAAGTTCCTGTCATTTCTTGGACAATGTGACGATTACAAGATGTCAAGAACCTGCCATAGCTTGGACAATGTGACGATTACAAGATGTCAAGTTTCTGCCATTTCTTAGACAATGTAATGATTACAAGATATCAAGTTCCTGTCATTTCTTGGACAATGTGACGATTACAAGATGTCAAGAACCTGCCATAGCTTGGACAATGTAATGATTACAAGATGTCAAGTTCCTGTCATAGCTTTGACAATGTGACGATTACAAGATGTCAAGTTCCTGTCGTAGCTTGGACAATGTGATGATTACAAGATGTCAAGTTCCTGTCATAGCTTTGACAATGTGACGATTACAAGATGTCAAGTTTCTGTCGTAGCTTGGACAATGTGATGATTACAATATGTCAAGTTCCTGTCATAGCTTTGACAATGTGACGATTACAAGATGTCAAGTTCATGTCGTAGCTTGGACAATGTGATGATTACAAGATGTCAAGTTTCTGTCATAGCTTGGACAATGTGATGATTACAAGATGTCAAGTTCCTGTCGTAGCTTGGACAATGTGATGATTACAAGATGTCAAGTTCCTGTCGTAGCTTGGACAATGTGATGATTATAAGATTTCAAGTTCCTGTCGTAGCTTGGACAATGTGATGATTACAAGATGTCAAGTTCCTGTCGTAGCTTGCACAATGTGACGATTACAAGATGTCAAGTTATGTCGTAGCTTGGACAATGTGATGATTACAAGATGTCAAGTTTCTGTCATAGCTTGGACAATGTGATAATTACAAAATGTCAAGTTTCTGTCATAGCTTGGAGAATGTGATGATTACAAGATGTCAAGTTTCTGCCATAGCTTGGACAATGTGATGATTACAAGATGTCAAGTTTCTGCCATGGCTTGGACAATGTGATGATTACAAGATGTCAAGTTCCTGTCGTAGCTTGGACAATGTGATGATTACAAGATGTCAAGTTCCTGTCGTAGCTTGGACAATGTGATGATTACAAGATGTCAAGTTTCTGTCATAGCTTGAACAATGTGATGATTACAAGATGTCAAGTTTCTGTCATTCTTGGACAATGTGACGATTACAAAATGTCAAGTTCCTGTCATTCACTGGACAATGTGACGATTACAAGATGACAAAATCCTGTAATTCCCTGGACAATGTGACGAATACAAGATGTCAAGTTCCTGTCATTCACTGGACAATGTGACGATTACAAGATGTCATGTTCTTGTCATAGCTTGGACAATGTGTCACATCTCTACAACTTCAACATCAGATCTTCTACCCTACCACCGTCACATCTTTACAGCTTCAACATCAGATCTTCTACCCTACCACCGTCACATCTTTACAGCTTCAACATCAGATCTTCTACCCTACCACTGTCACATCTCTACAACATCAACATCAGATCTTCTACCCTACCACCGTCACATCTTTACAGCTTCAACATCAGATCTTCTACCCTACTACCGTCACATCTTTACAGCTTCAACATCAGATCTTCTGCCCTACCATCGTCACATCTTTACAGCTTCAACATCAGATCTTCTACCCTACCACCGTCACATCTTTACAGCTTCAACATCAGATCTTCTACCCTACCACCGTCACATCTTTACAGCTTCAACATCAGATCTTCTACCCTACCACCGCCACATCTTTACAGCTTCAACATCAGATCTTCTACCCTACCACCGTCACATCTCTACAACTACAACATCAGATCTTCTACCTACCACCGTCACATCTCTACAACTACAACATCAGATCTTCTACCCTACCACCGTCACATCTCTACAACTACAACATCAGATCTTCTACCCTACCACCGTCACATCTTTACAGCTTCAACATCAGATCTTCTACCCTACCACCGTCACATCTCTACAACTACAACATCAGATCTTCTACCTACCACCGTCACATCTTTACAGCTTCAACATCAGATCTTCTATCCTACCACCGTCACATCTCTACAACTACAACATCAGATCTTCTACCCTACCACCGTCACATCTTTACAGCTTCAACATCAGATCTTCTACCCTACTACCGTCACATCTTTACAGCTTCAACATCAGATCTTCTGCCCTACCATCGTCACATCTTTACAGCTTCAACATCAGATCTTCTACCCTACCACCGTCACATCTTTACAGCTTCAACATCAGATCTTCTACCCTACCACCGTCACATCTTTACAGCTTCAACATCAGATCTTCTACCCTACCACCGCCACATCTTTACAGCTTCAACATCAGATCTTCTACCCTACCACCGTCACATCTCTACAACTACAACATTAGATCTTCTACCTACCACCGTCACATCTCTACAACTACAACATCAGATCTTCTACCCTACCACCGTCACATCTCTACAACTACAACATCAGATCTTCTACCCTACCACCGTCACATCTTTACAGCTTCAACATCAGATCTTCTACCCTACCACCGTCACATCTCTACAACTACAACATCAGATCTTCTACCTACCACCGTCACATCTTTACAGCTTCAACATCAGATCTTCTATCCTACCACCGTCACATCTCTACAACTACAACATCAGATCTTCTACCCTACCACCGTCACATCTCCCTAACTACAACATCAGATCTTCTACCTACCACCGTCACATCTTTACAGCTTCAACATCAGATCTTCTATCCTACCACCGTCACATCTCTACAACTACAACATCAGATCTTCTACCCTACCACCGTCACATCTCTACAACTACAACATCAGATCTTCTACCCTACCACCGTCACATCTCCCTAACTACAACATCAGATCTTCTACCCTACCACCGTCACATCTCCCTAACTACAAACATCAGATCTTCTACCTACCACCGTCACATCTTTACAGCTTCAACATCAGATCTTCTACCCTACCACCGTCACATCTCTACAACTACAACATCAGATCTTCTACCTACCACCGTCACATCTTTACAGCTTCAACATCAGATCTTCTATCCTACCACCGTCACATCTCCCTAACTACAACATCAGATCTTCTACCCTACCACCGTCACATCTCTACAACTACAACATCAGATCTTCTACCTACCACTGTCACATCTTTACAGCTTCAACATCAGATCTTCTACCCTACCACCGTCACATCTCCCTAACTACAACATCAGATCTTCTACCCTACCACCGTCATATCTTTACAGCTTCAACATCAGATCTTCTATCCTACCACCGTCACATCTCTACAACTACAACATCAGATCTTCTACCTACCACCGTCACATCTTTACAGCTTCAACATAAGATCTTCTACCCTACCATCGTCACATCTTTACAGCTTCAACATCAGATCTTCTACCCTACCACCGTCACATCTCCCTAACTACAACATCAGATCTTCTACCCTACCACCGTCACATATCTACAACTTCAACATCAGATCTTCTACCTACCACCGTCACATCTTTACAGCTTCAACATCAGATCTTCTACCCTACCACCGTCACATCTTTACAGCTTCAACATCAGATCTTCTACCCTACCACCGTCACATCTCCCTAACTACAAACATCGATCTTCTACCCTACCACCGTCACATCTCGACCTGCTTTAATTTTTAATATATTTTTTTTGTTATTTCCTCCACCCAAAACATGCCTTCCACTCACGGCTGCACGACTCCACCAACAGACTACTCCACACACAACAGCCCAGACCTGCAACACGAACACGGCAAAACTGAACAAGAAACAGATTCCAAATGTCAGACTGACCCACATAGCAGCAGCAGCCAGGAGAAGATAACTTTATTGATTTTCTGAACTGTCGGGGAAGAGGAAAAAATCTCGTCTCCATTTGACGGCAAATCTTTCGTGACATGAAATCGACTTGAGGCTTTCACAACGTGGGGGACGGACGTGTCTGGGGAGGCCAGACGTGTTAGGGAGGGGAGGCCAGACGTGGTTAGGGAGGGGAGGCCAGACGTGGTTAGGGAGGGGAGGCCAGACGTGGTTAGGGAGGGGAGGCCAGACGTCATTGGGGAGATCGTAGGGAAGTGACATATTTTTTTTTGAGACTAGTATATATAGCAGAAAGACAGAAGTAATGGTAACAACAAAGAAAAAGACATCACATCAGTGCAAGCAAAATAAAGACAAGTGGAACAATATAAAAACAGGTAAATGAATTTAAATATTTGGGAACTTTGTTAACCTCAGACGGAAGATGTACACAAGAGTGAGATGCAGAATGGCTCAGGCAAAAGCAGTTTTCCAAAAAATGAGGAAGATACTATGCAATCCATTTTTGACAATCGAAACAAGAAAAAGAGTTCTTAAATGTTATGTAGAGCCAGTCTTAACATATGGACGTGAATCATTGACAATAGGACAACAGACAAGAAAATCACTGGAGTCTGTAGAAATGTGGTTTTACAGAAGAATATTGAGAATACCATGGACAGCTAAGAAAAGTAATGAGATGTTCTGAGAGAGGTCAAAGCAAAAAGAGAGCTAATTTCCAATATTAGGAAGAAACAATGATCATTTTTTGCCATGTAATGAGAGAGAACAACTGGAATATATTGTAACAACTGGAAAATTGAGGGACGAAAAGATAGAGGGAAGTAAAGAGAAAAAATACCAGACAGCTTAAGAGAAATGGCTTGGCAGAAGGTCAACAACAGAAATGATAAATAGCTGCCGAGATCGAAAGTTGTGGAGAGACTTGATCACCTACGTCAGCAGGCCCGGTACTTGATGATGATTTTATCACCATGTAGTTAGATTTCTGTGTATATCCCTATAATATATATATATATATATATATATATATATATATATATATAATATATATATTATATTGAGTTACTGAGTTATTTGCGGTCCGAACATGTCCATAGTTGCTCAGATCCCCTCCTCAGCAATTCCCTCAGTGTCCAGCGACTGACGACCCCAGTTCTGTGTTGTTGATAAGTCTTCTTACACGGCCACTAAGTTTCTCATTTCTGGCTGTGCCCACTTAACTCCTCCCATTTCCATCATCCGAAGAAGTGACGTTGATCTGTGTTTGTCGAAGTCCTGTGCTCTTCCCACATCTCGGAGTGCATTGATGACGTCCGCCCGATCCATCGGTTGCCCGTCCTCAACGACAGCGCAGCTTAAATATATTATATATCATCATCGAGTGCCATCTCCGCAACGAAGGTTAGCTACCATGGAGCAACATTCTACTCTGTCTCTTGCTTTGATGGTGCAGGTTGTCATAGGCTGGTTTGTCCATCTTTTGATGTTACTCGTCCATGTTAGTAGTCTCTGCCTCTTTTACCTTGTATTTCCCCTCCAGGATTACTTTTAGTAGGCTGTTGTGTCTTTTAACATGGCCCAATAATTGCATTTGTCTTGTTTGAATTTTGCTTATTAGTTCTCTTTTCATTTTTAGTTGTTTTAAGACTTCATCGTTTGTTTTCTTTCCCTTCCATCCAATTCTACCTATTCTTCTATATATCCACATTTCAAAGGCTTCAATTCTCTGTTCTGTTTTCTTGTCTAATGTCCATGTTTCTGCACCATATAGGAATGTTGAGAAGATAAAACATTTTGCTATTCTTAGTTTTATCCCTGGTGTTATTTGTTTTGATGTTAGTATATTCTTCATGACATTAAAATTACTTTATTCCATTCCTATTCTTTTGTATATTTCAGTTGTACATTTTCCATCACTGGTTATAGTATGTCCAAGGTAGTTGTAGTTCTGAACTGTCTCCAGGTCTATTCCTTCTATTTTGATATCCACTTATATGTTTTGAGTATTCTATTTGTTTATGATCATTGTTTTAGTCTTTTTTTATATTCATATATAATCCATATTTTTTTGCTTTTGATGTTTATTTCATTAAGTAATTGTTGTAGATCTTTAGGATTTTCTGCTAGTAGTACAGTATCATCAACGCATTAGGTTATTGATTATCTTTCCATTAATTTATAGGCATGGCATCTCTATGATGTTTTTAAAGATTTGCTCAGTGTATAGATTGAACAAGCTTGGTGATAGGATGCATCCCTGTCTTACTCCTCTTTTTATGTCAATGGGTGTAGAGTTCTCTTATATATAGGGATATATATATGTGTGTGTGTGCGTGCGCGCCGCGTGCGTGCGTGCTTGCGTGTGTGTGTGTGTGTGTGTGTTGCTCCAGCTGAAGTCCTTTTCGGCCAAACGTCGTTCCACTTTTGTTCTGCTTTTCATCTACGTAAAGCTGTTGCCATACCACTTTTTCCTTTTTTCAAATTTTCATTAGGGATGGGAGATCTGACGTGCCGACTGAGTGCATGACAGACGTAGATGGGGAGAATGTGATAGACGTGCCTACTGAGGATATGACAGGCGTAAATGGGGAGAATATGATAGACGTGCCTACTGAGGAGATGTACAGACGTAGATGGGGAGAATATGATAGACGTGCCTACTGAGGAGATGACAGACGTAGATGGGGAGAATATGATAGACGTGCCTACTGAGGAGATGTACAGACGTAGATGGGGAGAATATGATAGACGTGCCTACTGAGGAGATGTACAGACGTAGATGGGGAGAATATGATAGACGTGCCTACTGAGGAGATGTACAGACGTAGATGGGGAGAATATGATAGACGTGCCTACTGAGGAGATGACAGATGTAGATGGGGAGAATATGATAGACGTGCCTACTGAGGAGATGACAGACGTAGATGGGGAGAATGTGATAGACGTGCCTACTGAGGAGATGACAGACGTAGATGGGGAGAATATGATAGACGTGCCTACTGAGGAGATGACAGACGTAGATGGGAGAGAATATGATAGACGTGCCTACTGAGGAGATGACAGATGTAGATGGGGAGAATATGATAGACGTGCCTACTGAGGAGATGACAGACGTAGATGGGGAGAATGTGATAGACGTGCCTACTGAGAGATGACAGACGTAGATGGGGAGAATATGATAGACGTGCCTACTGAGGAGATGACAGACGTAGATGGGGAGAATATGATAGACGTGGTTGAGAGGATGACAGACGTAGACTGGGGAGGATATGATAGACGTGACTGGGGAGGGGATGACAGACGTGGCTGGGGAGGGATGACAGACGTAGATGGGGAGAATATGATAGACGTGACTGGGGAGGGGATAACAGACGTCGATGGGGAGAATATGATAGACGTGGTTGGGGAGGGGATGACAGACGTGGCCGGGGAGGAGATGATAGACGTGGCTGGGGAGGGGATGATAGACGTGGCTGGGGAGGGGATGATAGACGTGGCTGGGGAGGGGATGATAGACGTGGCTGGGGAGGGGATGATAGACGTGGCTGGGGAGGGGATGATAGACGTGGCTGGGGAGGGGATGATAGACGTGGCTGGGGAGGGGATGATAGACGTGGCTGGGGAGGGGATGATAGACGTGGCTGGTAGGGGATGATAGACGTGGCTGGGGAGGGGATGATAGACGTGGCTGGGTAGGGGATGATAGACGTGGCTGGTGCCGGCTTGATGTTTTGTGGGGGGCTGTTGCTGGTTGTTTATTATTTGTGCTGGTTCTAGATTGTTGGTGCTGTTGTTGTTGTTTATTTGTGCTGGTTCTAGATTGTTGGTGCTGTTGTTGTTGTTTATTTGTGCTGGTTCTAGATTGTTGGTGCTGGTTGTTGTTGTTTATTTGTGCTGGTTCTAGATTGTGTGGGTTGCTGGTTGTTGTTGTTTATTTTTGTGCTGGTTCTAGATTGTTTGTGCTGGTTGTTTTTTTGTTCTGGTTCTAGATTGTTTATGCTGGTGTTTTTTTGTTCTGGTTCTAGATTGTTTATGCTGGTTGTTTTTTTTTGTTTCTGGTTCTAGATTGTTTATGCTGGTTTTTTGTTTGTTCTGGTTCTAGATTGTTTATGCTTTTTGTTGTTTTTTGTTCTGGTTCTAGATTGTTTATGTTGGTTGTTGGTTTTTTTTGTTCTGGTTCTAGATTGTTTATGGTTGTTGTTTTTTTGTTCTGGTTCTATATTGTTTATGTTGGTTTGTTGTTTTTTGTTCTGGTTCTAGATTGTTTATGTTGGTTGTTGTTTTTTGTTCTGGTTCTAGATTGTTTATGGTTGTTGTTTTTTTTGTTCTGGTTCTATATTGTTTATGTTGGTTGTTTTTTTGTTCTGGTTCTAGATTGTTTATGTTGGTTGTTTTTTTTTTGTTCTGGTTCTAGATTGTTTATGTTGGTTGTTTTTTTGTTGGTAATTTCCTAGTTTGATCAGATATATTATTTCAGTTTGGAAGAGTGATGTCCCCTAAAATATGTCTGCCAAAATACAGTGGTTCTACGCATTCTTGGCGTTTGGGTCTGCGTGGCGTTCGGGTCAGCGTCTGCGTCCAAATCGAGATGTTAATTAATAATTGGCTAAACCCCTATCCTTTCTTATGCTTCTTCTTACTAATTATCACACAATTCCCTTCGATCAGAAGATCATAATTAGGCCGAGTGGCGTCGTTTTTGTCACGCGTTATAATATATTTATAAATATTTAACACTAAAGCTAAATCTAAACCCTGGACCCAACGCCCAATCAACAGATACTCCGAAATGATTACATGCCAGCGTAATGACCCCAACGCCAAGAATGCGTAGAACCACTGTATTTTGGCAGACATATTTTAGGGGACATCACTCTTCCAAACTGAAATAATATATCTGATCAAACTAGGAAATTACCTTTTTGTTCTGGTTCTAGATTGCTTATGCTGGTTGTTTTTTTTGGTTCTGGTTCTAGATTGTTTATTTTGGTTGTTTTTTTTTTGTGCTGGTTCTAGATTGTTTATGCTGGTTGTTGTTTTTTTGTTCTGGTTCTAGATTGTTTATGCTGGTTGTTGTTTTTTTGTTCTTTTTCTAGATTGTTTACGTTGGTTTTTTTTTTGTTCTGGTTCTAGATTGTTTATGTTGGTTGTTTTTTGTTCTTGTTCTAGATTGTTTATGTTGGTTGTTGTTTTTTTGTTCTGGTTCTAGATTGTTTATGTTGGTTGTTTTTTTTGCTCTGGTTCTAGATTGTTTATGTTGGTTGTTGTTTTTTTGCTCTGGTTCTAGATTGTTTATGTTGGTTGTTGTTTTTTTTTGTTCTGGTTCTAGATTGTTTATGTTGGTTGTTGTTTTTTTTTGTTCTGGTTCTAGATTGTTTATGCTGGTTTTTTTTTTGTTCTGATTCTAGATTGTTTATGTTGGTTGTTATTTTTGTTCTGGTTCTAGATTGTTTATGTTGGTTGTTTTTTTGTTCTGGTTCTAGATTGTTTATACTGGTTGTTGTTTTTTTGCTCTGGTTCTAGATTGTTTATGTTGGTTGTTGTTTTTTTGCTCTGGTTCTAGATTGTTTTATGTTGGTTGTTGTTTTTTTTGCTCTGGTTCTAGATTGTTTATGTTGGTTGTTTTTTTGTTCTTGTTCTAGATTGTTTATGTTGGTTGTTGTTTTGTGCTGGTTCTAGACTGTTTATATTGGTTGTTGTTCTTTTGTTCTGGTTCTAGATTGTTTATGCTGGTTTTTTTTTTGTTCTGGTTCTAGATTGTTTATGCTGGTTGTTTTTTGTTCTGGTTCTAGATGTTTATGTTGGTTGTTTTTTTGTTCTGGTTCTAGATTGTTTATGCTGGTTGTTGTTTTTTGTTCTGGTTCTAGATTGTTTATGTTGGTTGTTGTTTTTTTGTTCTGGTTCTAGATTGTTTATGTTGGTTGTTGTTTTTTTGTTCTTGGTCTAGATTGTTTATGTTGGTGTTTTTTTTTGTTCTGGTTCTAGATTGTTTATGTTGGTTGTTGTTTTTTGTTCTGGTTCTAGATTGTTTATGTTGGTTGTTGTTTTTTTGTTCTGATTCTAGATTGTTTATGTTGGTTGTTTTTTTTGTTCTGGTTCTAGATTTTTATGCTGGTTGTTTTTTTGTTTGTTCTGGTTCTAGATTGTTTATGCTGGTTGTTGTTTTTTTTGTTCTGGTTCTAGATTGTTTATGCTGGTTGTTTTTTTTTTGTTCTGGTTCTAGATTGTTTATTTTGGTTGTTTTTTTGTGCTGGTTCTAGATTGTTTATTCTGGTTGTTGTTTTTTTTGTTCTGGTTCTAGATTGTTTATGTGGTTGTTTTTTTTTTTTTTTTCTGGTTCTAGATTGTTTATGTTGGGTTGTTTTTTTGTTCTGGTTCTAGATTGTTTATGTTGGTTGTTGTTTTTTTTGTTCTGGTTCTAGATTGTTTATGTTGGTTGTTTTTTGTTCTTGTTCTAGATTGTTTATGTTGGTTGTTGTTTTTAGTTCTGGTTCTAGATTGTTTATGCTGGTTGTTGTTTTTTTGCTCTGGTTCTAGATTGTTTATGGTGGTTGTTTTTTTGTTGTTCTGGTTATAGATTGTTTATGCTGGTTGTTTTTTGTTCTGGTTCTAGATTGTTTATATTGGTTGTTGTTTTGTTCTGGTTCTAGATTGTTTATGCTGGTTGTTTTTTTTGCTCTGGTTCTAGATTGTTTATTCTGGTTGTTGTTTTTTTGTTCTGGTTCTAGATTTTTTATGTTGGTGTGTTTTTTTTTTGTTCTGGTTCTAGATTGTTTATGTTGGTTGTTTTTTTGTTCTGGTTCTAGATTGTTTATGCTGGTTGTTTTTTTCATTCTGGTTCTAGATTGTTTATGCTGGTTGTTGTTTTTTTTGCTCTGGTTCTAGATTGTTTATGGTGGTTTTTTTTTGTTCTGGTTCTAGATTGTTTATGCTGGTTGTTTTTTGTTGTGGTTCTAGATTGTTTTATATTGGTTGTTGTTTTGTTCTGGTTCTAGATTGTTTATGCTGGTTGTTTTTTTTTGCTCTGGTTCTAGATTGTTTATTCTGGTTGTTGTTTTTTTGTTCTGGTGCTAGATTGTTTATGTTGGGTGTTTTTTTTTGTTCTGGTTCTAGATTGTTTATGTTGGTTGTTTTTTTCATTCTGGTTCTAGATTGTTTATATTGGTTGTCGTTTGGTGCTACTTGATGTTTGTTGTGCAGGATTCTATTTGTGTGTGAACGTTGCTGTTTTCTGGTTCAGAATGCTATCTGTTGATGGTACCCGGACCACATGATAACAAATGTCAGTCACCACTTCAACATTTGTGTCTAACCACCTCATATGTGACAACTAAATGACTATTTACAACCGCTGTGACGCAGAACAGAAACCCTATTGTGACTGGACCTCTTTGTTGGATGTTAGGAGACCGCCTGTCTTCACCACCCCCCAGTCCAGTGAATGACAGGAACTTGACATCTTGTAATCGTCACATTGCCCAAGGAATGACAGGATATTGACATTTTGTAATCCTCACATTGTCCAGTGAATGACAGGATCTTGACATTTTCAATCATCACATTGTCCAGCTAGGACAGAAACTTGACATCTTGTAATCGTCACATTGTCCAAGCTACGACAGAATTTGACATCTTGTAATCGTCACATTGTCCAAGCTAGGACAGAAACTTGACATCTTGTAATCGTCACATTGTCCAAGCTAGGACAGAAACTTGACATCTTGTAATCGTCACATTGTCCAAGCTAGGACAGAAACTTGACATCTTGTAATCGTCACATTGTCCAAGCTAGGACAGAAACTTGACATCTTGTAATCGTCACATTGTCCAAGCTAGGACAGAAACTTGACATCTTGTATCGTCACATGTCCAAGCTAGGACAGAAACTTGACATCTTGTAATCGTCACATTGTCCAAGCTAGGACAGAAACTTGACATCTTGTAATTGCGACATTGCCCAAGGAATGTCAGGATCTTGACATTTTCAATCGTCACATTGTCCAAGCTATGGACAGGATCTTTACACTTCCTTGTATTTCAATCAAAATGTGGACTTTTTTAAAATCCAAGAAAGAAGCAAAGAAAGTTGTTATAGAAGTGAATGAGTAGCTAACAGGATGTGGACGAAAAAAAACAATAACTGACCAAGACAAAAACTTTATTTCAAAATTTTATTTTTCTTCAAAAATAATTATTTACATAAAACCATTTCAATTTCACGGATTCACCACAATAATTTACACATCTCATACTTCTGGTAGGACCATTTGGATGTCAAATTGAGCTTTTTGTAAACATGTCACCACACAACACCAACACACTTGACATTTTCCCCCTACACTTTCATATATACATACTTAAACTGAATTGTCAGAAATGACAATTGCACCCCTTCCACACTGGATATAATTTACATTTTCCCCACATCTTTACAAATCAGGCCATATTTACATTAACTTTCTTGGACTTGTACAGGCCAACTCAACACACAACTTCACACACACTTCACTTTTACAAACAAATGTCTTACAATTTTTACAAACAAAATGTCTAATTCAATTTATACTTTTACATAAATAATTGACTTTCAATCTGACTTCACAATCTATAAATACTCAGTCATAAACATGCATTCTGTGCTCCTTTACAATAAATAAGTCATGGATAATTTATAGAACATAAATGAACTGGCTGGAAAGTGACTGCAATAAATAGTGAACATGGAAATGACACACAAAATAAATAGTTCAACAGATGAAATGAAATCAAGGGACGGAAGGAACATAACGCAACAAAGAAGTTAAGATTGGTCAAACAGATTGTATTGGTTTCACTTTGGGTAATTAATCTCACTGTCGGTTCATAGAAAAATTCAGAACTGTGTACTAGTCAGAGCCAGGGCTAATTAAATGTAGGATTTGTGCATGATAACCAGTGACGGCTGGTCACACACCATGTCCAAGATACAGTCGCAGACATTCTCATCTGTTCCTCTTTGTGTCCATGCAGGATGTCCACTTCATGTCAAGATCCAGTCGCAGACCATTCTCATCTCCATTCCTCTTTGTGTCCATGCAGGATGTCCGCATCACGTCCAAGATCCACTCATGACACAATCCCTTCCTTTTTTTTGTGATAATATTTGACTGACTGTCATCTCCTTTCTCTGCCACTGCTTTCCTTCAAAATGCCCATTACTTAACACCGGACATCTGACATCTGACACCAACCATCCACCATTACTGACCAAAGTCAAAGGACAACAAAAGCAGTCAAATTGTATCTCCAACCCAAAAACAAATCCAGAATGCAGCCACAAGAAAGTGTGTCACGGAATAACCGCAGAAGGAAAAGAGAAACACGATTTGGAATTAGCAAAAACAATAACCTCAATGAAGATCTCTAAAAAAAAAATGGTGACAAAAAAGTGCCCGATTCAAAACTATGACTGTAATGAATGAAATGAAATATGCACAACAACATCAGAAATGGTGTATTTTAGATGTGCAAAAATGGTCTCCAATTTTGCTAACAGATTTACATACAATTCTGTCAACTTAGTGATTAATCGATATTACCACACACCCACCCCCCCCCCCCCAAAAAAAAGAAGTAGTATCAATCAACTACAGAAACAGCCCCAACAGTTACAACTCAAATGTGAATATCACACACACATGGAAACACGTGCACAAATTTTGCATTGATAATTTGCTTGCTGTCCTGGCTAATTCTATCGCCTGCTGCCTTCGATGAAATCAACCAAGTAGAGGAAGTTCTCGGGGGGGCCACTTCCTGGCAAAGTTCACAAAACAAAATATGCTATCTTGACACTCAAGAGGAATACAGCGAGAGGAATGGAGAAATGTAATGTCGTCGTGAACATTGAAATAGACATGACATATCAATGAGTAGAAACAGGTCAAGGACAAGGTCTTGGTCGCTGGTAATGTTTTTACATTAATTCTTGAGGTGAGACCATCCGCAAATTGAGAGCACAAATTCTGAAGAATATTTAAACTTCATATCATTTGCCAGGTTGTAATTTGTTTGCTCTGACCAGGGTGTGTTGGCATTTTAAAAAAAGTACTGATAATTTTAACAATATATTATATGTGCTTGTTTTCTGTGCCAAAATATTACAAATTGAACAGTATTTTTTTTATTACCTGGCAAACAGACAACTGCCCGATATTTGTTAGAACAAACTGGTAGCTTTAGTAAAACAGCAATAAAACTGGCAGTGAGGACATCCAACACAATTTTAAATGAAAGAAAAAGTGAATTAGTGACGGTCTGTAGGCAAATAAAACACATCCAAATACAAAATGGAAGTTAAAGGACAAAGATAATTTATGAAGTGAAAGGAAATATCTTTCCTGCTACCAAAATCTGGCAATGTTATGTACATTCCAACATACGCACTAATAAATACATGCACACACGCTTTCAAGGTAGGAGACATACATGGTTGAATGTTGCAAGAAATCTTACGAGGATGATGATAAGGGGAAAAAAAAAACAAGAAAAGGCTAAATAATTTAGATGTGAATGATTTGATCATGTTAATAAATTACCTCTTGGACATAAATACTTTCATACTTACATAATTACATTTGTATACAAACATCCAGATTTGGTTATGTGTGTCCGTGTTTCTTGTTGCTAAACAACACGGAGCCAATCAGACTAATGAGATGTTAGTTTTTGCTTGCACGCAAGTAACGTACGTTTCTATTTTTTGATTTGCTAACTTAGGTGGTTTCATCGAAGATTAATTTAAAATGATGGAAATCCTGATTTGTCAGTTTACTTGTTATCAAATGAGGGCTATTTTAGGTTTGTTTGCTCCTCAAGAAAAGTATCATCACTGATGAACTCTGGTGTGGCTTGTGGCTCTGCAGATCGCTTGACATTAGTCTGTGTGGGCTCTGCAGATCGCTTGACATTAGTCTGTGTGGGCTCTGCAGATCACTTGACATTAGCCTGTGTGGGCTCTGCAGATCGCTTGACATTAGCCTGTGTGGGCTCTGCAGATCGCTTGACATTAGTCTGTGTGGGCTCTGCAGATCGCTTGACATTAGTCTGTGTGGCTCTGCAGATCACTTGACATTAGTCTGTGTGGGCTCTGCAGATCGCTTGACATTAGTCTGTGTGGGCTCTGCAGATCACTTGACATTAGTCTGTGTGGGCTCTGCAGATCGCTTGACATTAGTCTGTGTTGGCTCTGCAGATCACTTGACATTAGTCTGTGTGGTATGTGATACCAAAGCTGCAACTCTTGATGCTACGTTACTGTGTTATGCGAATCAATATTCAGGAGTGAAACAGAGTAAAGTAGTTCTGTCGTGAATGACTAAACAATAGTTCTGTGAATATGACTAATAACAAATCTATGTGTGAACAACTAAAACAGCCACTTCTGATGAACTAATAGCACTCTTAGATCCAGTCGAAGCATGACAGGTTGCCCCCTGACTGTTATTGGAAGCGTTGCTGATGAATTCAGTTATGGTAGATCTGGGCAGTCAGCCAGCCCCTACGGCAACAACCAAACAGCCAGGCCCTTCTACGACAACCAAACAGCCAGCCCCTCCTACAACAACCAAATAGTCAGCCCCTACTACGACAACCAAACAGCCAGCCCCACTGCGACAACCAAACAAGTCATCCTGGAATAGGTGTGAGAATGTGTGATGTCCTTCTTGTGTCTGCTAAAAATCTGGTCTGCCATCCTCACGCGTGTTCTTCCAGTTGAACCATCTTAGACTGTTAAGTGCAGAACAACGCTGGACTATTGATGGCACTGCTCAACCGGGCCCCCATCCATCCACTGCTAAAACATGAACCAGATATTTTCTTCATGCGCAGAAAAAGGGCCGGACGCCTGGCCAGTTATTGTGTGCGGACACAGTTGAACTAATGAAAGGCAGCACGATCAAAGACTCTCACTGCTGCTCAGATGTGCATGTCAACCACTTTCCCTGTAGCTGATGTCCTCTTCTCTGGAATTGGAACAGGAGGTGGGACTTTATTCATCCATGGATGTTGCAAGATCTGTTCTAGAGTTGGTCTCTGATGAGGTTCTATGGATAGGCACTTGCGGATGAGATCTCTGCATTCTAAAATTGAAAAAAAAAAGATAAAAGATAAATGATTAATCCACATCTCATGATTTGTCTGAAATGAACTTAATTCAGGACAATTTGGTATGGATGATAATGGGATGAGAAAAAAAATAGAGGATAAAGTGATGATAATGGGATAAGAAAAAATAGAGGCTAAAGTGGATGATAATGGGATGAGAAAAAAAAGACTAAAGTGGATGATAATGGGATGAGAAAAAATAGAGGCTAAAGTGGATGATAATGGATGAGAAAAAAATAGAGGCTAAAGTGGATGATAATGGGATGAGAAAAAAAATAGAGGCTAAAGTGGATAATAATGGGATGAGAAAAAAATAGAGGCTAAAGTGGATGATAATGGGATGAGAAAACTGGTGGGTAAAATGAATGATAATGTGATGAGATTTCTAAAAAAACCTGGTGGGTATAATGGATGATAATGGAAACAGATGAGAAGACTGGTGGGTAAAATGAATGATAATGGGATGAGATGAAAAAAACTGGTGGGTATAATGGATGATAATGGGATTGTAAGAAACATTAGATGATCATGAAAATACAATTTTGAGATTAATTGGAGTTAAAATATGACAGAGAACATTGAATTCTTGGGCATTGATGATTAATCTTGACAGCTTTAATCATTAATCTTGACAGCTTTAATGATTAATCTTGACAGCCTTAATGATTAATCTTGACAGGTTGTTAATGGACGTTATTTGAGGCAGCTATTTGCTTCAACATTCATAATGGTGAACTAATGGGCAGATAACTGCAATTTGTTGAAAGGCAATTTGGAGGGGCAGAGACTTACGTGGAGTTAGGGATGTTTTGTAGTGCAACTCTGCAGACTTGATCTGCTCGTCTTGCTCAAAGGGGATGTCACCATTGACGAGATCAAAGAGAAGGATGCCCAGAGACCACACGGTGGCTTGTCTCCCATTGTAGAGATGGTTGCTGATCCACTCCGGAGGGCTGTACACACGAGTTCCTGCAAAGATGACCAGAAATCACAAAGTTAAACGTTGAATTGTATGAATTAAAAATATCATCTTTGCTGGACATTGTTGTCCCTTGCACATATGGGAATGATTCAAATAATATGTTTACTTGCAACACTAACTATAGAAGATGTCCCTTGCACATATGGGAACGATTCAAATAATATGTTTACTTGCAACACTAACTATAGAAGACGTCCCTAGCACATATGGGAACGATTCAAATAATATGTTTATTTGCAACACTAACTATAGAAGACGTCACTTGCACATATGGGAACGATTCAATAATATGTTTACTTGCAACACTAACTATAGAAGACGTTCCTTGGACATATGGGAACGATTCAAATAATATGTTTACTTGCAACACTAACTATAGAAGACGTTCCTTGGACATATGGGAACGATTCAAATAATATGTTTATTTGCAACACTAACTATAGAAGACGTCACTTGCACATATGGGAACGATTCAAATAATATGTTTACTTGCAACACTAACTATAGAAGACGTTCCTTGGACATATGGGAACGATTCAAATAATATGTTTACTTGCAACACTAACTATAGAAGACGTTCCTTGGACATATGGGAACGATTCAAATAATATGTTTACTTGCAACACTAACTATAGAAGACGTTCCTTGGACATATGGGAACGATTCAAATAATATGTTTACTTGCAACACTAACTATAGAAGACGTTCCTTGGACATATGTGAACGATTCAAATAATATGTTTACTTGCAACACTAACTATAGAAGATGACACGGCTGCGTGTGTCAATCTCATGACAGCGGTGGTGTCTATGAAAGTATCTTCATCAGTACAAACAAAACAAATTACGGTCAGACAACCCCCTTACAATTTAAAACCGCTTCTACCCGATCAATTTGCTAAAAGGACAGACATTAAACAAAAATGAATGGAAAAAAAAAAACAACAAACAAACAATGGGACGCAAGTTGGCAGATACCACGGGCACGAAGCACAAGTGGTGATGACCTTGTGACCTATATATTTGTAATGAGGAAGCAGGCGTTGGTTTTTACAGCGCCATTATGTCAACGGCTCCAACATCGGGCAGGAAGCCATCACATCTCAGGTTATTTCATCCTCCATGACCTCTATCATGGACGCGAGTTCTAAACCGGAGTCAGCGTCACCAGGCCCTGACTCATTCAGGTCCAAATGGGGAAGTCACTCACGCGTGACGTCACACCAGCTAAACAGGGGAAACTCATCCACGGCTATAAATAGCGCGAACTGCGCGCGCACCTGTTAAATGCGTCACAAAACTAGCTTCCTATTTCTACATCACAGAAGCCACAATTTTGGCGCGTAATTGAGGCTGCCAGAAATAGATCACGTGAGACTGACATCTCCAGCTGTACTGTACAAATTACACGTACAACTACATCAATTGGCGTCGGTACAGCTACACTACGAAATCTGAAGGATACAATATTTCCGTTTTCAGGCAATTCCGATCACTTTTGTTTACTAATATGAGATTACAGTACCAGTCAACAGGTGTCGCTTTCAACATCGAAGTTGATAAATCTCCGTTAATTAAGAAACAATCAATATCCTGACAAATTCCCGTTAAGAAACAATCCCTTGACATATCCCCGTTAAGAAACAATCCCTGACATATCCCCGTTAAGAAACAATCCCCTGACATATCCCCGTTAAGAAACAATCCCCTGACATATCCCGTTTAAGAAACAATCCCCTGACATATCCCGTTAAGAAACAATCCCCTGACATATCCCGTTAAGAACAATCCCCTGACATATCCCCGTTAAAAACAATCCCCTGACATATCCCCGTTAAGAAACAATCCCCTGACATATCCCCGTTAAGAAACAATCCCCTGACATATCCCCGTTAAGAAACAATCCTTAAATTATTGGGAAGTTAGAGCACATGTTGAGTTCTGTCTGAATCCATTGAACAAAGGTATTTTCTTCTAGAATATTCTGTATGTGAAGTACCGGCCCAGTGTTGTAACTCATGACCCACACAACGTGAACACCCAATATCCATCCACAAACGTCACCCGTCCTCGTCTGGAATCATGTATGAACGTTCCCTGACAACGGTCCATGCCCCCACCACATCAACGACTAGCAAACAATGGAACTGCTCATATAATGGTCAGAGTTTATATTTACGCCATTTTTGCCGCCGAAGTGTAGGAGTTATTTCTGCCAAACGAAATGGGGATATTTCCTGTGGCAACTTAGTGTTGTGCGTTTACTCAACTGACGTCCGCCTACCCAACAACTGACGTCCTCCTACCCAACAACTGACGTCCTCCTACCCAACAACTGACGACCTCCTACTCAACACACTGACGTCCCCTACCCAACAACTGACGTCCTCCTACCCAACAACTGACGTCCGCCTACCCAACAACTGACGTTCGCCTACCCAACAACTGACCCCCCTATCCAACAAACTGATGTCCATGAGAAACAAACTCTAGAGCACAAGACCAACTAAGCTACCTAAAAAAGTAGCTATCACTGGTGATGTCTTTTGGAAGTTTCCCTCTATAATAATATTAATTAATTATTATTTGTCTCCAGTCTAAATCACTGGAAACTACTATTCGTGCTGTTTCATCCTATAACTGTTTGCCTGGAACGCAAGTATTCAGCCCTACCCTATCCAAGAGATACTTGCCTTAATAGGAAAATACAGATACACAATTTATTCCCGAGTTGTGATCGTAACCCATATAGTCGTGAGTACACCCGCGTGAAAGACATTGCCAATGATAGCTACTTTTCAGGTAGCTTAGTTGGCCGTGTGCTCTGGCATTGGTTTCTCTTGGCAAGCCGCTGTGCCGAGGAGTGCTGATCTATCGCCTCGGAAGTTTCCCTCTATAATATTTATTTATTATTAGTTGTCTGGCGTCTCCGTTACTTGACCGACCTCGACCTTAACTGGCTGTGAGCCTACATGACTATCATATTCCCCCCCCCCCCCCAAACCATGAAACCACGCCACCGCTTATCTTTCCTGCTACCAAAATATGACAATAGGGCCCCTAACATAGACAGAGATGATGTGGCAGGTTTGTATTAATATGAGGTAATGGGACCCTAACATAGACAGAGTTGATATGACAGGTCTGTACATGTACTAATATGAGGTAATGGGACCCTAACATAGACAGAGTTGATATGACAGGTCTGTACATGTACTAATATGAGGTAATGGGACCCTAACATAGACAGAGATGATATGGCAGGTCTGTACTAATATGAGGTAATGGGACCCTAACATAGACATAGTTGATATGACAGGTCTGTACTAATATGAGGTAATGGGACCCTAACATAGACATAGTTGATATGGCAGGTCTGTACTAATATGAGGTAATGGGACCCTAACATAGACATAGTTGATATGACAGGTCTGTACTAATATGAGGTAATGGGACCCTAACATAGACATAGTTGATATGGCAGGTCTGTACTAATATGAGGTAATGGGACCCTAACATAGACAGAGTTGAAATGGCAGGTCTGTACTAATATGAGGTAATGGGACCCTAACATAGACATAGTTGATATGACAGGTCTGTACTAACATGAGGTAATGGGACCCTAACATAGACAGAGTTGATATGACAGGTCTGTACTAATATGAGGTAATGGGACCCTAAGATAGGTACATAGCTTGTCGTGCAAGCATCTGGTTAAACTGCTAAGAGAAAAAACACACACACTAGACACAAGATATTGAGATCTCAACGTCCATGACCTACTATCGGAAGCGAGTTCACAAAAGAAATGCAGAAACTAGCACATGGTCAGTGACTTCAAAACGCTGAACTGTCCCTCCCTTTAAGCTGGGCATGACTCTAACCGTTAGACATAGTGTAAAGTCTAGTGTTGGGTCCCGCTGTATAGTAGTTGGCTAATCCATTGGATAATTGGCTAATCCATTGGATAATTGGCTAATCCACTGGATATTTGACTAATACAATGGATAGTTTGGCTAATCCATTAGATGGTTGACTAATCCATTAGATAGTTGACTAATCCATTAGATAGTTGACTAATCCACTGGATAGTTGGCTCATCCATTAGATAGTTGGCTCATCCATTAGATAGTTGACTATTCCATTAGATAGTTGGCTCATCCATTAGATAGTTGACTAATCCATTAGATAGTTTGCTATTCCATTAGATAGTTGACTACATAATCCATTAGATAGTTGACTAATCCATTAGATAGTTGACTAATCCATTAGATAGTTGGCTCATCCATTAGATAGTTGACTAATCCATTAGATAGTTGACTAATCCATTAGATAGTTGGCTCATCCATTAGATAGTTGGCCCATCCATTAGATAGTTGACTAATCCATTAGATAGTTGGCTCATCCATTAGATAGTTGACTAATCCATTAGATAGTTGGCCCATCCATTAGATAGTTGACTAATCCATTAGATAGTTTGCTATTCCATTAGATAGTTGACTACATAATCCATTAGATAGTTGACTATTCCATTAGATAGTTGGCTCATCCATTAGATAGTTTGCTATTCCATTAGATAGTTGGCTCATCCATTAGATAGTTGGCTCATCCATTAGATAGTTGACTTATCCATTAGATAGTTGGCTAATCCATTCCTCTGTCGCTGCTTCTAACAGTTCATGTTTGTTGCTATGCCATTTTGTCTGCCCGTCTCGTGTTAAATATATACGATGTTAAATGAGGACAATTAGACAAGCGTTGAAACTTCTAGACTAATACGGATAGATAGACAATGCAACTTCTAGACTAATACGGATAGATAGACAATGCAACTTCTAGACTAATACGGATAGATAGACAATGCAACTTCTAGACTAATACGGATAGATAGACAATGCAACTTCTAGACTAATACGGATAGATAGACAATGCAACTTCTAGACTAATACGGATAGATAGACAATGCAACTTCTTGACTAATACGGATAGATAGACAATGCAACTTCTAGACTAATACGGATAGATAGACAATGCAACTTCTAGACTAATACGGATAGATAGACAATGCAACTTCTAGACTAATACGGATAGATAGACAATGCAACTTCTAGACTAATACGGATAGATAGACAAGCACCAGTCGTGGATTTAAAAAAAATGTGATTACTGAAAGAAAGAGACGAGAAGAAGTTTATTGCTTTCATGAGCAGAAACATCAATAGTAGCAGCAACTTTAACACTGCAGGACGAGGTCAGTGACCTCTCACCAGGTGAGTTCTGTTGAAACCACCACAACCAGCAAAAGAAGGAGAATTACTCACACACCCCAGGTAGGAGAATCGATAAACTAAACGGTCACGCGAGAATTAATGATCAGGCACGCGTGACATGGAAATAATAACAGAGACACGTACACAGAGAAAGTGACATCGAATAGAGAAACACGCAGAGACGGAGACATCGAAAAGAGAAACACGCAGAGGAGATATCGAACAGAGAAACACACACAGAGAAAGAGACATCAAATAGAGAAACACGCAGAGAAGGAGACATCGAATAGAAAAAACACGCAGAGAAGGAGTCATCGAAAGGAGAAACACGCAGAGACGGAGACATCGAAAAGAGAAACACAGAGAAGCTATTGAGGCACTTAAGTCGACTGGCTATTTCTACATTGTATATCTTCTACCCCCCTTCAGCGCATCCCATGTGTTGTGTAAGGAATATGACGCCACGCTCTGTTTGCCATCCCGCATTGAGAAACGGGGATCGAAGTACGATAAAAGTTAACGCAGGTGCCTATTTAAGACTTGAGGAAACAGCTGCGGGCTTAGATCCTAACCTATCGTCTTTAACAACCTCGGCAGTTTCCACATATTACAAGTTACACTCTGAAGAAGGCCACAACCGAAACGTCAGTATTGTGTTGTGTTCCTTCCTTGTAAAGCTGTCACCATACCTTGGAGTGTTTATCACACCCCACTACTGACTCCTTGCTACCAGCTTTATCGCAGCATTACAATTTTTTTGCCTGTTCCCCATATTACAAGTTTAAGTAACTGACGCTCCAGTGAACTCAGTGACCTTCCCTGGTGACTGCATAATCAGTACCTGATACACAAGGGGCATGATCTACCAACCGGGTAAAGACGATTACGATCCGGCAACAGATCGGAATTACGTAAACTGATTAGGTCACGTCATGCGCCAAAGTGAATAGCGCCTGGCGCGGGCGAGGTTCTCGTCTGTCACTTCAAAAAAGGTATGAGATGTGACAGGTTTACGTAATATATGACTCAAACACATGGCGCCATCTACTGGATTATAACAAGCTGTCGCCTTTAATCCCGCTTGGCTTCATTACAAGAAGATTGGAGATATGATCCTATCAGAGGCGTGAACGCCACACGTACCAGCATGTACTAGGGGCACCTGGATCTCTAGCCATAGAATTTGAAAAGTGGCACTCACAGTGCACCGCGCCATGCTGGACTCGATCTAAAGAGAGAAAAATGCACCGCGTCATGCTGGACTCGATCTAAAGAGATAAGTGCACCGTTCCAGGCTGGACTCGATCTAAAGCAGCCCTTTAACCCCAGAACAAATTGGTACATCCCTATTGGTCTTTGCTGCGTATTTCCTAAAAGTGGTTCCAATTTCAGACACATCATGAATTAGTGAGAATGCTTCACTCTATGTGCAGGTTTGTTATATCTCAGATTGATGTTTCTAGTCAAACTGAGTCCAAACGCTGAAATTGTGTGTGTGTGTTCCCTGCTAAACAGAGGCCGATTACGAAAGAAAATGCTTATATATATCTAATTCAAGTTTACATCATCATCATCAAGTACCGGGCCTACTGGCGTAGGTGATCATGTCTTCCACAACTTTCGATCTCGGCAGCTATTTATCATCTCTGTTGATGACCTTCTGTCTAGCCATTCTCTTAAGCTGTCTGTTATTTACTCTCTTTGCTTCCCTCTATCTCTTCGTCCCTCAATTTTTCCAGTTGTTACAATATAATCCAGTTGTTCTCTTCTCATTACATGGCCAAAAAATGATGATTGTTTCTTCCTAATATTAATTCTTAACATGGACGAGTAACATCAAAAGATGGACAAATCAACCGATGACAACCTGCACCATCAAAGCAAGAGATAGAGCAAAATGGCGCTCCATGGTAGCCAACCTTCGTTGCGGAGACGGCACTCAATGATGATGATGATGAATATTAATTCAAGTTTACATATATATCTAATTCACGTTTATATGTATCTAATTCAAGCTTATATTTATCTAGTTCACAGAACCAACTCCAAATGGGCTAGAGACGAAATAACGAGCAGTTTCTAGTCACAAATATTTGTGTTTGTATGTTGTGGTTGTATGTTGTAGACATGCAGGTTTTGTCTACATTTTGGGGAGGCACGATACGTTTAACCTCGACTAAATCTTTCGGGTTATATTAGACCCTAACTGCCACCTATAAAAAGTGAATTAATTATTTTCGCTTTTACATTTATTTACCTAATATGTTTGTGTGTGTGGTGTGTGTGTGTGTGTGTGTGTGTGTGTGTTTGTCAGGAACATCTCTGGTATAATAAATGTCACAAGAAATGACATTTTTATGAAATAACAATTAAAAAAAACCGTGTTTATTTTTGTTACTTAGCGCCCCCCCCACCCCAGAACGTTAGTTACACCATTGTCACCGTGTTGTATTGTTAGTTGTTAATGGTTTCCCCACTGCAACTAACAGAGAAAGGGACAGTGTAACGCCATATGTTTGTGTGTGTGCGTGTACATTGTCCATGATGGCCGTCCATGATAAGTGATGGTATGATTTGTTTAACTCCATTGATTAGGTTCATGCGTCACCTACAGCGTGGGAGGTGCAAATGGTTCTCACATTATGATCCCTGGGGTACTGGCCGTGTGTGAGCCATGCCTGGTGAATATTTTATATTTCTTTACACTGAACTGTTTTTGTTGTTCAGTCACTGTTCTATAGATCAATAACAGCACGGACATCTTCCATAGATCAATAACATGAACAACAAATAAAATGCCGCTGTTCTATAGATCAGTAACATGAACAACCAATAAAATGCCACTGTTCTATAGATCAATAACAAAATGAACAACCATATAAAATGCCACTGTTCTATAGATAACAACAAAATGAACAACCAATAAAATGCCATTGTTCTATAGATCAATAACAAAATGAACAACCAATAAAATGCCATTGTTCTATAGATCAATAACAAAATGAACAACCAATAAAATGCCACTGTTCTATAGATTTAAAAAAAACATGAAAGAACAACAATGAGAAGTCAGCCACCATCAGGGATGTAAGGCAACAGGAACAAGAACTCAATGAAATTGTAATGGCTAGACTATGGTAATATAGGACATTGGTAATATAGGACATTGGTATATAGGACATATATAGGACATTGGTAATATAGGACATTGGTAATATAGGACATTGGTAATATAGGACATTGGTAATATAGGACATTGGTAATATAGGACATTGGTAATATAGGACATTGGTAATATAGGACATTGGTAATATAGGACATTGGTAATATAGGACATTATTTTAGAACAATGTGAGAAATACACAAGGTAGAAGTGAAGGGAATATGAATACTACAATAAACAGCAGTAGAAGTGAAGGTAATATGAATACTACAATAAACAGCAGTAGAAGTGAAGGTAATATGAATACTACAATAAACAGCAGTAAAAGTGGATGGAATATGAATACTACAATAAACAGCAGTAAAAGTGGATGGAATATGAATACTACAATAAACAGCAGTAAAAGTGGATGGAATATGAATACTACAATAAACAGCAGTAGAGGTCAAGGGAATATATATACTACAACAGTAAACAGCAGTAGAAGTCAAGGGAATATATATACTACAACAGTAAACAGCAGTAGAAGTCAAGGGAATATATATACTACAACAGTAAACAACAGTAGAAGTCAAGGGAATATATATATTACAACAGTAAACAGCAGTAGAAGTCAAGGGAATATATATACTACAACAATAAACAGCAGTAGAAGTCAAGGGAATATATATACTACAACAGTAAACAGCAGTAGAAGTCAAGGGAATATATATACTACAACAACAAACAACAGTAGAAGTCAATGCAACATAACTACAACAACAAACAACAGTAGAAGTCAATGCAACATAACTACAACAACAAACAACAGTAGAAGTCAATGCAACATAACTACAACAACAAACAACAGTAGAAGTCAATGCAACATAACTACAACAACAAACAACAGTAGACATAAATGGAACCAATTTTTTCATCACTCACCATCAAATTCATCATAGTCCCCATCTCGTAGCACAGTCCCAGATCCAAAATCAATCAATTTCAGCTGACCTGTTTTTAAATCCACGAGGACATTCTCGTCCTTAATATCCCGATGTAGTACACCGCACCTTTCAATGTTTTGCACTATTTGAACGATCTGCATGAAAAATACTCTGGCCTCATCTTCACTAAGAGCTCCCCGCTCCGTAATATAGTCAAACAAGTCCTTCACGCTGTCTGGTTTCTCTGTGATAAGGAAGAAACAGTCCTCACGCTCGAACGTCTCAATCAGTTTGATAACCCCTGTGACGTGTTGTACCTTCTGGAGTAACTGCAGTTCTAGAGGGATTCTCAAACCGTTCGCCTGAAACAAGAATGGACACAATGAAGGTTGGTCGTCAAATAAGGAAAATCAAAACTGTGACCTCACACAAAAATCAAGAATACAGAACGTCAAATTTATGACCTGACACATACATCAAGTATACAGAACATCAAAACCATGATCCGCACACAAACATCAAGATTCAGAACATCAAAATTAAATATTTCAAACAAGAGAACAAAATCAAAATAATATTGAATACTAGACTTTCTCTTATTTAAATTTGGTTAGAGAAGTGATTTAGACCACCCCCTCCCACGAGAGAAGACCTAGAATTGCGCCAGTTGATCGTTACTGCGCCAGTTGATCGTTACATTTGTCAAGTTGTAACTTCTCATACGCCACCCCAGGGCTGGACGATCTTAAGTAGGGCGTGGAATGTTTCACTCAAAGTGAGACTCTGGCGGATTGCCAGTACAGTACACGTCAATTTGATTTCTTGGAAGATCGTTATTTTAAAAAAAGACTAATCGACGAATGTTGACAAGGTCAGTGCGCAGTTTTAGAAGTCTGCTTGTAGTTTTAGAAGTCTGCTTGTCGCAGTTTTAGAAGTCTGCTTGTCGCAGTATTAGAAGTCTGCTTGTAGTTTTAGAAGTCTGCTTGTCGCAGTTTTAGAAGTCTGCTTGTAGTTTTAGAAGTCTGCTTGTCGCAGTTTTAGAAGTCTGCTTGTCGCAGTATTAGAAGTCTGCTTGTAGTTTTAGAAGTCTGCTTGTCGCAGTTTTAGAAGTCTGCTTGTCGCAGTATTAGAAGTCTGCTTGTCGCAGTTTTAGAAGTCTGCTTGTCGCAGTATTAGAAGTCTGCTTGTCGCAGTATTAGAAGTCTGCTTGTCGCAGTATTAGAAGTCTGCTTGTCGCAGTATTAGAAGTCTGCTTGTCGCAGTATTAGAAGTCTGCTTGTCGCAGTATTAGAAGTCTGCGTGTCGCAGTATTAGAAGTCTGCTTGTCGCAGTATTAGAAGTCTGCGTGTCGCAGTTTTAGAAGTCTGCTTGTCGCAGTTTTAGAAGTCTGCTTGTCGCAGTATTAGAAGTCTGCTTGTCGCAGTATTAGAAGTCTGCTTGTCGCAGTATTAGAAGTCTGCTTGTCGCAGTATTAGAAGTCTGCTTGTCGCAGTATTAGAAGTCTGCTTGTCGCAGTATTAGAAGTCTGCTTGTCGCAGTATTAGAAGTCTGCTTGTCGCAGTATTAGAAGTCTGCTTGTCGCAGTTTTAGAAGTCTGCGTGTCGCAGTATTAGAAGTCTGCTTGTCGCTGTTTTAGAAGTCTGCTTGTCGCAGTTTTAGAAGTCTGCTTGTCGCTGTTTTAGAAGTCTGCGTGTCGCAGTATTAGAAGTCTGCTTGTCGCAGTATTAGAAGTCTGCTTGTCGCTGTTTTAGAAGTCTGCTTGTCGCAGTTTTAGAAGTCTGCTTGTCGCTGTTTTAGAAGTCTGCGTGTCGCAGTATTAGAAGTCTGCTTGTCGCAGTATTAGAAGTCTGCTTGTCGCTGTTTTAGAAGTCTGCTTGTCGCTGTTTTAGAAGTCTGCTTGTCGCTGTTTTAGAAGTCTGCTTGTCGCAGTATTAGAAGTCTGCTTGTCGCAGTATTAGAAGTCTGCTTGTCGCTGTTTTAGAAGTCTGCTTGTCGCTGTTTTAGAAGTCTGCTTGTCGCTGTTTTAGAAGTCTGCTTGTCGCAGTATTAGAAGTCTGCTTGTCGCAGTATTAGAAGTCTGCTTGTCGCAGTATTAGAAGTCTGCTTGTCGCTGTTTTAGAAGTCTGCTTGTCGCAGTTTTAGAAGTCTGCTTGTAGTTTTAGAAGTCTGCTTGTCGCTGTGATCACCTACTTCATAAACTAACTGTAACATCTGAAAGATTTGTAGATCAAGGATGGCAACAGGGAGTAGATCGAACACAGAGACAAATTATTTGATGATGAATCATAGTGGAACGAGAAAGTAACAATAAGAACATATAACGCATATCGTTATAGAAAAGGGCCTCTGTCTTTCATTCATGATTCACCTGCAAGTACTTGACACCAAGTTTACATACACCATAAATCTCAAACTCTACTCATTTTACATCCATCATTACACCCAAGTTTACATCCGTGTAAAACACTGCCAGACTGAGTTCAAAACTGCGTCCTGCTACAGAAGAAAAACAAATGCGTCGGTGCGTGTGTTTACAAAATCCTGCTACAGCGGAACACTTGAAATGCGTCACAACTGCGTGTGTTGACAAAGTCATTGTCAAGGCGAAGGAGCAGGATGTGAGAGCAGCTTGAAGGAGACTTAGTACAACCCACGACCTGGTACAAAGTTCCGTTAGGTCTCAATAGTTCTCGTGCAAGCGAAAGTGGGTCATCTTAAACAATATCCTATATGGGGTCTCACTTACTATCCTACATGGAGTTTAACTTAAACAATATCATATATGGGAATCAACATTATCACGCACAGATCACATGATAACAATACATGATACTATATCTGTCGTTGCTGGCCCTAGCATTGGGGTGGGGAGGGAGATCGCCCCATATCACATTTACTGTATCTACAAATGTCAGTCGTGCCACAAGCATGCAGAGGTTCATGCACTGACAGATACTGAAGCGGCAATAACTGCTGGAATGTCACCCACACAAACATTTAACAGTATCTTAATGCTCATATATAGTAATGAAAAAAAAACAAGAAAAAAGATATCATAAAAATAAACAAGAAAGAAGAAATCATAAAAATAAACACGAAAGAAGAAATCATAAAAATAAACAAGAAAGAAGAAATCATAAAAATAAAAAAGAAAGAAGAAATCATAAAAATAAACAAGAAAGAAGAAATCATAAAAATAAACAAGAAAGAAGACAGCATAAAATGACAAGAATAGAAAGCAATAACTTACCAAAGTTGTCCAGGCAGAGACCTTTTTTCTTGAGATACGTTTAATTGCGACCTGGAGATAGAGACCAGTTTGTGACGTCACAACATGTCAGTTTAAAGCAATGAGATCACAGTTTCAAACAAGGGAATATTATTTTGTTTTTATCATATCTTGTCACGTCATTACTAGTGTGTTGTGTTGTACAACTTTATCATTTCATTTCTAGTGTGGGGTGTTGTACAACTTTATCCTTTCATTTCTAGTGTGTGGTGTTGTACAACTTTATCATTTCATTTCTAGTGTGGTGTTGTACAACTTATCATTTTCATTACTAGTGTGTTGTGTTGTACAACTTTATCATTTCATTTCTAGTGTGTGGTGTTGTACAACTTTATCATTTCATTTCTAGTGTGGTGTTGTACAACTTATCATTTCATTACTAGTGTGTTGTGTTGTACAACTTTATCATTTCATTACTAGTGTGTTTTGTTGTACAACTTTATCATTTCATTTCTAGTGTGTGGTGTTGTACAACTTATCATTTCATTTCTAGTGGTGTGTTGTACAACTTATCATTTCATTACTAGTGTGTTGTGTTGTACAACTTATCATTTCATTACTAGTGTGTTGTGTTGTACAACTTTATCATTTCATTACTAGTGTGTTGTGTTGTACAACTTTATCATTTCATTACTAGTGTGTTGTGTTGTACAACTTATCATTTCATTACTAGTGTGTTGTGTTGTACAACTCATCATTTCATTACTAGTGTGTTGTGTTGTACAACTCATCATTTCATTACTAGTGTGTTGTAAAATTATCCAAACTAATAAGTTCAACTGTATCCACCATCCACTTCTCTCTCCATTTACACTGTGCCATCCACCACTCCACTTCTCTCTCTCTTACAGAGTGACACATCCACCCCTCCACGTATCTCTCTCACTTTACACTGTACCATCCACCCCTCCACTTATCTCTCTCACTTTACACTGTACCATCCACCCCTCCACTTATCTCTCTCACTTTACACTGTACCATCCACCCTCCACTTATCTCTCTCACTTTACACTGTACATCCACCCTCCACTTATCTCTCTCACTTTACACTGTGCCATCCACCACTCCACTTCTCTCTCTCTTTACAGAGTGACACATCCACCCCTCCACGTATCTCTCTCACTTTACACTGTACCATCCACCCCTCCACTTATCTCTCTCACTTTACACTGTACCATCCACCCCTCCATTATCTCTCTCCCTTTACACTGTACCATCCACCCCTCCGCTTATCTCTCTCACTTTACACTGTACCATCCACCCCTCCACTTATCTCTCTCCCTTTACACTGTACAATCCACCCCTCCAATTATCTCTCTCCCTTTACACTGTACCATCCACCCCTCCACTTATCTCTCTCCCTTTACACTGTACAATCCACCCCTCCACTTATCTCTCTCCCTTTACACTGTACAATCCACCCCTCCACTTATCTCTCTCCCTTTACACTGTACAATCCACCCCTCCACTTATCTCTCTCCCTTTACACTGTACAATCCACCCCTCCACTTATCTCTCTCACTTTACACTGTACCATCCACCCCTCCAATTATCTCTCTCCCTTTACACTGTACAATCCACCCACTCCATTATCTCTCTCCCTTTACACTGTACCATCCACCCCTCCACTTATCTCTCTCACTTTACACTGTACCATCCACCCCTCCACTTATCTCTCTCACTTTACACTGCACCATCCACCCCTCCACTTATCTCTCTCACTTTACACTGTACCATCCACCCCTCCACTTATCTCTCTCCCTTTACACTGTACCATCCACCCCTCCACTTATCTCTCTCCCTTTACACTGTACAATCCACCCCTCCAATTATCTCTCTCCTTTACACTGTACAATCCACCCCTCCACTTATCTCTCTCCCTTTACACTGTACCATCCACCCCTCCACTTATCTCTCTCACTTTACACTGTACCATCCACCCCTCCACTTATCTCTCTCCCTTTACACTGTACCATCCACCCCTCCACTTATCTCTCTCTCCCTTTACACTGTACAATCCACCCCTCCAATTATCTCTCTCCCTTTACACTGTACAATCCACCCCTCCACTTATCTCTCTCCCTTACACTGTACCATCCACCCCTCCACTTATCTCTCTCCCTTTACACTGTACAATCCACCCCTCCACTTATCTCTCTCCCTTTACACTGTACAATCCACCCCCCAATTATCTCTCTCCCTTTACACTGTACCATCCACCCCTCCACCTCCCTTTACACAGTGACCCCATCCACAACTCCACACATAATTCAACAAAAACATAAAGGATTTCACTTACTTGCAGTCCATCCCTCTTCCTAAATCCACAATAAACAGTTCCGAATCCCCCCGATCCTAGAACTTCTTCTATCACATATTCTGTTTCTACCAGTTCCCCCTTACTAGAACCTGATGAAGAAAGAATACAGTAGGATTACTCAATTATGAGAACTTATCCCACAGCAAGTATAGATATTCAATTTGTTCCTGAGTTGTGTTCGTAACCATAGCCTATAGTCATGAGTACACATGTGTGAAAGACATGGCCAATGATGCTTTATTTTTTTTTAGAGAGCTTAGTTGTTGACCGTTAAAACAGGTCAATGAATTTAAATATTTGGGAACTTTGTTAACCTCAGATGGAAGATGTACAAAAAAGGTGAGATGGAGAACGGCTCAGGCAAAAGCAGCTTTCCAAAAAATGAGGAAGATACTATGCATTCCATTTTTGACAATAGAAACAAGAAAAAAAGTTCTTAAATGTTATGTAGAGCCAGTCTTAACATATGGATGTGAATCATGGACAATAGAACAACAGCCAAGAAAATCACTGGAGTATACAGAAATGAGGTTTTACAGAAGAATGTTGAGAGTACCATGGACAGCTAAGACGAGTAATGAAGATGTTCTGAGAGAGGTCAAAGCAAAAAGAGAGCTAATTTCCAATATTAGGAAGAAACATTCATCATTTTTTGGCCATGTAATGAGAAGAGAACAGCTGGAATATATTGTAACAACTGGAAAAATTGTGGGACGAAGAGATAGAGGGAAGCAAAGAGAAAAAAATTGCAGACAGCTTAAGAGAATGGCTTGGCAGAAGGTCAACAACAGAAATGATAAATAATTGTGGAGATCGAAAGTTGTGGAGGGACATGGTCACCCTACGCCAGCAGGCCCGGTACTTGATTGATAGATTTTTGACCTTATGCTCGCTCTAGCGTTTGTTTCTCGATCCTGCTTCAGGCCATATATCGTTTTTTGTTTTGATTTTTTCCTGTTGATTATTTGTGATTTTTTTCCTGTTGATTATTTGTGATTTTTTCCTGTTGATTATTTGTGATTTTTTCCTGTTGATTATTTGTGATTTTTTCCTGTTGATTATTTGTGATTTTTTCCTGTTGATTATTTGTGATTTTTTCCGAGTGTTGTAAACACACCTCTTCCCTGAAATGATTCCCTGATCTATCGCCTGGGAAGATTCCTGATCTATCGCCTGGGAAGATTCCCTGATCTATCGCCTGGGAAGATTCCCTGATCTATCGCCTGGGAAGATTCCCTGATCTATCGCCTGGGAAGATTCCCTGATCTATCGCCTGGGAAGATTCCCTGATCTATCGCCTGGGAAGATTTCCTGATCTATCGCCTGGGAAGATTTCCTGATCTATCGCCTGGGAAGATTTCCTGATCTATCGCCTGGGAAGATTCCCTGATCTATCGCCTGGGAAGATTCCCTGATCTATCGCCTGGGAAGATTCCCTGATCTATCGCATGGGAAGATTCCCTGATCTATCGCCTGGGAAGATTCCCTGATCTATCGCATGGGAGATTCCCTGATCTATCGCATGGGAAGATTCCTGATCTATCGACTGGGAAGATTTCCTGATCTATCGCCTGGGAAGATTTCCTGATCTATCGCCTGGGAAGATTTCCTGATCTATCGCCTGGGAAGATTCCCTGATCTATCGCCTGGGAAGATTCCCTGATCTATCGCCTGGGAAGATTCCCTGATCTATCGCATGGGAAGATTCCCTGATCTATCGCCTGGGAAGATTCCCTGATCTATCGCCTGGGAAGATTCCCTCCACAATAATATTCATTTAAAGTATAGGTACTCAGGTACTGGCGTAGTCAGATAAAAAATAGGGCATAAACCAAGTGTGTACTGTGTGTGTACATTAAATTAAGATGTACAAATATAAAGATGGAATAACTATTGCTGTGTGTGTACATTAAATTAAGATGTACAAATATAAAGATGGAATAAACTATTGCTGTGTGTGTACATTAAATTAAGATGTACAAATATACCGATAGAAAAACCAATGTGGAATTAAATAAACAAAGAAACAGAATTCCACTGAATACATGTCATGGAATACAATTTTACATTGAAGACACCAGAAGGAATAAGACATTTGTATTTTTACATTGAAGACACCAGATGAAATAAGACTTTTACTTTTACATTGAAGACACCAGAAGAAATAAGACATTTTTACTTTTACATTGAAGACACCAGAAGGAATAAGACATTTTTACTTTTACATTGAAGACACCAGAAGGAATAAGACATTTTACTTTTACATTGAAGACAACAGTTTTACTTTTACATTGAAGACATCAGAAGAAATAAGACTTTTTACTTTTACATTGAAGACATCAGAAGAAATAAGACTTTTACTTTTACAATGAAGACACCAGAAGAAATAAGACCTTTTACATTGAAGACATCAGAAGAAATAAGACTTTTTACTTTTACATTGAAGACACCAGAAGGAATAAGACTTTTTACTTTACATTGAAGACAACAGAAGAAATAAGAGCTGAAATAGCATAACTTGAGTCCCAGCGTAACTGTAAGGGAAGTAGTGATATATAATATATATATATAGAAGTAAGAGAAAATGCTATATTACCAATGGCATATAAGAGAAATAATAGCCAATTATCTACAGTAGACTACACTCTATAATCTACAGTAGACTACATTGTACACTAGACTACTGTTACTACACTCTACAGTTGACTGCACTCTAAAAATCTACAGTTGAATACACTCTATAAACTAAACTCTACACTCTATAATCTATAGTAGTCTACTTCTGTCACTACACGGTACAGACTGATTTGTCCATCTTTTGATGTTACTCGTCCATGTTAGTCTTGGTCTGCCTCTTTTACTTTGTATTTTCCCCTCCAGGATTACTTTAGTAGGCTGTTGTGTCTTTTAACATGGCTCAAAAATCGTATTTGTCTTGTATGAATTGTGTTTAGTAGTTCTCTTTCATTTTTAGTTGTTTTAAGATTCACGTTTGTTTTTTTTGTTTTTTTTTCCTTCCATCCAATTCTACCTATTCTTTCTATATCTCCACATTTCAAAGGCTTCAATTCTCTGTTCTGTTTTCTTGTCTAATGTGTTTCTGCACCATACATGATATAATAAAATATTGAGATATCATAAAATATTGTGACATCTTAGTGAAACGATTTCTAGCAAATATTACAAATTGTCCTAAACTTTAAAAAAATAAGAGTTCTTGGTAAGAATTATAAAATTCCAATCATCATCATCATCAAATGATTGTGATATCATAAAATATTAAGATATCATAAAATAATTAAGATATCATAAAATATTAAGATATCATAAAATATTAAGATATCATAAAATATTAAGATATCATCAAATGATTGCGATATCATAAAATATTAAGATATCATAAAAATATTAAGATATCATTAAAAAAAATAAAGAAAAACGTTAACAATAAAGATGATGTTAAAGTTTGTTATTATTTAAATGTCTGTTATTTTCTGGTAAAATCATTCAATGTCGACTTTTTCCACTTGTCCTGTGGCGATCATTATATATTTGTTGACAGCCCTCTTACAGATCAACGTATTTATTGTTTTATTTGAGAATTCCTTGACTTTGAGACAATTTTTAATTTTTTTTCTTTTGCAGCTTTCTCCTGTAACCGACAAAGAGAGAGAGAGACAAAATAATGTGTACGTGACTGTCTCAGAAAGCAAGAGAACTAGACTATTAGTTGTTAAGTTGGCGTAGTTGAGAAAGTTTAGTCGCAAAGAGAAGGACCGTCGCAGTGAGAGACCAACACCAGAAAGATTAGCTAAAGTTAATGACAGCAAAGTATAACAAATGTTAATGAGAGCAAAGTATAACAAAAATTAATGAAAGCAAAGTATAACAAAAATTAATGAAAGCAAAGTATAACAAAAGTAAATGAGAGCAAAGTATGACAAAAGTTAATGCGAGCAAAGTGATCAAAGTGTAACAAACGTTAATGAGAAGAAAGTGTAACAAAAGTTAATGCGAGCAAAGTATAACAAAAGTTAATAGTAATAATGAGAGCAAAGTGTGAGAAAAGACAAGAACTCACTTTTCACTTTTGGTAAATGTGTCTGCAACTGTGCTAGATTGAGGTTGACATTGTTGTTAACGATATTCTGTTGATGTTGATGCCGATGATGTTGTTGTTGATGGCTTGACAACTCCTGCTGTTGTAGCTGACCCATCGTACAACTGAAGAAGTTTGGTAAATGACCTCCAATCTTACAAGAAATCATGTCTGCCACACACCGCCAACACTTGCGAGCGAAGCAACCAACACTGCTGTGATCAACGATATATTCCGTTTTGAATGTTGATGATACCCCAACAACTGAGGTACTTATAATCACTGTATATCCACAGAAATAACCTTTAAATACACACTGAAAGTAGAACACAATTGAACGGGTTTTTCGCGCACAAAATCCCAAATGAATTGAAACTGGCCGGAGTCTCCGTTCGTGACTTTTATGAAAGTTGTGCCCGCTACAGCAGTCGTGGGATTGGCTGGCGAGACGCGGACCAGGTCTTGTTTGGTTGCCAAACCCACCAGCTAGTGGTTCCCACACTGTCAGTCCATGGTCCCGCTTGCTATCAGACCGCTTCTTCAAATATAGAAATGAATATCAAAAAGACTAAAACTATGATCATAAACAAAAGAAAATTCTCAAGACCTACGATTAAATATCACAGTTGAGGGAATAATCTGGAGACAGTCCAGAGCTACAACTACCTGGGACATACTATAACCAGTGATGGAAAATGTAAAATTGAAATAAACAAAAGAATAGGAAATGGCAAAAAGTTTAATTTTAATGCCATGAAAAAAATATATAACAACAAAACAAATATCAGCAGGGCTGAAACTAAGAATGGCAAATGTTACATCTTCTCAATATTCCTGTATGGTGCTGAAACATGGACATTGGACAAGAAAACAGCACAGAAAATTGAAGCTTTTGAAATGTGGATTTATAGAAGAATAGGTAGAATTGGATGGAAAGAAAAGAAACAAACGAGGAAGTTTTAAAAAACAACTAAAAATAAAAAGAGAACTACTAAATACAATTCAGACAAGACAAATGAAATTTGTGTGGCATGTTAAAAGACACAACAGCCTACTAAAAGTAATATTGGAAGGGAAAATACAAGGTAAAAGAGGCAGACCAAGACTAACATGGACGAGTAACATCAAAAGATGGTCAAGTCAACCTATGGCAATCTGCACCACCAAAGCAAGAGACAGAGTGGAATGGCACTCCATGGTAGCCAACCTTCGATGCGGAGACGGCACTCAATGATGATGATAGACATAATAATGGAAGAAAGCAACAAGAAAGGTTTCAGTCTGAATAGTAAGAAAACAGAAGTAATGTTATATCGAAGAAACAATCATCACCATCATGCAGCATAAAAGTAAACAGGACAAATCTGAAACAAGTGCAACGTGTCAAATACAAACGCGTATAATAACATCAGATGGGAGATGCACCACAGAAATAAAAAGCAGAATAGCTCAGGCCTAAATAGCATTTCAGAAAATGAAAAATATCTTATGCAATAAATCTAAATCAATAGAAGTGAGAAAGATAATTCATCGGTGCTACATAGAACCAATTCTGACCTATGGAAGCGAATCATGGACGATAAACACATTTTTTTAAACAATTTTTTTTCGTTCGCCAGCCTTTTTTTTTTTAAACCTTCGACGAAGTCCTTAGAGACTAGGAACTGAATTTTGCGTGGTAGTCCATTTTTCCCTGGCAGCCGTGTGCACAGTGGTCCCTCGCCGCACAGGCAGATAACTCCGACTTCGGAGGTACTAATTTTTT